>BLKR01001286.1:0-311288 GCA_011170035.1 Teleogryllus occipitalis
AAGAGAAACATATCCCTAATTATTTGATGTATAATTTCGTTTCACCCTGTTAATTAGCCCTATTTCCAGCCCTTAAAATTGTTTAATTTTCGGTTATGTGCATAGTACGTGCATTCAATACTTCTTTCAAGTGATGTACGATGTATTTGATTGCAAGTGCGTCGTTCAACCTTACAAACTTAATTTCCTTCACTCAATAGTTGCAATTCACGTCTCACTTTACCTGTCCAAACTGCTTCATCCATCTCTCTGCGATCCCAACTGCGCCCCCTCCGTACAATCGGCGCGCGCCTGCAGGCATCGAAGCAGACCGTAAGCTTTTCAGCTCGGCCCTCGGCGAGTGGCGCACGTCGCTTCAAGCGCTCGACTGCTTTGTGAGGCGCCACTCGTCGGCCAGCAGCGTTCTGTCACGTTGAGTTATAGGTCTGCATTCTGCATCCACGTGTAGCGGTAGTTTGGATCACGTACTTGTGAATGGGAGCGCCAAAAAATCATTGATAGAGGCAGAAAGAAATCGGTAAACCAGTTTTTACAAGGTGAAGCGCTTAGGTGTTGATTTCAGTGTTCTAGGTTAGTGAGAGACGTGGAAACGATCATTTATGTCGGTGTTTTTCCTCGCGGAACCCAAACGGTGCTCATTTAATGACGGTCCACTTCATCATTCTCCCTCTGCTACAGTGGGCTCCCTGTATCAATACGTTATTCGGCGACGGAATGCAAGAGATTCGCGGAATGATGTCAGGAAGTGTAGAGACCCAACACGTAGTAACGTTTCGTGCGTGAGAAGAGGGTCGTGGTATGCAGAGAACAGGATCGTGTTCGTAGCGGGGTCCAACACGCACACAATGTTACAGAAGAGCATGTAGTCACTTGTCTTGATTTCTTTTACGAGTCTGGAATGCAACATTAAAAATCGCCGCGGCGAAAAAGCGTGTATGCTAATTGAAAAGAAGAAACAGCATATCACGCGAAACGGTCTGCAGGGAATACTGAGTTAGGAGCGCTGCGTGAACTGACACGAAAACGCTGCTTTCTGGCGATTAAAACAAATAGGAAAAGAAAGAGGAACCGTGCAATTGGAGTTACACCCATAATTCAAGAGACTTGTATTTCTTATTTATATTAATACTTTTTACCTTAAAACGGATTCCACTGAAAACCTGAGTTAGCCATGTGATGACGTTGCTGTTGAAGAAGTCTCTCCATAAGAGTGGTCAAAGCGGGACTCTTTTTTGAGGATAAGGTCCATCAAATACAATGGAATTGTTTCTTCGGTGATAGCCGTCTACCGTCATGTTCCTGGCATTCTTAGAGAAGAAGGGAAATAACCACGTAGAAACTTGTTTCATTTATCTTTTGTATTGTGCTGGAGACTAACACAGAACTCGCCTTTTGCTGGAATATATTTCCCTTCTCCCGTGAGCGTTCACTTTTTATACAGAGGCGCCTTGCGAAAGACATCGGACAAGCAAACCTAACGTTAAGTTGACCCGATATCCACGCGTTAGCTATTTGTATCCTTTAGGTTTTCCTCACTCCAGCAATCGGTTCATTAGTTTTCATGCAAAGAGATGTAAAGCAAAACTATACAAAAATGTCATATCTTCAAAGAACTTGAATCTTTTCTAATTAGGTTATTAATTTTTATCTTACGAATAAATATTCCCGAAACTATGAGAGTGCGATCTCGTTGCTATCAGAAAAGTGCAACTTGAATGCGTTATCAATCCTTAACCTAGCCGTAAAGAAAAAAACAAAAACAACCGGCGATGAAAGATTCAGTTCCATGATCACCGGCATTAGCAGAGGTGGTAGTATGTTCAAAAGCCGCTTTCCGTTTTGTCCAGCGTTCGAATTGGATGAGAGCGGAACCGCCTCCCTCTGCCACGTGCGCGTCCGCCGCCGGGGTGTCGGGTCGTTGGGTGTCGCTGCCTGGCGCCGCGCCGGGGAGGCCTTGGGCTGGGCGAGGTCCTTCGCCCAGGGGGGCAATTCGCGCAGGGCGCAAGAACGCGCTCGCCAACCTGGAGCGCTCGCGGCGCTGCAGCACGTGGCGGCGGCATGGGCGGGGCCCATAACGGTGGTGGAGACGGTAGCGGTGGCGATTGCCCTGGCGCTGGTGGCGGCGACGATGGCGATGGCTACAGCGCTGATGGTGTTGATGATGACGGCAGCGGCTGGGCGGGGGCTATAAATGTGGTGGCGGTGACGGCGGTTGTGGTGGTGGTGGTGGTGGTGGTGGTGGTACCAGTGGCGCCAAGGCGGCGGCGCCGCAGCCTGCACCTCCGAGCGCCGCTGGCGGACGCGCACAGTCATCCGAAACGTCAAGAAAGCGCTGATGCCTCGCCTGGATTTGGATTTCTATCCATTTACTTTTTTGATACAATGAGAATTGGATATTCACGACTAATCCATGAGCTGTGGAATGGCTACTGAATTGATTGATTGATTGATTGATCAATGAAAGATTTCGGGCGCGACAAGTCCTAATGTCACTTGTCTCTAAGTGTATTGCATGCTTTTATTGCGGGAAGTGGTGGTGATCTTTCTCCATTGAATTGCAAGATCCAACGCCGACCTTCTAGTGGCCTAACGGGTTTTCCCCAAGCAGGTATCTCCCACCATCGGGGTACCGCCCCACCCGGGACAACTATGAGCTCCTGATATGTGAGGCAGTGTAGTGGATGTAAGTGTTTGTGAATAGGAGATGGGGATATGACAAGGAAGAGGAAGGAAAGATAGCGCGCGGCCCGTGTCCCGTTTGTTAGAGTACTGCTCCGGATTAGTCTGGTGTTGATCGGAGAAACCACGAAAAACTACAGACTAGTTTCTCAAGTATGGTGTGTATTATTTAAATCTACATCAGCAAACAATAAAAAGAATTGGAAAATATTACATGAATAGGTATAAATTATATTTAATTTAGCTTTGTAGATGTATTATAGACGATCAATGTATGCCTTCTTGTACTATCAGGCGACAATAGAAAAACCATTGAAATCCTGATAATAAAACAACGCTGGTAATAGTTTCGGGTTCATTGTCACAGAAGACATTATCAAACTTGGAAGGTTCACACTACATCACGAGCGGAGCAGTGAACCATATCGCTTGCAGTTTCATTTTTGAAAAGCTCGTTGTTTCATTCACTGCATTGAGCACCGCACTTTACTCGCATTCGCTCGCTCGTTATTTTTTCCGCAACGCGCGTCTTTCGGTCCATTCCGGAGCAGCGTGCGGCCGCGGCGGCCTTGCCCGGCCACGCGGCGGCCTCCGCTCTTGACACCGATCGCCCCGCCCGGCCCCGCCCCGCCCCTCCCCGCCCCGCCCCGCCCACGCCACGCGCACGCACTCGCCTCCGTCGCTCCGCGCGAGCACGCCGGCGGAAGGGAGCAGACTCGAGCGTGATTGATTAATTGATGTTTCTGGTCTCGTCAACTTTTATGGCTGTTAATGAGGTTTTTGTGGGAGGTGGCGGTGTTCCCTCCTCGCCGATCTACATGTCGATGGCACGTCTTGCGGATGGCTTCTCCCTCCAGGTGCTTTCTCCCACCAGCGGGACATGTCCCACCCGGGCCAAGCTCTATGCACTCGACTGGTCCCCCGTCGTGGATGGCAGTGTAGTGCATGTTTGTGTGTGTGTGTGTGTGTGTGTATGTGTGTATGTGTGTAAGGGGAGAGGATAGGACAAGAAAGAGGAAGGAAAGAGCGCGCACGGTCCGTGGCCCGTTTATTAGGGTACTGCTCCGGCATTCGCCTGGTGTTGATCGGAGAAACCACGGAAAACTACCGATCAGAGCAGCCGGCCGCTAGAATTCTCCTCCAGACGCAGCTGAATTCGACCTAGCTGAAAAGCTAGTGTCGAAAATCCTGCCGACGTCAGGACTCGAACCTAGGACCTCCCGGACAGATTCATTGCAGAGAGCGGCAATGCTGGCTCTGAGCAAATCAGCAGGTGCGACAGACCAGCGACAGGTCAAGGAACAGATCTCCTGGCAACTCCCCACTGCCATCGAATGTGTCGGCGGTCGGCCGGAGTGAAGACGGGAGTGGTGGAAGAGGATTTCTGCCGACGCCTCGCCTAACAAGCACCGCTCTCCAGGATTTTTGTTGGTCGCCGACATTTCTATTATTTTGTATTTAGAAATGCACATGATGGTACTGGCATCGAGCATCAAATGTCCTACTGAAGAGTTTGTGGGAGATGGAGTCCTGAGTTGTGACATAAGTATGAGAAGCTGCTATTTAACATAATTAAATATTTACATTTATCAGTGAAAATCCAAACAATTTAATTGTTTTTGTATTTTACCGGATTTCTGGATAACAAAAGCTTTACTCCTTTCATGTGGCCTGAGATTGCGTAGATGTGTATATTCGAAACTAGTAAAACAGATTGTTATGGGGAGCAGATGCTTGACAATTATACGTGTTATACGATTTGTCAGAAAAATTGATTCTGTTCATACGCCTGAGTTGTAATAACTCCGCTATGTAGCATATACACTATCGAGAAAAATACCGGATTATCCATACGAGACTTGTATAGGAAAATATATAACTGGAGAAAAGTGATTTTATTTACGAGAGTATTAGGTACTGCGTGCGTTAAGTGCACGATTTAGTAGAAAAGGACTGAATATTACACATTCTTCATATGAATTTCAAATTAAAAAGACCAATCGTATGATTAAATATCGAGAAAAAAGTTTTCATCGTTCACACCTCTCTAAAATACACCTCTGACGAGATGTATCAATTATGTTTTAAGAATTTGTAATGTTTAAAATGAGATTTTAATCTTTTTAAATACCTTGTGCATTGTTGAACAAAAAGATACACTAGAACAGACGAACGCACAAACTATTACATGCCGATACTTGTTGAACGTACTATTAAAAATAAATCTCGAATACATTACGGGCTTAGTGGATATCCCCACTCATTCACAATGTGATCATTTGAAAGGTTAATGGCGCATTCGGAGAATTTACACTTTCTGAACTGGATGCGAATTACGTCAAATTAAGGTTGGAGGTCAATTCAATAAAACCGGTCGTGTTTGTTCGTGACTTTTTATGCCCTATGAGGGGTGAATGGGGCAATCACACGTAAATGGCTCAGGGACCTTACGTTCTTTTTTCGAAGTAAATTATGCAAATAAAACGTCAATGAACGAACATTAAATTTCACGATGATGACAGAATGATGTCCGAAACACATTATCGGTATGTTCATATACATCATCCTCAGAATAATTTTGCTTTGTTGAAGCAATACTATGTTGGGCTGATTCCTCTAATTATCTACGAAACACTTGTTTCAATAAAACTTTTAAGTACTGTGGACGTATTTCATTGGGTAATATTTGACTTCTGTGTTGTAAATGTATTTACACACATTAACATGCTTAATTGATCATTGATTCATAATTTGTAAATTACCGAAATTGTTTTGAGAAAATTTGTCGCTTTTATAGTACAAAAGTGTTTCTGAACTGATCACATCTCATTTCTTCTGTTTATTTTGCTCAAAACATTCTTATGCAGTTTCTTAAATTATTTACCAATTCACACTCACAGAAACCTGTAACTTAGTCCAATTGAGAGCTTAATGGAATAGTGTGCTTAACGCAAAGCGAAGCAAATCATTACCCTGTTGCGTTCAGTGACCCCTCGTATTGGTGAGGCAGAGAATTAATTATCCTGCAGAAGGAGAATAAATGAGTTTTGGCGCCACTCATCATTTCGGTCAGTTGCCCCCGCGTCGGCCAGCGACCTCTGCGGCCTCCTGCCACCCACAGCACTTCCGAGGGCGTGGCGTCTGAGGGCCAGCTCACCTCAGACTCACCTTTGGCAGACGAGCTGTTGGACAAGCTGTAGAAATATTTCATAAGTAATTCTCCAGAGCAAACAATGTCCATAGCAAATCACCTAATTCTTTGAATATAAACCATTGCCTTCCGTGCGGAATGGGAAACGTGATGTTGCGGAAGATCAACTATTCTGAAAGCTTCACAAATTGTGTTGACTGAAATTTGAACCCAGGTAGATAAAGGTGGAAGGCAAGCGGCCACTTTAGTAAAGAGAATTGATTATTTTTTATTATGGTGCTAATCCCAAAGCTGAATAGCCATGACTGGAATGGAAGAGGGATTGAATCTCATGAACAGATATGTACGACGATGAAACAATGTAGGAATAAGAGGCAGGGGAAAGTGGCGAATCCCGGTAAACCCTGCCACAAACCTACTTTCTGTTACAGATTCCGCATAGAGTGGTCGAGAATTGAACCTAGATAAAAACCTACCAACCTCGCGTCTCGATCAGTTATGACGTCGATAAAAAAACATCGATGTTAATAATATATTGACTATCGATGTTTGTTAAACTATCGTTTTAAAACTTGTTCACTAACCTCTAACTTTAAATTCGTGTGCATAAACATTTAATTTCGCAGTGGCCGTGTATTTAATGATTAAGCTTCAAGTGAAAACAAGTTAAAATTAATTTCGCGAATGGATAAATCTAACGCTGATCGATCATCTCAATGGGCCAGTCCCCATTTCGCCTAAGAGGAGGCCCTTCGCTTCATGCGTTGACAACCTCTCCTTGTGAGGAAAACGAGGAAAGACGTAGGAGCGCATTGGGTCATCTCGGTCGAGAGAGAATCTGCTCGGTGAAGGTAGAACCAACAGGGTTCGTTTGGTCCTGACACATAAACTCTCAGTGACAGTGATCTCAGTTATTATTTCGATTTTAACTCGTACAAAATTGTGATAATGGATCTTTTTCGTTCACAAATAATACATCGAACACAAATAAACGATGTTAAAAACATTTACTGTATTGTGATGATTTAGTATACAGATGTTTGAAACATCGATGATTCAATAAAAACATGGATTGAAACATCCATGTCGCATCCCTAGTCTCGACCTCTAAGTCTTTCCGGTCGGAGACACTGCGGCGGCTATGGTTACTGTCAGTGGCTCCCTCTGCGAGTGAGCGGCACCGGGAGAGGTGGCTCAGTGCATCAACTGATGTCACTGCAGCGCCTCTGACCACGAGGTCCTAGGATTCCACTCTCCACGGTGGCAGGATTTTCGACACAGCTTGTAAGCTAGGTTGAATTCAGTCGCTGTCTGGAGGAGAATTCTAGCGACCGGCTGCTCCGATCGGTAGTTTTCCGTGGTTTCTCCGATCAAGACCAGGCGAATGCCGAAGCAGTACTCTAACAAACGGGCCACGGACCGCGCGCGATCTTCCCTTCCTCTTTCTTGTCCTATCCTCACACCTTACACGCACACACACACACACACACACACACACACACACACACACACACACACTAACATGTAGTACACTACCACACATACCTGGAGACCGGTCGGGGACTTGGTCGAGACCCTACTGGGGCGGTACCGCACTGATGGAAGATACCTGGTTGAGGGAAAACCCCGCTAGCCGACGGTCAGTCGGCGCCGGATCTCGCCATCCAGTGGGGGAAGATCAGCGCCACCTCCCGATGAAAAGCATGTACTACACCAACGGGATCAATGTCCTCAGTAGTTGGTTAACCTGCTCGGGATCACTGATAACCAACCAACCAACCAACCAACCAACCAACCAACCAAGTGGGCGGCGACGGCACTTCCCCACCGCCATCGCCTCCATCGCCACCGCCACCACCACCGCCACCGTAGCCGCCGCCACCGCCACCACTACCGCCACTGCCACCGTCACCGCCATCACCGCCTCTATCGCCGCCACCGCCACGGCCACCGCCGTCTGTCCCCCGCGGCGGCGCTCGCCCGAGAAACCTCGGCCGGCGACTGGCGCCCGCGTCGCGCGGACTTTCGCAAGCCGCTAATTTGTCAATTTCGATCGCATCCCAGGCTGTAATTATCAATCGGCGCCTGTGCCCGGGAGATTAGTCGTTGCGTATGGGGAAAGCTCCCTCGCCGAGCGCCCGCGGGGCCGCGCCCCCGTCGTCCCTGAGGGGAACCCCTCGCCTGCCACACGAGGGCATTAGTTTACTCATGGCGTCAGAATCGTCACTTTTCTTTTTGCGTAACTTCAAATTATGAGGAGCCTGGTTTAAAAACCTATGTGGAGAGTGCAACCAAATTTTCTGATGGCGATGAACATCGTACTGACTCGTCTGAGAATACTCTTCGCAAGATTCTGTAATCATGGACGGACTTTTTTGGCCGTGAAAAGAGCGCCTAGCCGAAGACATGAAAGTTGAATAAAAACCGGAAACGAACTAAGAGAGCATAAAGAAAGATTATTAACAATATCAAAACAAATGCACCGCTCATTCGGGCGATGTTGCCCGTTTGAAAGCTTCTTCTTTAGTTTGTGTATACGGCGAATCGGGTTGGTACGGTATCGTAGAGACGTTGAATGTAAGCATCTGGATACCACGCATTCTTGTTCTGATCCAGCTGCCCCGATGACGGCCAGACTCCGTCCAGCTGGTCACATGCCCGTCCTCAAAGCAACAAGTCCCAAGACCATTCGAAGCAAGAAGTTTGTCAGTAGCGCGAAGAAAAGTCTCCAAAACACCTTGCGACATGTGAGCACGCGATAAAAATGTTGTATTCTGGAACTTACCTATTGGAAAGAATGCATTACTGCTCCATCGTGGATGATGTTTAAAGATCTTGTTTCTCTGTGCGTAACATTGTTTGCTGCCCTGTTTGAGTGCCGGCGTTAAAATTATAACTGCCGACCTGAATAGCACATGCTACTGCTCCCGCAAACACTCTACGCTACGGCTATGCGTTTGAATCTCGCGTAAGTTTTGCACTTTTTCGTCTTCTTGTTGTAACTCTGTAGCGAAAGGAAAACCTCACATATCCCATACAATCAAATAAATTACTAACTTCATACACTTTAGTCAAGTGATCTGTTCTCAGTCGTCAATATTCTAGTGGGGTTATTATAATCGAAGGAATAAAAATAAGTAGAAAAAGAAAAAAAAGTAGAAGGAAGACGAGGGAAAAGAGATGTGAAATGAGGAAGAAGGAAAAGAGGAAGAAAGAATATAGGAGGAGGAGAAGATGAATTGATTATTTCGTGTACACTGGTGCGTACACTCTTAATATCATTAAGTGTAGTGCATGATTATCCTCGGAAGGGGGCAGTGACTTCTTCCCGCTGAATGGTGGGATCCGGCGCCGACCTACACATCGAAAAGCGGGGTTTTCCCCAACCAGTTCTCTCTCATCAGGAAAGACAGTCAGGACAAGCTCTAAGCTCCCGTCTGGTATCCCCGAAAGTGTGGTAGTGTAGTGCATGTCAATAGGACTAGGTCCAGAAAGAAGAGATCGCGCTCGGCCCGTAGTCCATTTGTTGTGGTACTGCTTTGACATTTGCCGAGTGTAGATCGTAGAAACCACGGAAAACTACTGGTCAGAGCTACGGGCCGCTAGAATTCTATATTCTTGACAGGAGCTGAATGCGACCCACTATGTATACTTCAATTGAAACATGAAGTCCGTTGACACTTCATCAGCTGGAACGTCATTCTGAGCGGACAGCCTCACGGCTGGACAGGCTTTAATCGAAGTATAGCTATAGTGCGGTTTTTCTAACCGTGATAGTGACAATAGCTGATATCTGCCACACGCACGGATAGACAAATCGCACTATAGTGTCGAAAATCCTGCCTCGTGACTCGAACTCTAGACCCTCCCGGTCAGAGGCCCAACAGAGATGCGAGTGGATGTCCTGAGCCGGTGGAGAAGGTTGAAAAGAAAACATTCCAGGTGAACCTCCCTGAATGTCCCAAGGACACGTGACCCCCGGGGATGTCCCGAAGCCGCGCGTCTTCGCCCACCTGCCGCCGCCCATCCGTCCGCGCGCGGACGGCGCGTCGCCACCGGCCGAGATAAGCATCCGAGTGCTTTGACAGCGCGATGACTCGCCGAAAGCCCAGGAAGCGCTGCTAAGCACCTCCTTTGTTAATTAAAATTCTAATTTGGAGCCGGTAATGAGGTGGGGGAGCGCGCGGCGACCTTCGCGGCCGAGGTGATGGAAGCAGACGAAGGGCAAGGGCTTCCGAACACTTCCCCTCCCCCTAGAGGGAAGCCGCGCAGTTGCACGACCTCCTCGCCCGTAGGGGTACACTCCCGATTGGGTGAGGTAAGCCAAGGGAATGGGAATTATTTTTTTAATTTCGCACGTGCGTAGTGTGCAATCTGTTCTTGTAGAACATTCAGTAAATCGTTTGAATTTACACAAATAACATTAATACTGGTTACATTTAAATTGGTTTTGTCTAATTAGCGATTAAAGAAGCGGTGTGGCAGTTCTAATATATGTTGACGTTTCAGTCTGTATATGTGCTCACTGCGCACTATTGTCCAGTACATTAATTGATAGATGGTTTGTATGTTCACTTAGTTTCTTAAAATGCTCCTGGCGTTTTTTCGTAATGACGTCCGCAATAGTTGAATAGGAATGGGAGCGATCTGTCGCCCGTTGCATAAGCTGCTGCACCAGCGTTTGTCTGCAAGTGATAAGGAAAACCACTGATCAGAGTAATCGTCAGTCTAATACGAATTCGATCGCGGCAGGCGCCATAAAAGTACAGATGTGTAAGATAACACATGAATTTCTATATTATACCGTCAATGAAAACCTTTAACATTTTGGGGTTCTCCTGGCCAAATTAAAACTACAGATTTTTCTTGACAATTCGTGATTGTTGACGAAATGTGTGAAGATAATTACATGCCATCCCAAAAATATACTATATATTACGTTGTGCATTATATATGTAATTCAAATAATATTTCTAGCTCATCCAAACTGTACTCTACTAGAACTTCGTGGAAGTTCCTACCGTAAGTGGGTCAACAATTTCTTGGGTGTAATGATGAGATGGTCTACTTCCCCTCCCTCTGTAGCAGTAATAACATTGTTATCTCGATACGAATCACATCACCGAAGTTCCGCCCCATATACCTACATTGTATAATATGTCTACTTACTACATCCTCCTAGAGGGAGACAGCTGTCTGGTCAACGTTAATTATTTGCTTTGTTTCTGAAAACAAACTCAGAAATTTATTTTCTAATCTAGAGGCATGTAGGTCACTGAGAGTCTCCGAGAGGAACGAAAAGTTTCATGTTGACCTATCGTTGCTCTCGAGTCGGCTATCGACTGTGCATTGACAGACGTCGAGATGAGTCGAGGGGGCGAGACGCGGTGGCGTTGGCAGCGATGATAACTATTTATAATGTCCTCAGGAGATGATGGATGGGGCGCGTTCCATTGCAGCCAAAGCTTCATTAATTGCGTGTAACACGCTGAGATACCACTCCGACAATGACACAGGGAAAGTTGTTTGAGAGCATGTTCCATCCATCCTGGCTGTGAGTTCTTCGGAGAGCGGGACAATGAGAGGATTTTACATTTCAGAAAACAACAACATGGAATTATGCCTGACCAATAAAATTACAAAACTCTTGACGAAATAAATGCAGTGCCTTGACCGTGAGATTACAAGGTGTGCGATATGATAGCTGACAAAACATCCAACCTAGTTGTGAAGTTCTTTTTGCAGTCGACTGAACGTGAGCTGCTAAAACTCTCATGAATTCACGATCCTTCAGGTTTTTAGCTTTCCATCCTCTTTCAAATGCGAAGTAAATTTCATTCGCCAATTCGCAGCACGATTATGGAGGTTTGTAGGTCCACAGTTCTTCTATTTACGTATTCCACTCATTGCTCATCGCCAGTTGTGTGTGGGGAATTGATGTTCTTTGTACTTTCACACGACTATAGAAAATGACTTTTTAATGGCTGGGTCATACAGTTCTGTTAGGATGAAATTGACAAGTTTCCTGAACTTACCTGCGTTTCAGATGGTTCACAAGAAATTCTGATTGGGCTGATAAAGGCTTCAGTGCTCCGATTGGAGAATCTTCTTATTCGATAATAAACAGGTTGCTTGAACTTTATGATGGGTGAACAGCTTATTTTATTGCTGCGTCGTTCGGGCTGACGAGCATTCTCGCTCCGCCTCGACAAGAGGCGCTGCGGAGAAACTGTTCGGAGGTAACGTTTCTCTGCTTTTATGATTTTGCTTCCCAGAAAATATTCTTAAAACAAGTTGACACGGTGCTTGTCAGAAAGGAAGATTTCTAATATATACAAGGCTAGTGTTGCCTCTGTATTAGAAGATTAATCGAATTTGAGAAAAAAGGATGAAAAAACTTATATCCTTTGGAAACTTAACAGATATGAAGGAGAAAGGGAAATGGTTACTAAAATTTCGAAGAAACATTGTCAAATTCCTTTAAAAATTTCGGATGTATTTACACAGAAGGCGAAATGAGAAAAATATTATATCATTAAAACGCAACATATCACTGAGGCTTTTAGGACTCTTATGTGCGCAAATACTTTCTCCGCAAACTTTCAGAACTAAAAAAAATAAACCCTGGAAAGCTCAGCGATGAATGAATCGAGGCATCATGGAAACGGCGGGGTTGAAGATAGCCGTAGTGTCGTCGATGGTGGTGGTAGTTGGTGCCGGTGGTTCTGGTAATGGCATTGGATGGATGAATGGACTGATTGATTGATTGATTGATTGATTGATTGGAGTTTCCGAGCGCGTCAACTGCTAGTCCCGTAAATTTAGTGCATGTCTTCATGGCGGCCTGTTGCGGCGGTCGCCTCTAGATGGATGACGAGATCCGGCGCCGAACTACACGCCGACTTGCGTGGAATTCTTCAATCAATTTTCTCCCAGCAGCGGGGCCCGTCCTAGCCACGACGAGCTCTAAGCCCCCGACTGGCCTCCCAGCATGTGTGGGAGTGTTGTGCATGCAAGTGTGTGTAAGTAAGGGGTTAGTATTGGATAAGGAAGAGGAAGGAAACATCCCGCGCGGTCCGTGGCCCGTTTATTAAAAAACTGCTCCGGTATTCTTCTGGAATTGATTGAAGGCACAATGTGAAACTACCGAACAGAATCCACCGGCCGTTAAACTTCTCCTTAGACAGCAGCTGAATTCGACCTAGCTAACAAGCCAGTGTCGAAAAATCCTGCCACCGTCGGGATTCGAATCTAGGACATCCCTCTTTGAAACCCTGCAGTGGGCCACCTGAGTGGGTAAAACCCATCGAATGTGAGGCCAGGTGTCATAAGCGATTCGCGTGAGCAGAGCGCGCGGCACTTGCGCGTGACTGTGCGTGACGGCGTGCGCGAGCGCTTGGCTTGAAGCCACCTGGCGCAACCACGCGTCGTCACCTCACTTCGCATGTATGCTTGCTCCCTGAAGCAACGCAATGCACCATGAACGCGCAATTGTTCCACCCCATCCCCCTCCAACGCAGTGCCTCTGACCGGAGGTCCTAGGGTTCCAGTCCCGACGGTGCCAGGATTTGCGACACTAGCTTGACAGCTGGGTCGATTTCAGCCGCTGCCTGGATCCGATCTCGACATTTTTCCGATCAACACCAGGTGAATACCGGAGCAATACCCTAACAAACGGGCCACGGACCTCGCGCGATCTTTCTTTCTTCTTCCTTTTCCCGGAGAGACCTGGTTGCGGAAAACAGTCGCAAGCTGACCGAAGTCGGTGCTGGTTCTCACCGGCCAGCTAGGGAATGACACTGCTATGTCCCGCGATAAAACATGCACTACCCTTACGAGACTAATGATCTTAGGAGTTGACCCACCCGGAATCATCAGTCAGTCAATAAATCAATCAATCCAACGGGGCAACCCATGCTCTAGCAGTGATACCGCTCACTTTTCACCGCTGTGACAAGTGTTCAACAGTCGTCAATCCAGGAGGGGTTTTGTGGTGGGCAAAGGGGATTAGTTTTTTGCGAAAGATTTTCTCGTTTCCCTGCCGATCATTTTTCCAAACAGATCAACAAGTATGTTAATCACCTACCCATCCAATTCATTTACCCATTTCCATGTATGGCCATAATTCTTCCGTATTTGTATCGTAATTAAGAATATCCAGCTCCTCCATCACAATACATACTGAAATATTTAATGTAGTCAGCGAAATTAGGGGGGTAGTGCAATAATTGATTAGGGCGATAACTTTTTCAGATTAGTTTAATTTGAAAGAACTAAAGCCAAATTAGGTTTCGTAATTAGTGTTTCCCTGACTATAGTCTGCTCCGTGGCGCAGTGACTTGAGTTAGTAAGCGGGTTTTAGTCGTACGTACGGCGTAGTCTTCTTCGTCATGAAGTGTGGCGAGGTTGACTTTCTCATACCACCACGTATGTCGTCTGAACATCCTTCCGTCCTTTATCATTCACGTATCATCATTCTTTATTCGCACAAGAAAAGGAAGGGCTTTGAGGTGTAAGTCTCCTCTCTCGCCTAGGCTCTCCAAGCGGAAATAGCATTCATCGTCTGGAATATAACATCGGCAGTACTCTGGAAAGAATTTCAGAATGTACATTAGATATGCAAAGCTATCACAGTATAATGTACGTTACGTACGCGAAAACTATTACACCCTACTTCTTGCTCCCTCCATGAATTTCTATCAAGACTGTTTGAGATAGAGTAAAGATAGTTTAACGAAGGAAAAAAAGTCTAATAGGACTTAATCCACTCATTTACAATGTATTTCACACAACCCTCTAGATCCTACTTAACAGAAATTCTCCATCACACCATCAATCTTATTTTTTATGTCAAATTTATTCGTAGTCCACTGTACTGGACCTTCTGTATATGACAAAGCAATACGCGTAATCTAATGATAATACGTATATGATAATAAATGATATAATGATGTGATAAATGATAATATAATTGCCAGTGGTTCATTTCAGGGGACTATGAATGAGCTCTCGAGAAATATGTAATAATATTACATCCAAAATCAGAACTCGCTGAATCGTATGTTTACAATTGGCGTGAGACAGTTGTTGGAATGCAGTCGCTGCAAACGTGGTCTCCAGTGACTCACGCGCAACGCCGTGAAACCGCCCCGTGTGCTCCTGCTGTGCCAGATACTTCTGGTCGTTTGTGGAACGTTTGAAGATTGTTCGTCCTGTATTGACTCAGCTGGCACGATTCTAATCCCAGACCTTGATTACTTGTAACAGTGTAACACAAACAGTACTGCCCCCGGGCAGTACTCAATTAAAAATAAATTAAAAGGTTTCTCACCGCAGATAAAAACGCATGGTCTGTAAATCGGCGGGAGAAATTGGTACAGGATCCCGCAGACGTATTATATTTGATTAGCGCAGAGGGAAAGCGATGAGGCGGTAACGACTTTAATTGCTCTCGCGGAACTGCTGTGTCTCAGAGATCATAAAGGGAGCAGGGTTTCACAAAGTAAAAATACCGCAGTGGGGGGAGTTATAATCACAATTCTTAGGAGAAACAAAAGCAGTCATATCAAATCAAATGAACACCAACGAGTCAATTTTTAAGGTTAGTTGACAATGTGAGAGATTGTGTGTCTTGCCTTAGTCTTTGGAAAATTTGTTTGGATATTTTTAAATATGCTATTATAAATGCGACCCTCATTCTATTTTTGTATTTTCTATTATAAATAAATGTAGAAAAATTCTTTGATCGCGGTGAATAAGCTGACAAGTCATAAACGCTTAATTCTACAGGGTGGCAAAAAACTACTTTCAACTGAACTCAATCAAGGATTAATGATATTCAAACGAGGATAATGATATGAAAACGAAACTGTGGGTGTGTAGATTTTGTCTGAATACCAGTAATCCCTGATTTACAGCATTAGTTTAAAGTTGTTTCTTGCTCTCCTGTAAAATGACGTTTGACTTATCAGCTTATTCACCGAGATGAAAGAATTCTGATGAAAAACATCATGAACGACCCGTGAAATCGCGTGCGATGACGCCAGCCAACGTTCCTCCCTTTCTACAGCTCTAATATGCTGTGATGAGAAACTTTTGAGGATGCTAATGCAGTGAAGTTTACTAAAGAATGGAGAGCAATTAAATATCCTTCAGAAAGAAATTATATTCTAGTACATTTGGTCATGAGTTTGATATGTTACGAAAGATGTTGGAGTCAGATAAACAAGTGCAAATTATCGTGAATACGCATGACCAAGCGCACAGAGCGAGGTTGTTATCGATCAAACCGGACCAAACCGGACATGATCAAAGTATGATCCCTCTAACAATAGTCAGTTATAAAAATTAACTGTAATCCATTCTATTAGAAAAACAGTACTAAATATTTGTTTCATAATTGTGAACTGATATACCATTTTGTTTAAGAGAGGATCTCTAAACAGCGAAAACTCTAAGTAGTCGTCGTCGGAGGGGCCTGTGTCGTAGAGTTTCTGAAGCGGACCGCACGCGAGCGGAAGAGACTGTGGCGACGCCAGGGGCGAAGAAAATACTTCGCGGGCGGGGGGCGTTTTCAGTTGAGACCCCCCCTCCCCAAATTTGTTTAAGAAAGATTACACTTTAAATTGTAAATTTTAAATTTTCCAGAAATGTCACCCTTTCCGAAATAATGGGAATACTTCTTGGTAATGAGATGACATCCGTATGTGGTGATAGTTTTGAATAAATTGGTTGAAATAACAACAGAAAAGTGTTGGGTAATGAGTGGGTGTTTATCATCAATTACTTAGGGCTCTCGTCCCATAAGTGTAGTGCATATCCCCTCCCGGAAGGAGGCGGTGTCTCTTCCCCGCTGGAACGTGAGAACAGACGCCGTCCTCCTCGTCGGCCCGTGGAAGTCTTGCTTAGCTGCACCTCCACACCTCATCAGGTTGAGGAAGGAAGATCGCGCACGGCCCGTTTGTTATGGTCCTGCTCCGGAATTCACCTGCTATTAACGCAGAAACCACGGAAACTACTGCACTGCACAGCACTGCCGGCCGTTAGGATTCTTCTTCAATTCGACCTAGTACTGGAACTAATGTCGAAAATGTACCTCGCAGGACTCGAACCCTACGACATCCCGGTCAACGATTCTGCAAAGGATACAACGTTGCCGTTGAGCTATCGACGACAAACGGGACCGGGTGAGGTGGCTCAGGGCATCAAGTGATGTCACTGCAGTGCCTCCGATCTAAGGACCTAGAGTTCCAACGGTGGCAGGTTTGTCGACGATAGGTAGATAGCTAGGTTGAATTTTGTAGCTGGCTGGAGGAGATTTATAGCGGCCGGCTGGTCTGGTCGGCAGTTCTCCGTGGTTTCTCCGATCAACACCAGGCGAATGCCGGAGCAGTACCCTACCAAACAGGCCACGGACCGCGCGCGATCTGTCCTTCCTCTTCCTTGTCCTGTCCTCTCCCCTTACACACACACACACACACACACACACACACACACACACACACACTTACACTATCATGGACTACACTACCACATATTCTGGGAGACCGGTCGGGAGCTTAGAGCTTGTCCCGGCTGGGGCGGTACCCCGCTGGTGGGAGAGTCCTGGTTAGGGGGAAACTCCACTAGCCGACCGTAGGTCGGCGCCGGATCTCACCATCCAGCGGGGGAAGATCACCGCCACGCAGCAAAAAAAAATGCCCGCATTGTACGTACGGGACTAATGATTTTAGCAGTTGTCGCGCCCGGAATCACTAATCCATGAATGAAACCGAAAAATGTTTGTGTGTGGCGGGTAGCATGGCCCGTTCCCATAGATCTGGCGTTCCGCGCCTCCGGGGCCTGCGAAGCCGTACGCAGACACCGGTCCAATAAGCGCGCGCGCAGCGGGGGCCTGTGGCGAACCGACCGGTCGAGCCACGTGTTCGGGGCGGGAGGACGCCTGCCAGGAAATGTTACGGCGCGCCGGCGTGTGCGGCGGCGACCCCGGCCAGACGGTATGTGTGCCGCCTCCGTCGCTTTCCATCCCGCCAGCGTCACCGCGCCGGCTACCGCCGCTCGTCGCTAGAAAGAGCACGCGGCTCCTAGGGACGGCCGGTCTCCCTCCGGGAAGCTGTGCCGGCCCTAGGCGTGGCACACCGGGCGATCGCTCGGGCCCGCGCACGCCAAGGCGCCCGATCACGGGACTGAAGGGGAAAAACTAATAAAAAATTAAAAATAAATTAGAACTCGAGAAAATCGTTATCGTAATTTTATAAGTCAGCAGTTCAGTAGTCTGATATTTCATAAAATTTTCAATTAAATTTTTACTTTAAATAGTTAATGATAGTCATTTTATACATGGTGAGACTCATTCCAATATAATTCCAATACTTTTTCTTAAAACCATTGTTTAAAATATATTTCTAAAAAAAATTTGGAGCTTAAAAGTTGTAATTTTTGTTGTTGTTTAAATGAAATAACTCGTATAGTTTCTTGATAAAACTTTCAGATTTTTAATTTTTTCGGGGTGGGGTGGGGGCTACGTTTCAAAGTTGCCCCGGGCCCAAAATTGTCTGGCTCCGGCACTGCGTGTTTGTTTTGGACGTGCTGCTAAAGCGTGTCTAGCGAATGATATGGGCCGGGAAGAGTGGTTTTAGTGGTACGATTCTCATTACAGAATGCACTGTATGCATGGAGACAAGTCAGAGAGTGTGTTCGTTGTAAAGTAGTTTGAGGTACTTGTTATTTTAAGTAATGTACAAATGAGGTTGCGGCGCTCCAAGTTAAGAATGACACATGTCAATGGCAGATAACTAGGTCGTGACATGCCGTTTAACCCAAGAGAGTCGAGTTTTGTGATTTTGACAGATTTTAACCGTTAATTTTTCATTTCATGAAGTCGGCACTCTTAATTAACTTGGCAATGTTTCATTTATAACGGTAGAAGAATGGATATTTTTTTCTAAAATTTTGGCTAGATAATGTGCTGAAACAACTGGTCAAAATTTGTTGTGCGTATGATTTAATAGGATGGCCTGAGTTACTGTATCGAGAGAAGGCGTGGAGATCGAGCAAGACCAAATGCATAATGTGGAGGCTAAGTGATCGAAGTGCAAATAATGGAGAGTTTCTTGTTGGACTTGAAAAGGATTGCAAAGGGCGATAGAGACCATATCTCTTGTCATTATGTTTTAATGGGTTTCATTTCCTTTCATTTGAGGCAGGATTTGAAACTTAGATTGGTTCTGGATCTATTTCTTTTTGCTATCTTCATTTCTATATATTTTTACTTTATCTAATTTGTAAAGTTAATCATATATGGGGAATTGTTTTCATCATTCCGTTATTAAACGTTAACTGAAGCTAATTGCTAACTTTGTGGTGATATCTTTGAATGCAATTATATTTATTTCATATTTCCATAAATAAGCACATTGAAAATCAACGTTGCTCCCATGAATACGAAAAAGATGTATCCACTGTTTTAAATTCTTGTGCACAGTGAATTGTTAACCTGCAATCCCTTTTTGATGGGAGAACCTATATTATCTTACAGATATTTCTAGCAGGATAATGTTTCAAGGAACAAAACTTATTTTTGTGCATTCCAGAACGATGACAAGAATGCCTCTCCCAATCACCACCCTTTATAATGATAAATATAAATAAATGATGAATACGCTGCGGTGATACATCAACCGTCAAGAATTATAGCTGGACTGAAAGAAAGGAGTGTTGAAAAATTCAGTTCAAGAACATGTCCAGAAAATATGCCGCATTCGTGTCCCATCGATCACCATCCACGGGAAACGCGTTCATTTATTTCCACCCGAGCAGCGTGATGGAAAGCGACTGTTCCAACCCGAACGCCGCGCATTGCTCCTCTGTCAGTATAAATAGCGTTCGTAACCCCTTCCCTCCCTTCCCACACCCCTGTCCCCCGAACATGCCGGGTTCCTCGCGCACAGAGAAAGGTGGCTGGTATCAACGGAGGCGTGAACCCTCCCCTCCCCTTCCCCGCCCCGCCCCGCGGCTGCATTCCTTTGGAGTCCCGCGCCCGCGCCCGGTGACGCCGCCGCGCGTCGTCGCGACTCCCCGAAGGTGATGGATGGCCGCAGCTGCGGCGCGTCGTGTTTGAACGCACCCGCTTCGCCCGCGTCGCTTGAGCGCCGGCGCGCGCTGGAGCGGCGCAGGCCTCGTGCGCAGCTTCCGGTGGCTTCCCGCGGGCTGCGGAAGGGCGCGTTCGGTGTTCCCCAAGGCAGCGCTGGGTCGGACATGAAATCCCCTCTATATATAACTCGCTAAGGAAAGATGACGCTTTTATACCGTTTTTAAGAAGCCTTCGAGGGACAACTCCGTATGTGTGCTAGTGCTTGGTGGAGAACTATTCCACAGGCCTGCATTAAACAGATATTTAAAAAGAAATGAGAAGTTTCCAAGTGCTCATAGGAGAATAGATGTCCAGCAGAGAGATGATAAACTATATTTGCAAGTAATTTTGATAAGAAACAATTACGGTTAATGTCGTACGATTAGCGTGCGAGGACTGGAAAGTTAGCCGACCCGGATACAGAATCTCAAAAATATTTGGAAATTACTCTTTTTACATAATGCTGTGGAAAATCGATTTCGAGATTTTAACGGAAATACATCTTGGGTCCTCTGTTACCGAGAAGTGTTTTTTCCAAACTTCGTTTGTCCATCCGTAGGTCTGTCTCTCCGTTTGTGAAAAACCCTTGCGCATAAATCATTTTTAAAGTAGAGATCTGTCTTAAATTTAAAATTAAATTATTTACGTAAAGATTCTAATTGCCGCAAGACTCACGCAATTAACTTTTAACATAATGCGTGTCAGGCAAGAAATATGTTTGGAAGTTCACGACATATGTGAACGTTTAAAATATGGATCTTCCCTGACCAGATATAGATCTTAGCAAATTATGTTCGTTACAAATGTTTGTTCTTCTAACATTAAAATGAAATCGCATACACGTACGGTAACACGTTCATTTCCATTAATGGAATCTGTTGGCTGATCAGCTTACTGCCTTGGATACGATGTCAGAAACGTTGAGGCACTGAGGGTAATTGTACACTGTCAGAAATTACATTAAATTTAATGTATATTTAATGTACGAGTGTACATGAATTCACGTACATGAAATGTGACACTTAATGCCACTGTACATGAAATTCACGAACAGTCGTACATTAAGTATACATTAAATTTAACGTACCTTGTACATTAAAGAGATATTAATGTATCTGTACATTAAATTTAATGGTTAAATTAAAATAAATGTAGATTTAATGTTCGACTGCTAACTTACTTGTTTACATTAAATTTAATTGCATACGTACATTAAATTTAATGTTCACGTACATTAAAGTTACTAAACGTGTACATTAAATTTAATCGACTTACATGAAAATTACTTTCATGTTCTTTACATTAAAAGTAACGCAGAAATGTCTGAGAGTGTAGTCTTTCTTATCATTGGCAGCGTGCGATTGATTCTCTGGAAGATTACTTCTAAGGAGTGTAGATGCCACGCGTTCAAATGGAACGAATCTAGACAGACTTATTAAAAGAGGGGAGAAAAAGCATTACTACGGAAGGACGGAGTCTCAACAACGGCACTTAGCGGCGATCGCCCGGTGTCTCGGTTTGCCCCCTGTGGCATTCCGAAAGAAGATAAGGCCAGCAAATACTCGGATATAACGTTCTCTCTTTAATAAGAGAACCGTTAAAGATATCGCTCGTAGGTGCTACAATAGGAGAAAAAACGAGCGGAGGCTCAGTGTCGTGCGGCAGCGTCAGGCTGCAGACCGGAAGGCGACTCGCCGCGCGTGCGTCGGCGCCGTGTAGTAGCCCTCTAAATTGGTTTCCATGGGTGTCACTCGGGCTATTACCGGCCTTCCAGCCCCAGCGCCGCTCGCACCTCGCTGTCAGCGCCGTTGATTCATTGCTCCGGAGCTCCGTCACTTGTTTCGGGGACGCCCCTTGCTGCCGCCGCCAGTGGTTTTCGGAGACGGGGCATTAGCCCCAAATTGAAATGGAAGGCCATAAATCTTTGCGGTTGGTAAAAGGAAATGCCATGTCTTCAAAATATTTGCGGAACAAATTTTAGATCAAGATTAATAAATTGATGAAAATGACTTGTGTCTACTTATTGAGAATTAAGTTTATCCCTTATGTCTTAGTTGTTCTTCAGTAGATTACAATTATTATTATTATTATTATTATTATTATTATTATTATTATTATTATCATCATCTCGTATCTACATTATAATTATTGGTTGTGGTGTGTAGTTGTAAGAATAAGTCACCTAGATCATGGTTCTTAATGTCGGCGGAACGCAAGAAGACCACGTCTCCGATAGAAATCTGATGGAGTCAGTCGTTTCGAGAGAATTGTTTGTCCACGACCACGGGTGCAAGAGGGCATGGAAATCTCTGCTTGATGTTGTGCCGAGATCTAATGTCTCGTCTGTTGCCCGGGCAGCCGGATTCCTGGATCGGAGCCGCTGCCAGGGGGCTTTGCTTTTATTTCTGATGTCACGAGACTGGACGGACTCGCGCGGGCGCCCATGAAGGCCGATCGCCGTCGCCGCGGCCTCCGCGTCGTCCTCCGCCGCTAACATCTCGAGGCATTTGGCGAATAAACTCTCGATTTTTTTAAAATTTATTTTACGTCAAGAAACGGTTAAAACTGCGTACGACGTGCTATGGGGGAAAGTGAATTGTGTGCACATTTTCAAAATTCTGTGATCCCTACATTAAGTCATATACTACTTACATTTTGAAAACAGAAAAAAAAACAACCTCCCATGTGATAAAATCTATTTTCAAGGATAAATAACCAATAAATTTCGGCTCTTATCCATGTTGTCCTTCGGAATAATTCTTCCTGCCGCGACAACATGGAAACGATAATTTGAATGATTGTATTTCCCACTGAATTCTGGAATTTTCTCGCAGAATTAGGAGTAATTGGGATGAGTTGCTCTTTGCCGAGCGTAAACTTTCGGTGCTTGTTCTATCCGTACCATATTCGCCGTCTGTGGGACATCAAAGGAAACGAGTATTCACGGAGCACCGCGGCTACTCGGAATTAGTCGGAATTAGTCGAGCACTCGCCCGGTACTCGCCTAGATCTGAGAGTGTGCCGCCTAGTGTCTCCGATTTTTGCGACATTGAATGATTCGAATAATTTTTTATTACATTTGAAATATTGAAACTACTCTCTCTCTCTCTCTCTCTCTCTCTCTCTCTCTCTCTCTCTCTCTGAAAGAAATTTAAAATGCTTTTAGATTCTCTTAATTTTGTTATTTTTAAATTAGTATGACTTGATTTCACAGGATTCTTCTTAGAGTTCGAATTAAAGAAGTCCACAACCCAGCCTGTACGATCCAAAGTACTATTTAAAATTTACAGTTGCTTTGGAGAACCACCATCTTGTAATATCAGTTACTAGAAGATTTTGTTTTTAAGTAAAATGCAGAAATATGGAATTTAGATGACTCGACGACTGGAATGAACAATTCGAAGGCTGTTCAAAATGTTTTGCAAATAGAGCGTGCATTTGAAACTACTATGAGTATCATACTCGTATTTGAATGACCTCGGGCGGAATCAGCGGAATTTCTGCTGTAAATACATGTAAAAGCACGAGTTCAAACTTGCGCGGTCTGAGTTGTTTCCATTCGTTTTCAATTTTCACTTTAATTTTAGGTGAAATGAGAGAGACGGCGCTTCGGGTCGGAAGCTTTTACCTTGCGCTAGCTCACGTGTTACCTGAAAGACGTTTAGTACGCTTAGCACCGTCGAAACCCCTCCCCATTGGAGCATCGACTTCATCACCCCGTCGTGTGCGGCTCCTTGGACATCGCCTGTGTCTGCTGCCGCCTCTTCTGTTCCGCTGTCGCCCTCGACGCTCCCTCCCCGGCGGCGGCGGCGGCGCAGGTCCTCGCTCGATGCGCTCTTTTTGTGTTGGGGCGGACGAACAACGGCCGCGCCGTCGCCGCTGAAATTAGAAAGACAGCGCCTCGTGTCGGGGCGAGGAGGCAGCGCGTGCTGGGCGTAGGCGCGGGCGCTTTATGGGGCTGTCGATCCGCGCGCTACAACTTCCTGATGGAGCCTCAAGCCGCGCCGCTCTGCTGTTTTGTTCCGCCCGGCGGCGCCCAGGCCACGCGCTCCTCTGCGCCTCGCCGCCTGCCCGCGCGCCGCTCACGATTCCACCACTCGAAGGGGACAGGCCTCTTTCTGTCGGATGCAATAACGGGAGTCGTCGAGTACGCGTCACCGTGTGCTACAGAAACACTGCAAACGAAAGATAGGCCACACACCTTGCTATTGACCTTAATTTCATATTTGAATTCGGCGTTCTCATTACCAACGTTTGTGCTTCTTTTGTGAGCCTGTTTTGCTAACTCAGACGACATCGTCAGATCAGCTGACGACAGGAATTCTAATGCCCTACTCATGTAATACTGGCAATGCCAACGCCATTTATACTAATATATGCAATGCTCACATATCACCAATAAACCAACACTTAATTGAATAGCTAGAAATATAGTGAAGATATTTATTATATTCGGTAATATTTATTTCAATGTTTTATAGTAGGATGTTTATACAAATGAAAATAAAATGGGCCAGATACAATGAAACGTTCAACGTCATGTTGGCAGATCAAAAGTATATATCATTAAAATTCAATAGAATCTCCATAACGCATATTCCTTGGTTTGCATAGCTTTGCGCCACAATTATCTTCTTTACGAAATTGAAATTAGGAAACTTTATCCTCGTTGTGATAAAATATACAGCATCTCAATTTTTTTGTTTTCTCTTCCAATTTGAGATAACGCGATAGCACTGTTTAACGCAGATAGGGCGAAGAAATCAGGGAGTTCTCAAATAATATTAACGGAGAAATAGGAGAGATGTCATCAGACATTGTCGAGTTCGAATCGTAGGTCTGTCGAGATCAGTTGAATGCGATGTAACTTTGACTAAGTGCATGGAGGTTAGGCAACCCACCGTACTTATTTGATTGTGGCTGATTTGTATCCGAGAGCGTGTTAACATCCCACGCATCGTTGGTGACGTAAAACAATTCCTTACGGAAATACGGATTAATTTGCCGAATGTGACGTCTTAACCAGTAGGGGATATAACAATTTGCCTTGCTTATACGTTGCATCAAAAGGCACGTTTCTCTCCTTTGTAGAGCAGGGCTCTCATAACGTTAATATTTCATTTTTTGGAAATTATATTATCTGTGTTATTAAAGAAAATTCACAAAATTATTTGCTTCTTGACATTATAAATTTCACTGACTCTATTCTGATGAAAGTGTCTTATATTTATTGGCGCTGCTTTGCGTTTCTTACGTGCAACTTTGAACAGCCTCGGGACGAAAACATAGTTCCGTGTTGAGGATCGTATGCAGAATTCAAATGCCTTCTTTACTATGTCCGACGTGATGTAGGAATCCCGTGTTTCTCCCGGACGTATGATATCAGGTTGCTAGGGTTCGGCACTTTGCATATGAGAACAAGGCGAACGGACACGGCTTCGCAGTCGCGAGTGTGAACTTTGTGCAGCTTCCTGTGAAAAACACGATGTTGGCTGCCTCGTGCAACAGTGTTGCAGGTAGTTCGTAAATATCGCTTCGACTCGGATGCTAGTTGTACACTGAGGAGGAGGAGCCTAGAAAGTAGTGGATTCGTCGCCGCGAGAAGCGCAGTGAGACGGACAAGCCTGTTGGCGGCGCCGGTGCAGCTCCGTCGCGGATCTTGCGTGCGGCAATGCGTGACCGGAAGCGGCGGCTCAGAGCAGCGCCTCTGACCGGAAGGTCCTAGGTTCCCACTCCCCACGGCGGCAGGATTTTCAACACTAGCTTTTCAGTGGTATAGTAAATTCCGAGCTCCATTAATATTTCAAAATTGATAGAAATAGTTTTTGTAAAAAATCGAAAAATCATGTCAATCTGCTTGACCAGATGGTTCGACAGTGTTGTAAATACGTATAAATAAATCTTGGAAAGTTTCCTAAGTTTATTGTCTTAGTGAGGTGTTAAAACCACAGAGACAAAATTGTTTTATGGTGAGGAGAAAAAAAACGTTTTTCGAGCCTAACCTTGGCCTTGCGTCAGTGGCGTTGAACCCAACAGGTGGGCGCCCCCTCAGCGGTTGGGGCGTGGTGTGGCAGCGCGGGAGGGCGGAATAGGGACGGGCGACGCACAGTGGGTCGAAATGACGCTGACAGCAGCACTCGCAAAGCCTTTAAAAGAGTAGTCGCTGTAAATGTAAATATAATAAGATAAAATGAATACCTCTGGCATTACATAAACCTTTGTTAAGATTCCCGTTGGTCTTCAACGTGTAGTTTTGCGGTGAGACGTGTTCATATGATATGTGTAAAATATTTCTTTTTTACGCCAGAATGGACATTACTAATACTTTTATGAAGCAGGATTTCTGTTTGTGAACTTTATGAAGAAGTTCAGTTTTGTTTATGGATTTCGACTGCAATTTAACAGAGTACTATTTTATTTGTACTTTATATCTTGCATGTCATTCGTTACTTCTGAAAATTCGTTCAAAACGAAATGCATTTTGAGGTATCAATATGTTTATTACTAATTCAGAGCGTTTCCTGGTCAGATCCTGTTAGTTACGGTTCGCGAAGAAACACACACTTCAAAGGAAGAACAGCCTTGGTCAAAGTGGGTACAATCACGCGATCCTCTGCAGCAAGGGGTTGAGTTGGTACGCACTTTAGTTACCTCTGTCACCGAGGTCGTCCTGCGTTATGTTAATGAAAGTTGGCATACTCAATTACTGAGCGTAGGCGAGGGACGATACCTGAGGGACGCCCTTTCCTGAGCAGATGATCAATGGCAGTTTCCATCCTTCCTTTGTAGATGATCATGTGGCGAGTGCGTGTCGTGCTCATCCATAATGTTGGTTAATCTCTTTGAAGTGTTATTGACTTGGGGGGAGGGTAGTGCGATTTTGTTCGGAAAAAAGCTACGAAAAAAATTATTTTTATGTGTTCAGATAGTTCAGAACAATATTATACTGTATACAGTGAAACACAGGATGATGACGGATGAATTGGATGGGAGACTAACAAGACATCCAATCTTACCGATGCTCCGAGACTCTGCGCCGCATAGTCTGGCGCCTTTTACTTACATTTTCGGAATAATTTATAGTGTACAATATATCTGCACAAGCAACAGAATAGACGAGCGAAAGGCCTGTAATAACGGCCGTTTAGAATAATAAAAATATATTGTTTGTAGTTAAAAATGATGTATGAGTATTCCTATTCAAAGAAAATGTATTTATTTTATTTATGATTTTTTTTTCTTATAAGAAGGTGGTAGTAAAAGAAGGAAACTGACTAGGATGGTAAGACAACGGACTCGGTTGATTGTAACGTGGGCTAATACCTCGTTTTGCAAACATCAGTAACGCCTGTTATTTTCTCTATATGGGCCTCATGCCGTTATGCACTTACCTTTATTTCGCTTTTCAGATTAGATAAGTTGTGTTTAACTGCTACGGAGGGATTAACAACTCGTTAGAAGTAATTTACACAATAAATAATATTGATATAATATTAATGATAATAATAGTGATAAACTTATTTTCAAACAGGATAGCAGTACACCACACGGCACTGCACTGCATACAGCATACAGTGCTGCATACCGAGGCACTTCACTGCACATCACTTCACTGAACTGCACGACAAATTGTCTAAATTTTAACTTACTATAATATTCTAAAGTGGCTTACTTTATTGATACTATTTATAGAGTTTTTTTTATGTATTGTGATAGGCCCACGTTTCGCGCCAATCAGGCCCAACGCGGCGTCGTTGGCGGGCGGGGCGGGCGTCAGCTGTACGGCGCGAAGGCCCTGAGAGGGCGGGCGGCGGAAGGGAGCGCGGCTGCGGGTGCGGAGGGGGGGGGGCCGTAAAGGATGCCCGTTCCACGCTTACCTTTGCCCTCGGCGGGGCTTTGTCCCAATCGCTGCCCGCCTCAGCTTCATTACAAGGGCGCAGGCCAGGGGGCCCGTGACGGATGGGCCGCGTTGGAGAACGACGCCTTTAGAACGTAATGGCAAAATCACGTTATTGCTTTGTAGTGGAGCTGCTGGAGTTCATTAATAAGGCACTGGAGTCACTGCACTCGAATTCGCACTGGTTGGTGTCAGGATTAAAATACACGAGACGAGGAAATTTTCTGCTTTCTTAAAGACTTCAATTCCACATTTATCTCTTGAAGATGTTTTGAAATGTTGGGAATGGGAGTAGAGCGGCATCGCAATGAAACTTTGGGATCTGGAACAGGCAGAAACGAATGAGCGTTTATCGATTGAACCATAGCCCTCTCTAGGAGAGCCATTCTAGAGATGGACATGATTGAACACATTTAAATGCTATGAATGTAATATATAGTTACATTTATAGCTAATTTCTCCATTCGTTTAAATTGTGAAACTCCCGATGCCCTATTACTCAACAAATGATGCGATTAACATGTAGAGATTTTTCTTTTCGTTAACTGCAAATACGTTTTGCAATTCGAGATCTGTGGTAAATTGATGAGTAACGGATTCACTTACGGAATTGAGGATTTGCAACCGAAGTTAAAGACGTAATGAAATACACGATCTACTTATTTCATGTAGTTTGTTCTTTAGTTTGATCACGGATAAATGATTTAATAGATGGGTGATATTTACCGGGAGAGGTGGCTCAGTGCATCAATTGATTTCACCGCAGTACCTCTGATCAGGAGGTTCCAAGTTCGAGTCACGGCAGTGGCAAGATTTTCGACACTAGCTTGTCAGGTAGGTCGAATTCAGTCTGTCTAGATGAGAATTCTAGAGGCCGGCTGCTCTGATCGGTAGTTTTCCGTCGTTTCTCCGATCAACACCAGGCGAATGCCGGAGCAGTACCCTAACAAACGGGCCACGGACCGCGCGCGATCTTTCCTTTCTCTTTCTTGTGTTATTCTCACCTTTACACACACGCTAACATGTACTACACTGCACTAACATGCACACACACACATGCCGGGACACCGGTCGGGAGCTTAGAACTTGTCCCGGTTGGGGCGGTGTCCCGCTGGTGGGAGATACCTGGTTGAGGGAAACCCCGGTAGCTGGCGGTAGGTCGGCTCCGGATCTCGCCAGCCAGCGTGGAATATCTCAGCCACCTCTAGAGGAAAAAATCATGTACTCTTACGGGACATGACCTCAATAGTTGACGTACCAGGAATGGGTAGTATTTATGACATTCGTAAATGTTAATGGTGGAATGAGACAAAGGAGGGATGGGGGGCCTGAGAAAACCAGCTTGGGATTCATTTCGATTACCACAAATTGCACGCCGATTGAGCACAATTTGAACCTCGGTTCACAGAGGAAAAGTCTGGCAAGACGACCGCCCCTGGTTGCCCTGTTTTTTTTGGTTGGTTTTATTTTACTTTTAAATTTAATTTTTAAAAAGCCGCCTATAAGCGGGATAAAACGAATTGCCACCTCTTGTAGTGAAACCAAGACAACTTCATAATAAATCCTAATCAGTAAGAAAGTGAAATTTTTCATTCCTTAAAGAAACTTGCGAAGATTTCCTTATGTTTTGGGTGCGTTCTTTGTCACTTTATGCAAAGAACAAATGTTATTTGGCAAACTAGCCCGTAAATTTTCCTAGTCATTTGCACACACCTGGCGACATAGTTTCGAGTCGTGAGAGGAAAGGCTGTTTTTCCCGCCTACACATCGGGCGATAATAATGCGCTGACAGTCCTCAGGCACACTTTCTTCGCGACCTACCGCGTGCCGCGCCGCGCCGCGCTGCCCCGTGCGCGAGGCGCGTACGTAGGGGAGCCAACAATGTTCATGTAAAAGGGAGACACACGATAAGAAAAACATCACATCTACACATTTCTTTTAATAAATATTTAATTTAGACTAACACCAGCTCTATTGATTTCTTCTCTCCATTTGCGATTCAAGTGAAAAGATTCGTTCACAGATCTGCAGATCAAGATGGTCTGAGCGTTTCTTTTTATTTTTCCACATTTATTTCAGAGTAGAGAGACAGACTGTAGAGAGACACTATCGTGCATGCGTGTGTCAGCGTTCAGGAAAAGGATATTCATGTTTTCTATTCTAAATTAAACAATGAACTATACAACGTAGCATATGTTAGTCACGTAATAAAATAAATAACAAAGGTTAAACATTTACTAACTGGAGGGCGAGAGGACAGTTGACGTGACCGGCGGAGGCTGAATCGGGCAGCGCCTCGCCTCGGAGCATGCGCCCGCTGCGGCCTCCATTCTCACGTGCGCTCGTTGTCGAAATAACTAGACCAAACTATAACGTGCTACTTTTACAGAGATACCTTTTCATATTTTTCTTTGTGCACCACTACGGCCAACAATGCCAGGGTTAGCCAGGTGAAAGAGTGTTAAATTTAATGTAATATCTTCATTTAAATCTGTGAAGTTATTAATATTTTTAATGTTGCATTTAATAGTACTCACATTACTGAGTAATTATAATATAAAAATTATTGCTGAAAGGTGTTATGTTGTAATGGCTAATAGTGACAGTCGCTACCGACCTTTGACGTTGACGTAACTTAAAATCAATTAAAAAGCATCGCAACTTTTGATGAGTCATCACCGAGATAGTCGATTGTCCTCTCCTCACCAGAAGTGCTTTCATGGGTGATAGCTGAGGGAAGTGACACCCGTTAAAATACGTTCTCAATTCTCGAAACCTACATCTAGTAATTGAGGATAGCTTTCAGAACTGCTTGCTAGTGGCGAATCCGCATGAAAAGGTATTTGGTCAATTTCTCTCGAAACGACAATGAAAAGTTTTTTTTTTGTCTGATGTTAAGTAAAATGTATCCTTACAATGCAGATAATAAATTTTAAAGTGTGCGAAAATAATATCAATAAAATATGTTGACAGAAATGAAATACTGACTGGGAATGGTTTTAGGTTAAGCTACATTAAATTTTAAATTATATCATTTTATAAACGTTATTTCGTATCAAATATTTGCCATGACAGTTTCGCGTTTTAAGATATAAAGTAGTACGTAAATATAAGGAAAGAATGCTTGATGTAACGCCACGAAAACGTTATTCAAAATTTCTATCAAAAAAGGTTTTCGGTTATTAAATATCCTTTTCTGTAATGAACTGTAATGAATAACTTTTAAATTTGAAAACTAAAAATGTATGTATCATTAAAGTAGTAATTATATATATTGGAACCTACTTGGTAATGCCACAGAAGATTCCATTTACTCCCCTTTTCATTAAAGTCTTGAGGCCAAGAGGGGGATGATGGTTGGTAGTAAAAACTTCGTTAAGTCAGAGGCGACCTTGCTAGAGGTGTCGGACCGCCTGCCCGCCTGCCTTGCTGTTTGATCCTCCGCCATGGCTCATCACTCGGGAAGGAATTCTGGTAGTGGGTCGCGCCGGGGGCGTGAGCGGTTCTTCCTGCTTTATCTTTATGGCCAACGACACTCGAGATTGGGGGCAAGGGCCCTTTGCCGTTGAAGGGATGAATATTCTGCACTTATTTTCGTTCATCTTTGTTTTCCCGCGCTTTACACAAATATTTTATACTGAGAAACGAAATGAAATATTGGAGTATTCCGAATCAAAACTTCAAGAACATACGAGTATAATTTAAAAACGCACTGAACTCACCTAAGAGACGCATACAACGTGTTTTGCCTAACTATTGTATTGCCTCATGTTTACGTAGTACTATTTTTTCTGTGTCATTCCGTGGAGACAAATCATATGAAGAAAATCTTTAAATTGCTTTGAAATGTATCCTGTAACCGTGATAATCGAACCAGTAAAACTAAGAATTCAATTTAAGCTTCTCATGACAGTTTCGATTCACTTGGAACATGCCGATATTTGAAAATGTTCATACTAATCGTATAAAAGTTTCATATGCCGTATGTCAGTAAGTTATTTTGTTGCCACACAGTAAAGCGCAATTAAAAACATCGATTTGTGTCCGTTCATATTCATGGACTGCGTGATTACGTAGTATCTTGATGTCTGAAACATTTAAATGACAAATATTTTATTAAACCTTCGGTTATCAGAAGTCCTTCGGTTATCAGAAGTCCTTCGGTTATCAGAAGTCCTTCGGTTATCAGAAGTCCTTCGGTTATCAGAAGTCCTTCGGTTATCAGAAGTCCTTCGGTTATCAGAAGTCCTTCGGTTATCAGAAGTCCTTCGGTTATCAGAAGTCCTTGTTCTTACAAGAACGCTGTTCGCTTCCAATTTATATTTCGTATTATTATGTTATAATTTCGCCCATTTTTTTAATCGCACGGAAGATTATTCTTTTACAATAATTCTTTTTGTAAGGGGAAGTGTGTTTACACTTTTTATTAATACACATTTCTTGAAAGTGTGAAAAATGGGACAATTAGCTTGCACTGACCGACAATAAAATTGCTATCAATGAATATAAAATATTTGAAATTCAGATTTTCACTCACTGTTGTTCGCATAACTTTGGTTTGCAATTTTTTCATTCACATTTTTACATTTTAGTATAATATAGAATAATTGTATTAAAAGGCTCTTCAGTTATGGTGAACGGCATATTCTTCGTTGAGAATTTTCCGACAATATCCGAAATCCATGACATTAAAGTCACCTTATATAAGAAAATTAAAAGCTAATTTTATCATTTTTACGATTATTACACTTACACATTTAAAATGATAAAAATTACCAGTAGATCAGTAGCAAATAAAATGACAAAATCTGAAACGCCGCAGTTGGGGGAGCAGAGCGAAGGCAGATGGGGCCGGCGGAGGCGCGCACGCGGGAAGACGCGCTGCCTGCGTTAATGCGGAGGCGGAGGCCAGCGCCCGCCCCCGGCCCGCCCCCCGCCCCCCGCCCGCCCCCGGTCCGCCTGCCTGCGCGGGTCTACATATTTCTGGAGAAATTGTCTCCGCTCGTCGAAAACGAGAGAGCCAGAGCGCACGAGTCGCCACCTCTGGGCCTCGGCTGCAGCCTCCGCGCCTACCTCATCAGCTGCCTCTGCTGTAGCCACAAGCAGCGTCATTGTGCGAGATTTACTACCCTACTCCCTACAGCCTCCGTCCCCAAGTCAGTCTCGTAGTCGTCAGCCACAATCACTTTTGGCTATCATCACTGCTACTTCCTTCACATCCACCACACCTACACTCTCACCACCGTCACCACCCTCCCACCCCTACTACCACCTCATTTCGATCGGTTGGTTGTTAGTGATTCCGGGCACGTCAACAAACGTGGTCATTAGCCCCGTAAGTGTAATGCATGTTGTTTAATCGGGAGGTGGCGGTGATCTTCCCCCGCCGGATGGCGAGATCCGGTCTACCGTCGGCTAGCGGGGTTTTCTTCATCGAGGTATCTCCCACCAGTGGAGCACCGCCCCAGTCAGGACAGACACTAAGCTGGTGGGGTAAGAGCATGTGTGGTAGTGTAGTGCATCTAATAGTATGTGTAAGGGGTAGGATAGAACAAATCTTGGGAAGGGAAGATCGCGCGCGGTCCGTGGTTCGTTTGTTAGGACTGCTCCGTCATTCGCCTGGTATTGGATCGGAGAAATCACGGAAAACTACTAATCAGAACAGCTGGCCGCAAGAATTCTCCTCCAGACAGCTACAAAAAACCACCTACCTAGTGTCGAAACTCCTGCCACCGTCGGGGCTCGGGACCTAGGTCAGAGGCACTGCAGTGACGCCAGTTGATGCCCTGAGTCACCTCTCCTTCATTTCGGCAATTATTATTTATTATTATTATTATTATTATTATTATTATCATCATCATCAATCCGCCAATACTATTACCGCAACGACCTCCAGAATCATCACCTGCGGCGTCGGAACAGCCTGCATTGCCTCCATCGCCGACACTGGCTCTTCTTACCCCGCCACTCCCGCGAGGCCACAAGCCTTACGCCATCCTGTCGCCACACTACCCTTACCCCCTTCACCACCATCACCCACACCCTCACTACCACCACCGTTGGGGCGCCGCCATCACCGCGCTCCCAGTGCCAACCCGCCCTTGAGGCAATTGTCGCGACTTGAGTCTGACTCCTCTAGGAAAGAGCCAAACAGGTTTCCGAGGATGCATAAATAACCAGCATTGCGCGGGGTTTTCACGGGCGCGAAGAACGAGTCCATCCTCCACTGCGTCGCGCGCCGCCCCGCGCCGCCCCGCGCCGCCCCGCGCCGCCCCGCGCCGCCCCGCGCCGCCCCGCGCCGCCCCGCGCCGCCCCGCGCCGCCCCGCGCCGCCCCGCGCCGCCCCGCGCCGCCCGCGCCGCCCCGCGCCGCCCCGCGCCGCCTCGCGCCGCCCCGCGCCGCCCCGCGCCGCCCCGCGCCGCCCCGCGCCGCCCCGCGCCGCCCCGCGCCGCCCCGCGCCGCCCCGCGCCGCCCCGCGCCGCCCCGCGCCGCCCCGCGCCGCCCCGCGCCGCCCCGCGCCGCCCCGCGCCGCCCCGCGCCGCCCCGCGCCGCCCCGCGCCGCCCCGCGCCGCCCCGCGCCGCCCCGCGCCGCCCCGCGCCGCCCCGCGCCGCCCCGCGCCGCCTTCCTCCACGTACGCCTTCCGACGCCGGGCCAGTTCTCGCCCGGCGCGTGGCGCCAGAGTTGTAAAGTACCGGGCCATTTACTCCGGGGGATAAATAGGAGAGATAATTACAAGACTGTTTACCCAACATGCTATATTATTTGGTGTTCATAATTCCCATCGACATAAGCAATCTCAATGAACTTCAAAATATTTTATGCGTCTTTAAGTTTATGAATCGTGTGCTTAATGTAGAATTATGCTACCTTTTTGGGCTGTAAGTTATACTAATTATTTTTGTTTGTATTTTTTTTTATTTCGGGATTCAACTATCACCGGTAGCGGCGAGTATAAAGGCATTGCCTTATGTCTCGAGCGTACTTTAATCGACAGGTTGCGGTTTCCAATCCTATCCCTACAGGATTTATTATTCTAGGATCTCTCGCATCCCATTAGGATGTCAGAGATTACTTCGTTTGTTTAACGTCGGTGAGTTTGTGGCGCCGGCAGAAATCTAAATCGTAAGCAATGGGCTCTGATTCCCGTCACCACTTCCCGACAAATGCCGCAGCCGCGCCCTAGGGAATGGGTGGGCCACAGGCCCCTTTCCGCCATTCCTCCCTCGAATGGTCCAACCGATTGATTCACAAGCAACTGCAAGGTACAATCTGCCGACTTACTAAATGCCTGTGGAACGACGAAACGGAACAATAATTTCATAGTTCAACACAAAAATCTCTCCGCAGTGAGTCGAATCAGGGCCTCGTATAAAAAATTGCATTCAAGTTGGTAGCAACCAAGTCACTGGAAAACAAGACAAGGGGACACTTGTAGTATCTATTATGATGCCTAATGTCTAATGTCTATTCGAATGAACTAATTGGAGAAACGCATGTATACGAACACGGAGACTAATTCAAAATGGACTGGCAATGACAAATTTCCAATTATTGTCCATTTAATTGGTCGCTCTATTGTATATGTTCTGAACATAGTAGAGTATTATCTTTTAACTATTTTCTCCTCTTTCCGTATATCTTTATAATCTAAAGGGAGTCGTTATGAACTCATCGGATAGTGATTTTTCGTATATACTGTTAAGGCGTGTGTAAAAGTAATTCGGTAACTTAAATAAGGATGTAAGTGAACATTGATAAGGAGTAAATTACACTGAGTTCGTGCAAATGTGGAGCGGAGGTTCTCGTTGGCTCATTCTGGAGAGTTTAGCCCTGTTTAGGTTACCCTAAAGAATTCGTGTAGAATATTTTGATGATAGATATACGCAAGAAATGTAAATTTTAGAAATCTGAAATGAAAATAAATACTCTTTGTAGTGACGGAGGTGTCATATTTTTAAATGCTTTATTTACATTTAGAGGTAAAATAAAGAGATCTTTGTGAATGAATAATATTGACTTATGAGTTAATTTTTTAACTTTTGACAAGACGACTACATAATACGTCATTTGCATCATCATCATCATCATCATCATCATCATACCACATCATTTAAGATACTACAGACTTTTCAGATATTATTGCATTTTCAATTTTTACAATGATATAATTTGCATGATATTGTGATATGAAAAAATGGAGAATAAGAATAATGGAATTTATATTGATGTAAAATTGATTTTCATTATATGTAAAGAATGATATCAAATTTAATTTTAATAATAGATTAAAATTGTTTTGAATTCTATGAATTCACGTTGGCACTCCGAGGTCAAAGTAGAAAAAAAATCATGTTCTGTGGTTCATTTTGTCGCTTAGTAACGGCAGCTACAAGAACCAGTTCCCTTTGATAGAGATGTAACTGATCTTAAGTTAATGTCTTCTCGCATATAGAGTATTGATTTGCATTTCTTTCCCTCGCCCTAAATTACGAATTTAATAGTAATTAAACAGTTACTTTGACTATAATGTTTAAATTGAAGTAAATGTAGGATAACGGGTTTGCAGAGATTCAGTTAGTCGAAAGATGAAAATATCTTCAATAATATTGACACTCGCTGCTTGAGCTTGTTCAAACGATTTTAAGAAGGCTTATTGAAGTTTTAAATTTGAATCCAACATTACTTAATGCGCTTAGTCATCTTGTAGGTCGCATAGTAAAGAGGATTATAAACACAGAACTTTGTCCACTACACTTCACTCCGTTTTAATGGTATTATTGGGAGCCCAAAAACAACCAAAGGAACATGCTTACAAGCAAACCACCTTTACCCACCTGAAGGTACATCGCAGAGGTAAGCTCCAGAAGCTACTTTCACATAAAATAATTTTGAAATCTCAGCAAAATGTCCATAACATAAACATATTTCCAATAAAATTAGCTCTAAAAATTGAAATATTATTTCGGAAAGAACAAGAACTGGAATATTCCAGTCCGTAATTCATTAGAAGACATTGTATTACTTTAATACGTAATCCCTACATACACGTTAGTCAGTGTAAATTGATAATTGGTAATAAAAGCAATAGGGAATATTGTTTTCTTTCTTATTATTGCTTATCAGTGCTTGTGAAAATCGCAAAGAGTTTCAAAAAAACTCTCGTCGAAGTTGGTGGAGACGCGATTGTTGGATTGCAGTTCTGAAAACAATTGCTCCCTGAAAATGTACAGATAATTGGAATAAAAAACAGTTGATGAGCGTCCTGTGACGCGATTGAGGCAGCGAGCGGGTGGCGTGCGTGCGCTCGCTTTAAAACGCTTGGGTGCGCGGGGGAACGCTGAGCCGCTGCCGGAACGACGCGGGGCGCCTGCCGCGCCGCCGCCGCCGCCGCCGCCGCCGCCGCCGCCGCCGCCGCCGCCGCCGCCGCCTCGGAATGCCGTCGCCGCGACGCGACGCCCGGGCAGCAGCAGCAGCGTGTGTGTCAAGGGAGACGCGACGGCGCGCGGGGTGGCTGTTGCGTAGGTGGTGGCAGTGGAAGCGGAGAAGGAGAAATAAAGGCACGGCGGAGACTATGGAGGTGGGGGTGGTGGGAGAGAAATGGAGGCAGGGCGCTGACAGTGAAGCTCGGGGCGGTAGATGGGAGATGGAGACTGAGGTGGTGCATTGATTGATTGATTGATTGATTAACTCTTTGTTTCCGGGTGCATCGGCTGCCATGGTCGAAAGTAACGTGTAGAGGATGTTACATCCCGGGAAGTGGCGGTGATCCTCCCCCGCTGGTACGTGCAATCGGGTGTTGTCTTACACGTCGAGTGGGGGAACTTTTACCCTCCAAATACCTTCTCGACGCGGGAACTGCGCTCCCTGAGCCCATGCAGCCGGTGTGATTGGGCAGAGGAGGCGGAAACGGAGGCAATGACGACGACGGCGGCGTCGCCGCTGTTTTGCGCGCGGGTAAAGCCCCGCCGTCCAAGGCCTTCCGTGTTTACTTGAGCTGCAAATGGAGCGGAGCCACCCGGCCCAGTCGCTCCCCGCCCACGCGCTTTCGCTCCCAGCCACCTCAAGCCAGCAGCGCCCGAAACCGTAGCTCGGGGAATAAAATTGTTCCACTCTGCATTTTCAAAAAGCAGGGCTGTACAAAGAGAAACAGTAAACATGCGTTCTTATGGCCAAATAAACACGCTTTAGACTAAAGCTAGCAGCACCCATGATTTCGGGAAATCCAAAAGAGCATAAAATTCGGCAATAGAGAATTTAATTAGCCTAAAACCAGTCTTTAATTTTGGATATGGTTCGGTTGAGTTGGTGTTTGGGCGCCGCTTGCTTTAGATGGCTTTCGCTCTTCCTCTTAGCGACTGTTGCGGCATTAGTTATTCCTGATTCTTTTCTGTTTTGATTCGTGTTCTACTTCCTGTACTTGAAAAGAGACTTGGGTGTTTGGAATTGAATCACAAGCGCCTCTTCATTTTAGAACTGTGTCGGAGGAGGTTTTACAAGAAATATGAAATTGAAATTAATTTTGCTAAGGAAATAAAACGTGTTTGTTTTGAAACTTTAAATTCTAATTCGCGATGCTTATATGTGTCTATGAAAGGCCAATAGTTAATTAAAATTTTTATTTCCGAGCAAGTGTTCAGAGTGAAAAGGTTAAAAGCCCACGATATATTATATGATCATTCATCCCAGGTTTTCCTGTTTGCGACTCGTCAATTTCTCTTCATCATCCCTCTGTTTGCCACATCACTAACATTTTACTCGTATTCGTGTTTGTTTTCTCTCCACCATCTTTATTTTATTTCTTTCATTCGCGTCAACCTGCATGTCTATCCAGTTCCCTTTAGGCCCTTTTTTCTGCAAAAGACTTTCTTGCCTGCTTCAGTACAACTTCCTAATCTAAGTCAGAAATATAAAATGCCTTCATGCGATCTTAAATATAGAGCTTCTGTTGGTATGAAAAAACGTTGGAAATTTATTTACTTTCATTTACATTTCTTCAAGGATTTGCACAGAAAATATTTTGTTTCATTCATACTATTTGCATCAAAGATGAAGTGCTCACGCCTACTTCAGAATTTAGTTGAGACAGTTGATGACAAGCGCTTTAACGCAGCGGCTCTGCGAGATCTTAATCTGCCGTCATTCCCGACCCACCGCCCCGCGCCTGCTACCCGCCTACCCGCCGCGTTCACCGCCTCATCACCCACCAGCTTTCGCCCGATCACCGCCCATTCGCCCACGCGATCACCGCCCGCCCATCCTCCCGTTCTCCCGATCTCCGCCCGCCCGCCCCATCACCGCTCCTGTGGCCACTCCCCACCCCGCGATGAACGCCCGCCCACCGCCCACCGCCGCCGCCCGCGCCCGAGAGCTTTCGCGGATGGAAAGCGAGCGCGCCGTTAACGTCAGCGCGCGGGGAAACTGCGCGACTGTCGCGTGTTAATTCCCGGCGCGCGGCCTCCGAATCGCGAGTGTTGGCGCGTCGCGCAAAGTGCTCCGCTGGTGGCTGTCACCGGCGGAGGAAAAGCGCAGTGATTCAGCCGGCGAAGATACAAGCCCGCGTGGGTGGACCGGGAGTCGGGGCTCAGGTTCAAGAGCCTTAAATTTACGGAATAACGTGTTCTATTTTTCATTACTTCATGCAATATCCAGTATTGATATGTTTATGAATTTAAAGTTCTAATATTTAAGAATTTAACATTCCGTTTAGACAGAAATTTCAGTTTTCTGCTCAGTCAAGATTCGTAATTTGTTTCTTTAAATAAAAGGTTTTGGGACTAATGGGTAGAAAATCGGCCTGCGTGAAATGTTTTTATACATCGAATCTGCAATGCATGAAAGAGAACGGAGCTGTCAGTGATTTTTTGCAAATTTCTTACTGGACGAATCCAACGAGTGAATTCAGATGGTGAGAATACATTGTGGAACTTTTCCCTCGGAAGTTCTTTCTGATGTGCACAACCGCCGGCTTTCGACAAACCTTCTTGGATGGTGTAATAGTCTTTATTCGTCAGCGTCCATTGACTAAGTAGTTTATTTCGATCGTAAGCTTGAATCACTTCCTTCAGAACCTGGAAAGTCTTAGACTGCTAACCGAACGAAAGGTTATCTGTGGTAGAAATAACTCGGCGTTTCCTTCTCTGAAGATTCAACCCGGTCCGCTCTCTTCGACTTCGCCTTCGACTCTCGTGGGCGAACCTGTGGCTGAGGTTCCCGAAGTCGCAGGTGCAAACGGGCATCAAAAGGGGTTGGAAATGATGTCAGTGACGTAGATGCAAAGAAATAATCTGGAATTTCGGAGTACTACTGACACGATAGCGAGGTTTCCTATATTCTGATTGTAGGCAACGAATTGTCGTGAATAGTAGAGGTGAAAGACGCCATACATTCCGGAGCTCGGCAAACCAAACAATAACTTTGTCATAGAGATGCATGTTATACAAAGATATCCTCTTTTAATTTTGGCTTGTGATTGTCGGATATTAGTCTCTACTTCTCACAGTTAATAGCAATGTTAGGTTCCGTTTATCGTAATGATTCCTGTAATTGGAAATAAACGACAGAAAGATTATTTTATTTCGTTTTTTATAGAGTTCACCTTTAATTGAACACACACTGTTATATGAAAGTACTATGAACAGGGAATTCATCAATTATCATAAGATAAAGCATCGAGGAGAGACATCGAGTTCCAATCACTTCGTACTTGTTACATACTCGAACTCTTGAGAATGCAAGGAAAATTCAAATTCAAATTACAATAAACTTATACGCGTCAGTCTTGAATTATAGTTTTTTATTCATTTTTCATTACAGAAAATATGGAAGATCTAAAATCTGAATCACAAAGTTGGAGAAGGCCACTTTTGTGAAATACCGACTAAATTGTAAATAAATTTAAAACAGCCAAAGAACTCTTAGCCTCATCAGTATTGTTTTTAGAATTCTAGCAATTGTGAGAATACGAGAGTGAAGATAAACAAACACCCCACATTGAAGAGAAGAATGCAGTTTCTCGCCCGTCGGCGACAGCTCTTCGTCCGAGCATCAGGTCGTGTACGTGGTTTGTGTGAGCGGGCGAATCTCGCCGAGCAGCGATACTGTGCTTGGCGCAAGGCCGATCGGCAGCTTGCCTTAATCGCTGCGGATTCCGGTTAGGGTTACGGCGGAGAGGAGAAAGTCGTGCAGAACGACACGGCGCCGCTTGTTTCCGTTTTTATCGGCTTCGGCGCTTGCGGAGAACAGCAAGTGTTCCATCGGGGCGACGCGTCCAAACAGGAATCCACTTCTTCGGAGCCAGAGCTCCGGTCCAGGTCACTGGTGTTAGGCTACGAAATCGTACTGTTTCGAGGTCGCTTCGACGATACGACATTCAGGGCAACCAACCATTACGGCTACGTATACTATCAATTATTACTCAAAGAAATTTTAACATTTCTACATTTATGTTTTTCTTCTTGCTATTTGACTAATGGCATATTTTCAGAACATACTCGAAATTTATTCATTAAGAGGAAAAATGAAGGAGAAAATATTAGAGGATACACAGGAAAATGAAGGAAATTACTTCCTGGAAACTTGTTAAAACTTTACTTCTGTTCTAGCTGCATAAAATCCAGCCAGTGACAGTCATGTGACGAAAACGCGAAGTGAGAACCTTTCTAGTCAGACCGATGAAGGGAAACAAGGACCAAAATTCAAGGAAAAGTGCGCATCATTGCGGAGCAGCCAATAAGCATCTGAGGCGCGCACGAACTGTCATTGGTCTTGAGTGAAAGGGAATTTTGAAAGTGGTTAGGGCAGTATTCGTTTACGTAGTCACTGTAAAGCGCATGCTTGGACATTATTTTAAGTGTGCATTTGTAAGTCATTGAGTGTTCGGCAGAGGAGAACGTATTTGAAGGTCGCATGGTTAGATCCGGCAAAACGGCAAAGGTGACATCGCGACGGTTTCGTATCGATAGATACGCATAGATTTCGTATCCCGACGGTTTCAGAATTTTCGACACGAGCTACTAAGCGAGGTCGAATCCAGCCGCTGTTTGGAGGAGAATTGTAGCGGCTCTGATCGATAGTTTTCCATGGTTTCTCCGATCAACACAAAGTGAATGACGGAGCAAAATTTCAACAAATGAACAACGGACCGCGCGCGATGATTCCTTCCTCTTCCTTATTCTATCCACACCCCTTACTCACACAAACACTCGCATGCACTACACTACCACACCTATCGTGAGTCCAGTCGGCAGCTTAGAGCCTGTCCGGGCTAGGGGCAGTGCCACGCTGGTGGGAGATACCTGGTTGGAGAAATCCTTGCAAGCCGACGTAAGTTTGCGCCGGATTTCGCCATCCAGGGGGGGAATATCCCGGACACCTCCCGAGAAATTACCATGTACTACACATACGGGACTAATGACCAACGCAGTTGACACGCCCGGAGTCACTAATGAATCCGTCAGTCGCCCACTCTCTCGCCCCGCCCGGTTGGCGGCGCGGCGGCGAGGGTGCGCCGATCCGATCACCTGCTGGTCCGCGACTTCGAAATCTTCGCGGGTTTCGCTCCCGGTTCTCACCTCGCGCGATGCCCGGACTGGTTCCTTAATTAAGGCCAGCTGCTCTCCCTCATTCGTCCATTCAGCTCGGATCGCTTAATATTCATTACACAAACGCCAGTTCCTCTCTCCGGTCTGCCAAGAAATGCATAAAAATGATTCATTAATATGGAAGGGTGGAAGTGGGTAAAAAATACGGTCAATGGGAATATTAACGTCCTGAGGGTGCAGCATAAAAGAAACGTATTGCAGAAATAAAACGAAAAACAGATCTGAATTTTCTCTATAGACAGTGAGTTAGTAGCTCACGTGTTTCGAATTGAGGGGGGGGTGAGGAGCTACTGCGAATCCCGGCGAGAGCCGATTTGCAACTTGACATGAAATGTTGAGTTTGACGCAGCCTCACTTTGGAGGTCAGCTACCTCAGTTGAGCGTTTTCCGCGGTTTTCGATTCCCTCCGGGCGAATGGAGGATTTGTAGAAAGTTAGCGAATGACGACCCGCGCGCGTGGCCATTCCCTCTCGGTTCTTTCCCCTCAAAATATCAAATTGGAATGCTACACTTGGCGGTTCTTTCTTTCATCTACCTGCAGAATCGCAGAGTACCCTATGTAATGTGATCGAGCAGACAGTTGTGTAAATTACATGAAATAATGGTAACATGTGACAGCGTCAACTGACCGACTCTGAGAAACGTTGAGAATACACATACCTCCAATAGAAAATCATGGATGCTTCTTGAGGGAGGTTAGGGAATTTGATAAGATACATTCTGAGCTGTAGCGAATAAATAAATTTAATTTGTTGTGGGGTAATATAAATCGTTGTCCGAAAAACTACAGAGAATATCAGTTGCACTAAGTACAAATTCTGAGGAAAATAATCCAGTGCTGTACCAATTTTTTTCTTCTGGTGTCTACGTGATTTAAAGTTCACCAAGTGCAGTAATATAGGAAGCAATATTCTTGAAATGTTTAAGTTAATTTTGCAGGCTCACCAAGTTTTCGTGAAAAAAGTTGATACTCAATAAAAATGACTTCGTCATCTGCTTTGTAAATCTATGATGCGAACATAAAAGGAAAAGGGTAGTGCACATTTTACTATATTACATATCGAACGTAAGTGGGTAAAAATACAAAGCCTTGAGAGAAGCGAAGAGTTACATCTCGGAAGAAACTACGTGGCCGCAAAGCGTTTGGTTGCGGGCAGCCAATGACTGAGGAGAATCGAATATCGACACGGGATGCGAGAAACAATCGAGGGCCCGCTCCCACTGTGGGAACGCTGCAGCCACGACGCGTCGAACCGAGTGCACGTGAGACATCCGTGTGTTATTACGGCGATCGCGGACTCGGCCTTGGCCCCTTCGGCGGGGGCGGAGCGGGGCGGAGCGCTGCAACTAAGGGGGCGTGGTCGCCCTCAAGAGACGACGCGCTCGGCGCCCCGGCGCGTTGGGCAACGCAACGCTCCAAAGATAAACACTCAGATATATTAACCCAAGGTTGCTGTTAGATGCGGAGAAAACGCAGGCCTAAAAGGCGCCCATAAATTGTTTCCTACAAATGAGACGACGACGCAGCGGAGTCCCGGTCCTCGTGCGGATCGCCTGGGTAGTTGTTATTTGTTATGCGGGGAGATGAGAGGAGAGGAGGTCCGGAAATTAGGCGCTGGTATTGGGAAATCGGATATGCAATCACGTGGGTGTGGGGAAATTCTTAACATGTCAGCACCATCACAATATATATGTAACGCGAAGCAATTGATTACGGTTTCAGATTGTTTTTTCATTTTTATTTATTATACCATCGATGCACAAAAATGTCGCATCGCAAAAAATCGTCAGTTGTTAGTTTAGCAAAGAAAACATCAATTACAAAATATTCTGCGTGCTTGAGATTGTATTGTATAGTGTGAGTAACTGAAACAAGAATGAAACTTATTTTTTTCGCGTATTGTTATTTACGGTTAAAGTATAAGCCATAGAACAACACTTTTCGTGCATGAGTAAGCTGAAAAAAAAATGGGGGATAGAATGTATCATTAGCAATAAAAAAAAAAATAATTTAACCGATCGGGTCGCTGTAGAATGTGGTCCTTACGGAACGCCATCTGGTGGCACAATTCGGTCATTTTCGCGGCGTGAAATTGGGTGTTGAATTTTGAGCGCGCTGCAGAGGCAGGACTAATATCGTGATTAGGAGAAAGCTACAGGATATGTAGTGTTTCAATTAAAATATTATAAATTAGTAAGGTACATGCTGAATTCGAAGAATATTTGTGAAAGTATCAAAATATACTAAATACGTATAAAAGCGAAAAAGATGTGATAAAAATAAGCCCGATAGGGGAGAAGAGTCCTAAAGAGGTAAGAGCTGCTCCCTTGGCAGAGCAATGGAAGTGTCCGTGCGGGCGGGCTGCGAGCACGTGTGTGCGCTTTCACAGTGGGCATGATCTTTGGTCCTCGCGCTCTTGGATTGCGAGGACGCGAGGACGTGTGCCTAAACGACTATAACAAGGATCACATTAAATCTAATTTCTTCTTGGGGCGTGGCAACAATCGCAAGTAGCCCAAATTTTCACCTGATGGCCCATTTAGGGTCCTCCTAATATCGTTTCGTGGTTCTCTAGAGCACGCGGCTTCAGAACCTACTTCTGATACGAAATAAGGGAAATTTGAAATTTAATATTAAAGAAATTCAATTTTCTTCTACTATTCATTATAATGAATTATTAATATGGGAGTTGGATTTTTTCCCGAGATTTTTTACTAAATACCCCTAGTATTTTGATAATAGTCTATTTCAATTAGTAAAATATCATCAAGATAAGATTTAAGGCAGGTAGTATTAAAGTAAAACACTGGTTATGAGGTGCGAAATAAATAGCGTATTAGTATAAAATCATTGTATTGCAAAATTACAATTTTTTTATGTGTCACTTTTCTTTCGCACAATTTATCGATTTGTGTAATTTCAGCTGTTGGGATTCGAATCGTGCCTATATTACGTATTTTTCAAGTTAGTACCTAAAGTAACTTAAAGAATATGAACCCGTTCCAATTCGAAGCCAAGATTGTCATTTCACTCTTCATCGGCAGATGTGAAAGCCCCTCATCCCATGTGATACTCCTACAATAAAAATGTGTGAACCTCCTTTTTCTCGGCTTACTCGTACATGTGTTAAGTCGTTGCACAGGGTTCTGTATATTGATAATATCCGTTTCAAAACGTCTTTTCTTGAATCCTTGAGTTTTTTCTAGAAGATGTATGATCTCGATTTTTACATTTAATTCCTTTTTGTAACATCTGATGTGACAAGACTAAAAGGTAGAAATCGCAACAAACCAAGGCACTGCGGTGCTGAATTCCAGAGCAACTCCCCAAGACTAGGTTTTCTGGCTTTTTTCCAACCTTCGTCATAAGGGGAATGAACACCTGAAACCAGAACTGCGCTTTCTTCAAAGACTCGTTCCTTGATATGGAGGAGGAAAGTGTTGGATGATGTCCCATTGAATAGTGCCGACTATCGCACCTGCTACTGAACCTAGCCTCATTGCTCTGATTATTATAGTGCTATTTAACCATTCATGCTAAGAGTGCAATCGCGAGGCCCAGAACCCTAAGTTTGCATTTATTTTACATTATGTATTGAAGAAATTTGAAATTCGTCACTGAATAGCAGAATGCTAGTAACTTTGTTTAAATACCGTTATACTGTTCAGTCTCAACATTCTAGATCCAGTAACCAAATAATTTATAAACGGAAAGATAATGATGACATTCAACTCAAGAATTGGTATAATGCTTTAACAATTTTTCTTCGAGCAGTAAAAAGATCACATTTAAGGTCGATGCTTACTTCGAATTTCTTAATAAAAGCATCAAAATTAATTTTTACAAATATTATGAGTATAAAATAGTTTAGTTATATAAACAATGTAGGAAGAGGAAAAGAGCGACCAAATTCAATTTTTGAGTTATTCTTCACCTGTGAGATTGGGACACAGGGAAAATGGGTTTGGGTATAGACAGTTACGCTACACAAAAGAGTTTGTTGGAATTTGAAGAAAAATATTGATAGCATCATTGTAAATTAGAGAATTCTTCAAAAACTATAAAATCCTCATCTTTTTAATTGTAGATTTATCAAAGACATTGTAGATCTTTTCGTGTATAACTCCCTAAGCAATGTAATACCATTTTCCCCCAAAAAATGACTCTACTCGCATTACTGGAACACAATCATTTCATTTGGGGGCCTTCAGGATTTGATCCATCATCAACCTCAGCTTGTGTGCGAGCCGATACCTTCCGCGCAGGCAGCTACATAACCCGAGGCGAACGCACATGTTAGTCCCTCGGGCGCCAGCCCCGAGCCAGCTCGGCGCCCGCCACTCAGCGAGTGTCTTTCGTAAGGGGGCGCGTGTTAGCAGCAGCCGCTGTAATTGGTCGGCAGAAAGCCTCGTGATAAACGACGCGATCCGCGCGCATGCGCCGTGCATGGCCTTATCGCAGGAGACCTCTGCGCGTAGCGCGCGCCCCTGGCGGCCTCTGTAGGGCTATCTGCGCACTAATCGAACGCGCTCCACTTTGTTTTCCCCGGGCCGGGTCCGCGGGGTGTGCACTCGTAAATTGGTAGATGAAAGCGAAACAAATGAAAGCGATTTTTTTGGTCGGCTTTTATTATCCTCCGCTGCCTAAGATGGTGAACGAGGCGGCGGGAAATGTAATACGAACTAGTAACTAAAGTCTTACAGCATCGCTCTGCTTATGGGTAGTGTTGTTTATATCATTGTTACTTGTTATCGATATATCTTTGTAATATTTTGCGGGAAGGTTGCATCTATACGGGCCTCCGGCGACTGGAACTGCTGATTTCGGATTACAAAAGCTAAATAAAATGGATCTGACTGCAACATCGAATGTTTTTGCCAACTCACTAGTGATGCTAATCATATTTTGTTGACTATTAAATCCTGCTGTATTCCTAGTACCCATGATTGCCTGGAGGATTTTTTGAATCTTGTGCCGTTTACTAGTCTGGGCGTAGTGCCTGAATCGCGTCCAAATTGACTATCAGAATTTTAGCGAGAAGCAAAACCTGATCATTGATTTTCACACTTCTTTAGGAAATACGCCTTCTTAAGGATAGTAGATGAGATAGGAGAAATGCTTAGTTATATATCTGCAATTTATCCACCTTGACAACGTTAACACTATTATTCCTGAATCATATGATTTGTCTATGTATGTGTATTTTAAGGTCGAAAGACCTATAAAAGACATTGATGTAACATTTTTTAATATTAAATGTTTCTATGGAAAAATTATATATTTAACCTTATTTATGTTCGAATTTAAATAATCGCATATCAATGTCTGTTAAAAGTCCTATTGACTTGTTTTTTTTAAATTTGCGTGTTTGATGTTAGTTTCGTTCCGAATGAAAACGTATTTTTTCTATCTAATCATTTGCGTTACGGAAGGTCTTTGCGACTCAGCTGAACATTAGCTTGATTGTGGTTTGTCTCTTGATGAGTAAACTGGAAGTCAGTGAATGAAATGGGTTGTTTCCCTGGTTCTGGCCTGTGAATTCCTGGCGGAGGCTGTAACCACTCTAAATAGGAGGCCGACGTTCGGTTACTGTACATCCGTCCTCATCCTTAGGTCCCAAAGATACGCTAATCTCCGAACCTCATATCAATCACCATATCTCCCATAATGCCGAAATATCCTAGTAGATTTGAGGGAACGTAAATGTCAGACGAAGGTTTGAATGAGACAGACGAATTACAAAGATAATATTATGCCAAGCAAAATGCATGAACTCGTTTTCCTATGGACGAATACGAAACGAGCAGACAGCAGGATTTCCTTACTATTCTAACGCGACCTTCACACTTGTTAACCTTAAGTTACATCTCTCGCACCAGTACCTTTTTCATATTTACCTTCATTTCTCGCAGAAAGTAGCAGCTTCCTCATTCCTGAGGCGAACTCCCAGCCAGTCGATCCCTTCTCGGCGATGTTCTCACTGCCTTCAGTTTTTTCCCGCGTCATAAGGCACGTGCACCGCGTACGCGAATCACGCAACCCCTCGGCGTAATTTTTCTGCTGGCGATAAAACGTGAATACGGAGGAATTACACTTGCTTATGCAAGTCTGCCCTCCGCCCGAATGAGTGGCTTTGGGCAACGCGCTCATAAGCTGCGCTTAATTCCTCACTAATCTCCCGCTGCGCTCGTGCGCTAACCGCGGCGCCGTGTTGCTTCGGGAGAGTGGCTCGCGCCGTTAACAGCAATGTCAACAGTTGCCTGCGGTCGCTCGGGTCGCGCTTGACACGCTAAAGCATCTTCAAATATGATGAAAAAACTGTTCAAATATGGAAAATGCTCACATTTAACATTACTTTCACACACATTTTTACTGGATGTGGTGGTCGGTTCTGTTTTTTTAATCTTGGTGCTCTTGTTTTGAAACTGTAAATCTAAAACAAATTGAAATGGAAAGCGTGTCATACTTGGTCGGTTTCAAAACATTTAACTTGATTTAATGTAAGTATTACGGTACTGCAGTTCATGTCTTTTAACTTTCTTAAAACGTAATACGTGACTTACCGCTCAGAATGTTGCATTACGAACGAACGAGAATTAACGGTTCATGCGCATGCAAGAAGTTGATGTTGTAAAGTACTTTTAAGGTACATTTTTTCCTTCTATGAGTTGGTTTTAAAAACAAGTTTGGAAATAAGTAAATGTTATTCATACAGAAAGAAAATGTGTTCAATAAAATTTACTACTTGCATTATCAAGAAACAAAATATACCATACGCACAAATAAGATAAAATATGATTAAGGCTTTTAATCACGAGAGAACAAATAGTTGCCAATATTTAATTTGCAATCATTTGAAATTTCTCCATGGTCATCGGACAATAGGGAAATACCAGTCACGGAATCAATTTTCACTTCCGAACACGTCTCTAATAATATATTGGAAGAGAAAACAAATGTCATGTTGTACGCGCGAGAATCGCCAAAGGGCGATCACCTTCCTTGTCGCAGTGTAGTCCGTGCACGGGTGCGCAAACCAGCTCAGCCAACGCGATGAGGCAGATAACCGTTTCGTGTATCTGTTCTGCGAATGGTCCAGGCGGCGATTAGCATTGACAAGCGAGCCCCGCACCGCGCTCTCGTGCGTCCGATGGGGCGGGGCGGGGCGGGGCGGGGCAATGGGGGCGGAGAGCCGGAGGCCGGGGGCGGGCAGGAAGGCCTGAACGCGCGAGTTGGCGAGCCGCTCCTTCCGAGAAGCGGGAGGTGGATTTCGGAGTGTCCCCGACGGCGGGGCTGGTGCTGTGGTGCAACGCGGGGGGGGGGGGGGCTTCAGGGCGGTACGTACAGGCGGCGACCTCATGGAGGAGACTTTGTATGAAGCTCACGGGGGGGGGGTGATTGTAGAGCACGTGTAGATAAAGGAAGTTTAAAAAAAAAAAATATTTTGAATAGGATACATGGTTCAGATTTAGAGTACAAACTTTTTCACGTGTTTTTTATGCTTATTATCTATTAAAAAACTAAACTATTATTTCTTTACAACTATTTCTTAGGGAGAGAAAACCCACTGAGCAGATAAAGGAGTTAGTGCTAGGGAAAGATCAGATATATGGGATTGTAGTGATGGAATGCTCGAGATTCAACGATAACGGCTCTAGTTGTCTGCTGGCGGCTGTTGTGGTCTGTGGTGGCTGTATTGGTTGTAGTGGTAAAACTCATTAACACCGCAGCAATGGACCATAACCATCAGATAACAACCAATGATACCTGATAGTGATGGCGAGTAGTTGTGGTGGTAATGAGGGTACGGCTGTGATTGATAACCTTTGGTTGTGGTTGTATGATGTGTGGTAGTGGTAGTGGTGTGTTCTTGATGATGACGATGTTGACGGGAGAGATGGTTGCGGAGGTGCTGAGAGTGATAGCGCCGATTGAGATTGCTCAGGGCATCAGCCGATGCCACTGCTGTGTCTTCGACCGGGAGGACTTGATGTTGGAGCCCCGACGGTGGAGTTTTGACTCCAGCAACACAGCTTCGTCGCATTAAACCACCATTAGGAAGAGAATACTAGTAGCTGACTGCTCGGATCGCGGCTTTCCCTGGTTTATCCTGTCTGTACAAGCCAATATCGGATCCCTAACAATCGGGCCACGGCCCGCGCGCGATATTTTCTACCTCCTTATTGTTCCGTCTTCCACGTAGCATAGGCTAGGAGACCAGTCAAGAGCTGTGCATTTGTCCCGACTGTAAAGGTGTCCTTCCGGAGAAGATACCTGGAGTGAGAAACTCTGGAGTTTGACATGTAGGCTGAAGCCGGGCGTCACTTTTTAGGGAGGGAGAAACACCGCCACCTCACGCAATAAAACATGTACTATACTTACGGAGTAATGACCTAATAGCAGTTCACACCCTTTGATTGAATGATTAGTGATTCCGGGTACGTCAAGGGCTAAGGTCATTAGTTCTGAAAATATAGTTGATTTCTTTTTATCGCGGGAGGTGGCGGGGATATTCCCTCGCTGGATACCGAAATCCGGCGCCGGGGTACCCGTCGAGTTGTGGGGGTTTTTCCCCAATGAGAAATATGCTACCATCGGGGCACCCTTACACTAAAATGCACCACACTATCACATATTCCGGGGCACACTTGCACTAAAATGCACCACACTATCACATATTCCGGGAGACCAGTCGGGAGCTTAGAGCTTGTCCCGGCTGGGGCGGTGCCTCGCTGGTGGGAGAGTCCTGGTTAGGGAGAAATTCCACTAGCCGACGGTAGGTCGGCGCCGGATCTCGCCATCAAGTGGGGGAGGATCACCGCCATCACCCGAGAAAAAACATGCACTACACTAACGGGACTAATGACCGAAGCAGTTTACGCGCCCGGAAACACGATAAAATCAATCAATCAATCAATCGGGGCACCCCCAGCTGAGACAAGCTCTAAGCTCGCGACATGTGTGGTCCTGAAGTGCATGTAAGTGTCAGTAAGGGACTAGGGATAGGGTAAGGATAGATCGCGTGCGGTCCGCGGCCCGTTTGGTAGTGTACTGCCCCGGCATTTGCCTGGTTTTGATCGAAAAAACAGCCCGGAAAATTAGCGATTAGAGCAGCCGGCCGCTAGAATTCTCTTCCAGGCAGCGGTTGAATTAGACCCAGCTATACACGTACTAGTTCGGACCTCCCGGTCAGAGGGACTGCGGTGTCATGAGTTGATGTCCTGAGCCGCCTAAACATTAAAGAATCAATCAATCAATCTGTGTTGATGGTAATTGTGGTGGCGGTGGCAAAGGTGGTGGGTCGGGGCGGGGCGGGGCGGGGAAAGCGCGCTAAACGCGCGCCCGCGGGACGATTTATTGGCCCATTTGGGCTAATGGGGGAAGAGCGGCGCGGGGCGGCGCCGCCCGCTGAGCGCAGAGAGCGGCTGCGGCTGGCGCCTGCGCCTGCGCCTGGGCGGGCGGCGGAAGGAGGGCGCGTGCGCTGGCGGGGGCGCGTAGGCGGGCCGGGCCGGGCCGGAAGCGCCGCGCGCCGCCCGGCCAATGACAGGCGACGGCTCTATTAGCTTTCCCATTGCTAATAGCGCGCTCTTTCTGCACATTGCGGAGGTCGTGGGGCGGTTTTCATCGCGGCTGGTTAATCTACCTGGCATAAAAGATCCGTTCTCGCGTGTGAGATTGTATTTATAAGCCTGTAAATTTTTTCACTTCGGGTTTCCTCGTTGCCTGTGGCATTTCCAACGGGTTTTGAACGTTAAATAGATATATTATCAAAATGTTTCTTAGATCTCGGCTATACTTGTTTTGAACATAGGTAGTAGATAATTTTATTTCAATTTCTTCTATCAGCCATACATTTTGAACAGTACCAGTAACAGTTGAATAACAGGAAAGATTTATAAAACTGCAAGTTATATCAAAAACATGAACTTCCCTTGATCAAAGGGTCAGGAACCGTAGAAGACATAGCTCGCACCTAGGAAGCGCTATAATGTCAACGTGACGCGCAGTGCCCCGCCCCCTGGCTCGCGGCTGCGGGTCGTTCTGGCGCCACGCGAACTCCACCGCACTCCCCGCCACCGCCCCTACACCTCCCTCCGCGCCCCAAGATTCATCCTGAATTTATTTTTGTGCTCTGTCGCCTCCAATCACTCCCCCTCGCCCTCCATTAGCTGCGCCGCTGATCTCGCCGCGGCGGACCGGGAGAGAGGGCTCAGCGCATCAGCAAATGTCGCTACACAGCCTCCGGTCAGGAGGTCCTAGCTTCGAGTCTCGACAGTGGCAATATTCTCGACTCTAGCTTGTCTGCTATAACGAATTCAGACGTTGTCTGGAGGGGAATTCTAGAGGCTATAGTTTTTCCCTGATTTCTCCGATCAGCACCAGGCGAATGCCGGAGCAAAACCTTAACAAACGGGCCACGGAACGCGCGCGTTCTTTCCTTCATGTTCCTTGTCCTATCCTCACTCCTTAGACACACTTACACTAACATGCACTACAAAACCACATATGCCGGGAGACCGGGCGGGAGCTTAGAGATTGTCCCGGCTGGTGGGAGATATCAGATTGGAGGGAACCTCGTTAGCCGACGGTAGGTCGGCGCCGGATCTCGCCATCCAACTGGGGGAGATCACCGCCACCTTCCGAGCAAAAATCTTGCACTACACTTAGGGGACTAATGACACTCCTTGTTGACGCGCCTGGAATGACTACCAATCATATCCACCACTCATCGGAAGAGCGGCGTGATTGTTCCCGCGGTGCCGTGGGGAGTCGCGAGTCGCAGGTCGGGCGGGGCGCGCGGCGCCAAGGCCCCCTGAATGCAACGCCTTTCCACCGGCTGCACACGAGTTATCGGTGGGCACGGTGATCCTTTATAGTTCGTGATATTCGACAGCACCAAGCACATGCTCAATGATGCAATTAACTTAAGAAGAGGATAGATGGCCTACTAAATCAAACCTGAAAATTGATTTTTGTATAAATAAAATGCACTTGGATAATAATGATTTTTTTATTCTTCTCGTTTTTACGAGACAGTTTTTTCATTCAAGGTTTAGGATAATTATCAGATAATATTTTAGTGACGTTTTATCGCAGGTTCTTTGTTAAACTTCTGGTGATATACGATTTTGCAATTAGGAGCTCAGCTAATTGCTCCGTTATCAGATCTGCCAAGGCGGAATTGTGATTTCACCATCACCACAAATGTTCATTACCTGTTGTTCTTTATAGCATGGAGTTTTACCTTTTCCTCTTTAATTATCGTAGGCCTTTTTTACTCCGCCTTTAATTATATCTCTTGGAGATTTCATCTTCTCCGGTGACTGCTAATACAAACACATTTGGTCCGATCCAAGAAACACCTTTCGTAAAGATCATTCAGAGTTTCTCAGAGTTGAAGATATTAAAGATGGAATAATGTACACAACCGTATTTTATGTGTATTTCACGCTTTTATGCTTTATTATTGTTTCGGTTTACAGGAATCGTAAAAAGACTACAACAAAAGAAGATAAATTTCCTTCATTGAGAATGAAGTTTGAAATCGATTCTCTAAACCGAGTTGAAGCTTTGTTCTTGCGAACATTTCAGGGAACTTCATTTCTCCGATTCCTTTTATAGGTATCTGGCAGTTACGAGTAGTGTCAGAAATTACTCCTCAGAACCATCAGCGTATTACTGTGCAATTCAAGTTTGTTATTGGTACCGCACGGATTTTAATACCAAGGAATTCACCACAAAATAACCAAAAAGAATATAGGTCTCTCGGATAATCTTTCATTAAAAAATTATGATTCAATGTAACATTCATCTGTACTGTGAGCTGATTTGCGCATGAGCTCTGGTTACTCAGCGGTGACCAAAACTGAGAAGCTTTTGGCTGGACAATGTCCTCTCCTCCATTACCCATCACATATCGTGAATATACCAGAAAAGTGACACATCACAGAAATTGTCAAACTTTAGTTAACGGAAGGAATATATTTAGAAAATGGTCTCTTTTTACTCGAAAGTGGTAATTGAGATAGCTACCCTGCTTTCCTCAACTTAAAAAACGTAATGAACCACTTATATTATAATCCCATATATGATTTTGTAAAGGGGTACGTGTCGATTGCTGACCATTGCATACTACTAACCTTTACATTTCAAAAAACCTTCGAACTTAAAGTACTCGCTACCTTTGTTACTACACGAATAATTTCATGAAGCAAAGATATCTTTACGTTGTAATTGTATTGTAGTTGGTCGTGAAAATTACGTAATGAACAAATGACGGTAGAGAAGCGTTCGTGCTATTAATGTTATTGTATTATTATTAAACTTGAGTGTTTAAACTCTATATTTAAGTTAATAAGAGCAAGTGACAACACATCTAGGGCCTCCACTTCAAGAGAAAACTCATGAAATTTGTATGAGTAGAAAATTGAAATTTCTTTCTAAAGGGAAATTGCTGAGTAGTGTGCGAATGGCATGAGCTGCGTCGGGAGAGGCGGAGTGCGATGGGCCACGCCCACCGCGCCGTATCTCGCCTGGCGGGTGGGCGGGCGGCCGCCCGCTGGTCCTCGTTCATCCCGCGCGCATTAGCCTCCTCCCGGGCGGAGAGCGATGTGGCACCCTTTAAAGGCTCCCACACACCGGCGCGCAAAGTTTCGAGCTAGACGCGGCCGCGGAATTCGCGTGACCGTTCATACCGGAGCGTCAATTATGATCAGCGTTTGGTGACGTTTGGCAAGGTCGCTCGACCCAGAGGGGAGCGAAGAACTCCCGAACACGAGCGGACTTCCACGAAACTCGAGCTGCAGCGGAAGAAACGCGTCTGACTGCGTCACAAATTCGCCGCCGATGAAGCGCTGCTAATCCGTTGCCGCGACGCTCGCCTGCCGCGCAGGTCTGAACGTGCTCATAAGGCAACACGTGGCGCGAAACTTCCGCGGCGGCCAATCCGTGTCGGCTGCGATCTTCCGTGTCGGAGGGAGCCTTAAGATTCGGCGGCGAAATATGTATTCCCGCTGTTGCTTCCATCGACTTATCGACATGTAAAGTGTCAAAATATAAGATGTGTCGTATTCTGGAGGCAGTGTGTTCTGAGCGGGGTTTCGATCTTTTGGAGTGCGATTTCGATCTACGACGCAGTGCCTTTGTGGTCGTAGTGGAGGGTTGGAGAACGCCTTTTCCTTCAATGCTCCCCATTTCGAGAAATTCCTGTCGATACTGATTCTATATTTTATTGAGTTTAATTTTTAGTTACTACAAATAAAAATAGGAAAAATCGTGGTGTTCGTTAATGATAAAAGTTGCGAATACATAGTATGAAGTTACTGATGGTGAAGTTACTCAGGTGGATGTATTTTTTTTATCAGATTCCAATCTAATTTATAAACCCAGTCCATGCAACCGAAATTGGTTTAATTTTACTATAGTTTTCATTTTGTGAAATTATGGATCGTTTAATATTTTCATATGGACATTTAACATTGGAATCGGTCCACTTCATTACATTGGTTTGTAGATTGTGAACTATTACATTTGTAGTAAACAAAATAAATGCATGTATTTGCTGCAGTCGTAATGTTAGCAACAGATTGTTTTCATTATGATTTATTGATAATAATAATAATAATAATAATAATAATAATAATAATAATAATAATAATAATTTGTTTTGTTGCTTCTTCACATTTGTTTATAATGTTTTTAATCCTGTTTTATTGAATTATATGTTTAAATTAGAGTGAATTTATTACTATATGTTACCCCTTACTTCTTTATTAATATCACTAAAACTTCAAGGCATGCATTGAATCTCATCAGTGAATATGATTAATTATAGAAAAAACAGGATTTCTTGTTTTTCATATTTCTCCTAATGGCAAGTCATTTTTATTACATTTCATGTTTACTATTTTATTTACAACGGTATGTAGACTATTGTTTTTCATTTATTCTACGCATGTATTACGTTAGAAGAAGAAGAAGAAGAAGAAGAAGAAGAAGAAGAAGAAGACATATAATTAAGAAATATGTTCATTGATATCAGTTTGCACATCAACCTTTCACCACGAGTTAATACATTTTTTTTTGAAATTCCAGTAGACAAGACCCTAATGGAAACGTTTTACACTTTCGATGCACTTGACCTTCCCAAGAGATTGATTGTTAACTGGGGAGGGAGTAACAGATTGATTACAAATCGACCGAGAAAAGAATAAACGAAAAACAAAAGGCAGTAGAAGAATATAGAAAGCAGCAAAAAGGCGATTTCTGCAATAAGTACTCCGGATTTCCCCATGGATTGTGGGCAATGGCCGGGGCTTCCTCGTGGGGCATCTGGCGCGCCAGCTGCCAGGACCGCGCACAGCTTTCGTGCGACAAGAGCCCTGAAGAGTCAGCGTTGGTCTGCGGGAGAGCACCCTCTAGCGATAAGAGCGTCAAAAACGTATTGAAAAGTAAAGGACCGGTGTCACGTACATCTCATTTTACCGACCTGTTATAGAATATAAACTCTATTTGCGACGACTTGCCGTTTTTGTTTAATTAATAATATTCCATTATGTCTCCAAAATTGCTCTTCAAGCAAGTTTCTATCTGCACATAAATTTCCGTTGGTGGAAAAATTAAAAAATCTCCTCGCTAAAGGAATTGACTCCAATAACATTTTAGCATGTAAATGAAGGCGTGGAGTTTGAGGAGGAATTCTAATATGGCGGCGGCGGAGGCCGGTCGGGCAGGAGGCCGCGCGGCTCCACTTTCCCCGCCGCTGCCGCCGACACTTTCACTGGCGCGCCATGACAAACCCGAGACAGCGCGTACGTCATCCCCGCGGCGGCGACGCGCGCAGTGACGAATCGGTGCGCGCCGCCCCCGCAGCGGGCGGCGCGTGACTGTGGAGACCTCCGTTCGCCCAGGGAGGCGAGCGCGCGCAGCGGAGACGGCCAGGCCAGGCCAGGCCAGGGCGAGGTGCAATGCGGGGCGGGGCGGGGCGTGCCCCGCTGTGGCAGCCGGCCGAGGATGAGGCGTGAAGCGTGGGGCGGCGCCTTCCTTTCCCTGCAGCTCGTTCGCTCTTGCGCCGGCTTCTAGTGCCTCACTGCTATTCACGTGTGTGAAACACGACGAGCTGAGCGAGTCCACAGGCATGTTTGGTTTTTGATTTGGAGCTGCCCGTGCTTTTGTTGGTATTTATATTTCCGCCTTCTGAGAAATATGTCCGCAACTGACCTTGAGCGTAACGATTGGATCTATATGACGAATGCGCGCCGAAATTGAAAGAAAACTATCCAGCCTCGTACCATGAAAAGGTGTCTATGGTTTCATTGGATGTCCAGTGTCTTGAAAAAGTCCTGCGGCATTAAAAGTTTCCATTTTTCTTGAAAATGTGACTATTTGGTTTCGTTATTCCGCCTATTCTCACACTCAGTTGGTCGCTGCTTACGACACAGTTGACGTCATGCGGAACAAGGCTCCAGGGATGAGGCCGTTTGCAAAAAAATATTTCATATTCCCGTGTCGCGTAATTCAGTAATTTTTTACTTTCTCGCTAGCGCTTACGCAGTAGAGAGAAAGTTATGTAATGCTGCGCGAAGAAAACGGCGAATTTTCGGCAGAAAAACTCTTATTACAAGGCCCTGGTATCGTAAAAGGATAAAACTATCACGTGGTGTAGTCAGAATGCATGTTTTGTGGGTCCTTATTACCGAAAAATTGAAAGACGGAAAAATGTCCGTCCCGTCTGTGAACATCGCTAGCGGCGAAACCGGAATATCAATTTTCTCCAAAACTGATATTCCGCAATTGATCTTGCTGATGTCGTGGCCTCTTGAATTTAAAATCGATATTTTAATTTTGGAGGTACTTTACATGAAGCCCCTGGGACTGTTTCAAAATTTTTAAAAAAATGACCCCGTCGATTTTGAATAAACGATGTTGTTGGATAGTGTGAAGGACGTTTAAAAGAACGGTGCAGGTCTCATGTTCGTTGAAATCTGATTTTTCGAAAATTGCAATTTCAGAATTTTTTCCGCGTCTTCCTACAACTACAATTACAACGAAGATACAGATTTTTCCCTCAATGAAATTTGTTCCTTGAAGATAGAATTTGAAATAAGGTCATGTCTACATTTTCAAAAATTTGAGTACTTTTCGTGTAATTTTGCGTGAAAATACGGGCCAGAAAGTACGTGCTGTTTAGCACCACTAGTTTAAATATTGTGAATATGCATAAAACTGTTGTCTTTTGTATACATGTGTACTATTGGAAGTTATTGAAATTTTATACAAGAGTATTTTGTCGTTCTAAGAGCAATGTGGGTGCTACTTTTTGGAAAAGGATTTTTTGTCATTTTCTTCAGCAGCGTCTTTGCTTCTGCAGGCCACTAGTTTGCGACAACGAACTGGGTGATAATGATGATGATTTCTGTTGAGTTGGTAACCTGTACCTAAACTCGTGTGTGTATGTGTATACACACACACATACATATGTATATATATTCAGCCTCAGGGCCATTATATCGGAAGCCAGTTGCTTATCTCAGAAGATTTCTCAGCAAAGTGAAAAGTGCGTAACATATTGCGGAAGTTTTACAGTATTAGCACTACAGTGTGAAGGTGGGGCATTGATCTTCCTTGTTTTGTTCACACTTTGAGGCGAATATTTAAGGTTCTCAAGTAGGTTTATGTCTACGCAAGTCGGCGACGGATTTTATAGCGTTTCTCTTGGCATATCGTTTTACGTGGCTATTGTTTTTCCATTGTTGTGTCGGATATTTATTGATTACATTACATACAACAGCGTTAATATGGAAGGAACAGAGAGATGTAAAAGCGTTAAAACTTGTAAAGCGTGTTCAAAATCACAATTTTGGCGGTATTTCGATGTAGTAAGTTACATTTAATGATAATGTCTAAAAGGATTGTAGTAGATTATAAGCGTTGTTTGACAAGTTCTGTTTTTCGGTGAAGATTTCACTCCATTTTTTTTGTCCAACAGTGCACTTAGGAATTTGTCATCCTTTCTAAATGGTCAGACAATAACAATCTTTTCTTTTCACCAACATCACTTAAACATCCTTCTATATTTATTCGCCTGTTCTTACATGATCAATTAGTATGACTTCGTAGCATCTTGCCCAAAAACTGTTTTTCAACAGTATTAATTATCTTTTTCAGAGGTTGGTTAAGAACCCAAATTTCAGAACCATATGTTACTGGGCTCTCGATCAAAGACATAAACAGATGGATTTTTGTTTTAGTTATAATATCCTTACTCCAAATTAGTGGGTTTCGTGTATTTTTTATTTGTTCACCCCTTTCCCACTTTTAATGCAATACGGGCATGTTCCGTACTCTCTTCCGTCAAAATTACTCCTAAATACTTAATATCTTTTATATTTTTAAATCTTAGAACCTCCTCTGATACTGCTACTATCCCAAATTGCTGCAAATGAGTGCACCGAGCGGGATTCTTGGTGCATGTGATCACTAATTTGGCCAAACTAAATGAGCGTGGTCAACGAGAAACGAATGTTAGCAACTGGTACTGAGGGCTGTGGTATACTCCATATTGTTTTGTCATTCAGCTGGATAAAGTTTGCATGGATATAAAGAATTTATTTTGCTAGAATTCGAAGAAAGTGCACTTTCAAAATTGTATTTAACAGATTATTTACACGAATTATTCTTTGATTAAAAGTTGGTATATTTGGAAATTAAATTGAATGCGCGATAAAAGTGAGCAACGCGAGCTCTTTGATGGTCGGTGATGTGGGCTGTCAATTTACTAACGAGTCCAAGCCCTCACTTCTAAAACCTACTTAAAGAATACATTTTAATATCTTTACAAGCTTTTAGGGAATATGTGTATCAATTCATACAAAATTATTTTTAGAGAAGACCACGGAAAGAAGTAAATCATTCCTGAATACGGTCACCAACCTCTCACTACACTCGCCAAACCATCACTTCTAAGACTTAATCAGCTGATGTTGCAGTCCCTCTGGGTGGCGGACGAACTCAACCGAGAGCTTATTTTGAAAGTAACGTACTTGAATGTTTGTTTTCTAGTTTTATGTACCAGTATATTCTTAAAACGCTTCCACCTGTCTGCCAAAAAGATGTTCAGAAATTGGGTTTGTCCTAGTCTGTTAAACGATACCGAAAACCGAGAGCGAATATCCTATCTTGAAGTGTAAGAAGGAGAAAAAGGAAAGAAAAGTGTGTCGTGGGCGTATATCACTTTGTAAAGGAGTCTTTGGATTGTTTGACGGAGCCATGCGATCTCCCGTGACTAGGTCTTAACTGTTGTAGAATCTGTCAAAAACTTCCGTCGCTACCCTGGATCAATGACGTAGCACTGACGTCCGCCGCTCTGCGGGCGAGTCGCTCCTGAAGGGTTGTTTGTGCGACAGAGGCGGAACAGCATCCGCACAGCACTTCCGGCGCGTCGTCGTCGCCGCCGCCCCCGCCCCCCATCCCTGCGTGCACAGGCGGGTCGCCGTGACTCGCCCCGTCGAGAGTGAAAAGGTTGCTTTGTTTGTGCACCACCATGAAAGAGCATCTCTTTTGTGATAGGCGTACACGTCTGTGGTAGCGTGGCGATTTGTTCCGGGTCACGACTTCGCTTCAGTTCTAATATTTATCGTTTGGAAGGTTCATGACAGGGTCGGCTTTTTCCACCGCATGCCCATTGTGCGGTACGATTGCATGTCAAGTGGGTCGTTCCAAGACATTTCGACGGTTGGGGGTGGTTACGTAAAATTTTTCTCTAATGGCCGCTCGGTAGTGAATCTTGGATGCAAGGTGTCACCCGTCAAATATCTTCGTTTGTTGCGGAAGTCTTTAAAAAGAGGAAAAGTTTTTCTTCGAACGAGGTGAAACTTAAGTTTTGCGGTGGTTTGCTTGCTTTATGAGACTCATCTTTGTAAATGACTGGCAAGGAACGTCGTACGTGTACTTAACTCAAGTGCACTGGAGTTGCAGGAAACTCATGAGTTGTTACCTGGAGAAGAGCATCCGAATGCCTCTCGCTACCGGGCTCATATTCTCTTTAGTCAGCCATTTGCACGAAAGCTTTCTTTAATTTTTACCGTGTTACCATACCGCATTTGTATCGGAGAGAGTGAAGTGGAAATGGTAAGAGGAAGGGTGATTTCTTACGGTGGAGGCGTGATTATTGCAAATGTGAGACCACGACTGTCAATTTACATATTAGAAAGTTAAGGACATTTAGACATGTATACACCTCTCTTAGTGTATTTTAACCTGTGTTTCTGAAATGCTGCATATGTAACTCGTTGAAAAGCGACCAGTTATGACTTCAATGTAAATTTATATTTTTTGTTTCAGGTAAATTGTTTTTTGAAGTATATTTATCACACGAAGCAACTGAGCCGTACCAAACAATATCCACTCCATTATAAGGTTAGTATTTTATTGTCTCTATATGCAATGGCACAAAATAACAACAAACGTATTAGTGCAGGACATAATGTGTGCTACTTGCATATCCTCAAAATATTTCACTAAATTCTGATGTACTTATTACGTTTTTTTCTCATAAGAAAATGACATTTGTTTAATTTCAAAATAGCGTGTGAATAGAAATTTCATTGATAATCGGGTTCCTTTCATATTATTATAAGTTGCGGGAAAATCTTATTCACAAATTTTTTTAAATTATATTTTAGAAGAACTATTTTAGAAACGATATATCATATCGCCCACCATACAACGGTAGTTACTTTTTAAAATTATGTAAATGAGTATCTGTACGTATGAACATGTAAAAACATGTTTTATTTATTGAGTGCTTCACGTGCATGTAATTGGCGCAGAAATTATGAAGCATAATTAAAAGTTAAAATGGACGATATTCAAGACTCTCTTATTATTAAGTTTGATTCTGAGTCACATTAATGTATGTTCTCTCTCCAGGCATCTTTGTGCTTCCTTGGCTTTCCCAAATGCCAAAACGTGTTCCTACACCCCCCGATCGCCAGTCTGAACGTGTCACCGCCGCGTGGCAGACCAGTTGCATTGAGCGCCCCGCCGCGCCGCGCCGCGCCGCGCCGTGGAGTGGAGTGGGGCGGGCAACGACCTGGGAGGGCGGTGCGGGGTGGTGCGGGGCGGGGCGGGTGAGGGAGGCGACGAGCCGCGCACTAAACGCGCCCCGTGCGACCGCGCTCTGTTTAGCAACACGCCCTCCCTTTCCAGACCTTTGCGAGATGAGTATCTTGAAATGGATTCGCCAAATGAAGATACCTGGCATCGCAATGCGATGAAACGAGGTGCATCCGACTGAAATGTTTGCCCTTTGTAAAACATCGTATGGACCGGTTCCCAAACTAAGCGTTACATCTTATACACCCGGTTATGTGCGTAAATAATACTCCCGATACTGAATTTCTGAGTAGTCATTTCAATTTTTTATAGAGTTCTAGATTTTTCATGTTTCTTGCGTACCTTTTACCGTGTGAGAGTACCCACAAGTGTTAAACCCTACATAATTAAGTGGGGTGCTAAAAGGTCTCGTTTTGAATATTTGAGCTTAAGGACTCTGAAGACAGGTTCAAGGGTCTAGGGCGCATCGCTTCCCAGTTAGCGTTCACCCAATGACCGGGTGACAATTCTAACGGCCTGCTGCTACAATCAATCGATTTCGATAGTTCCTTATTGTAATTCCAGACGTGTGCCTGAGCACGGCCTCAAACCATTGAGCAGAGACCACACGCGATTCTTCCAACTCCATACTGTGTCTCAACCCCTATCCGTAGAGCCAGCTTTCTGACGTATCCCGCCTTAACCACCCTACTGTGCAGCCCTGTGAATTCAGAGCGCCTTCATCCTTCTCACCGCAGACCTGATTCTCCAGCTGGTGTCCACGAGTGTGCTCTGAGCACGTTCTTGCTGTTTGGCAGTGCTGATCGTGAGAGAAATATCCGACAGCACTGAGGGTACGCGAATGTTATACCCTAACCACCGAAGGGTTATAGAGCCAGAGCAAAAGAAAACCGGAAGAGGTGGCTCAGGGCATCAACTGAAGGCAGTGCAGTGCCTCTGACCGGGAGGTCCTCGGGTTCGAGTCTCGACGGTGGCCGGATTTTCAACACTAGCCAGATGGGTAGGTCGAGTTCTGTCGTCTGGAGAATTGGTGGTTTTCCGCAGTTCCTCCGATCAATACCAGGCGAATGCTAGAGCAGTACCCTAACAAACGGGCCTCTGGCCACGCGCAATCTTTCCTTCCACTTCCTTGTCCTATTCTCACACCTTACACACACTTACACTACATGCACTACGCTACCACGCATGCCGGGAGACCAGTCGGGAGCTTAGAGATTCTCCCGGCTGGGGCGGTGCTCCGCTGGTGGGAGATACCTGGTTGGGGAAAATTCACTAGCCTACTGTAGGTTGGCGCCGGATGTCGCCAACCAGCGAGGCAAGATCACCGCCACCTCCCGAGCAGAAAGCACTATACTTACGGGACTAATGACATTAGCAGTTGACGCGCCTGGAATCATCAAACAACGAGCAAGATAATATTAATATTTGTGTCGCTGCATCATTGCGAATTGAAGTGTGTAGAGCAGTTGGGAGAAGCATTGAGAAACGCCTCCCGCTCAGGCCCACTGCGTCTGGATTCGCTGCGGCCGCATGGCTAATGAGCCACGCGTCGGCCGTGGCGCGGCGCCGCGGGGACGTGGCGAAACACTTTTGCACTCGGACTCGCAACGACCCAGGAAGCCACGCTCTGTGCGACACACTTCGCGTCCGCCGCCTCCGCGTTCGGCTGCGGCGATTGGTATTCCTCGGGCGCCCCTGCGGGCCATTGACGCGCGGAAGGCTGGTTCGATTCTCAGCCAAGGATTGTGAATGCTCAATGAAGCTTTGACCCCTTTTCCAAAATTAGTTGTTCAAACGATAATAATATAATTCACCCCAGCGTTTGCCAAGTGTGTTCAGACAACCCTACAACACTTGCAATTTTCGAAAATTGAGAAAATCTGTCGGAAATATATCGAAATGCGCAATGAATTGTGAAGTATAAACTCTTTTTCCGCTTGATTAGAAGTAAAAACGTTTGTTTTTATCAACCTTCATTTAAAGAAATTGATGTAATATGTAGGAATAAATTTAGAAAAAAATTATGATAATTTCTATTGTATTTCATATTCTTTGAAGATTTTCAAAAAGTTAAAACAATATGATATCACTTCTCAAATTCTCTGAGCGACATTTCAAGGAAATGAAATATATGTGGACGTGTACGTATGTGCTGCATGTATTGATAAATAAGTGGTCATTGGTTGCTGATATGGAAATCACAGCTAAGAATCGAAAGAAAATTTCCGCAGTAAACACAGGAGACGTGGCTCAAGGTATCAAATGATGTCGCCGCAGTACCTCTTATTAGGAGGTCCTAGGTTAGAGTTCCGACAGGAGAAAGATTTTTGACACTAGCTTGTCGGGTAGGACGAATTCAGTCGCGTCTGGAAAGAATTCTAGAGGCCGGCTGCTCTGATCAGTAGTTTTCCGTATTTTTTCCGTTTCTCCAGGCGAATGCCGGAGCATTACTCTAACAAACGGACACGCACCGCGCGCGATCTTTTCTTTCTTCTCTCTTGCCTTATCCTCAACCTTTACTTACACACATTTTCACTTCCATGAACTACACTACCACATTTGCCGGGTGGCCGGTCGGAAACGTCCTCGCGAGCTTGCCCCGGCCAGGGTGGTGCCCCGCAAGTGGGAGAAACCTGGTTGGGGATAATCCCGCTAGCCGACTGGAGGACGGCGTCGGATCTCACCAACCAGTGCGGGGAGATCACTGCCACCTACCGTGATAAAAACATTGGCTACACTTACGGTACTAACGCCCTTATCCTTCCTTATCTTATGTTTGTATAATGTTCCTGTTAGATATTGTAAATTGCCATTTTAATCGATAACTTAGTCATTGTTCCCGCACGTATATGAATAAATAAATAGGAAATAAATAGATAGTTAAGTAAATAAATAGGTAAATTAATAAAAAATAGGTACATGATCAAGCAAATAAATAAATAGGTAAATGAATCAAAGCAATAAATTGCTCAGGGAAAGATGTAACGAACACATGTTCCGTAACGTTTGGTGGTGTTAGTTTCTTTGTTTACAAGCGATTTGAAATCATGACTCAGATCTGGGCCGATCCCTTAGCTGTGACTTGCACTAACTTGGCACGTCTGCCGGGAAAAAAACGGGTAGGTATTCGGCCGTTGCGACTCCTGGGAAGCATTCCCCGGCGGTGACTCCAATGCCTGACGTAACGAACAAGCGACGAACCCGTTGCTCCCGCCTGCCAATGACGCATAGCTGGACGATTTGGTCGCGCTTCTCCAGATGTTGTTGAACAGCCTGAGGCAGCACGAAAACACACACAATTTAACGGATTCGCGGTGCATGTAACGATCACGTGGTGACTTTTGAAATATTCCTGAAGTGCTGATTTGCTGTTCGCTGTATGTCGATGGTTAAATTTTAACCACACATATCTTAAATTTGCATGTTCTCAAGAGAGAGAGAGAGAGAGAGAGAGAGAGAGAGAGAGAGAGAGAGAGAGAGAGAAACGTTGCAAAGTTTACATTAAAGGGTATTAAATATGTGACCAATTTCTGACATGTTGATAATTTTTCAATTAATTTCTTTGATGTCGTTAGAATTTGATAGATGGTCTTCTCTTTTGGGTGATATTATTATCTCAAAACAGCCATATTTTGAAATATGTGTTGTTAAAATCTAGCCATCGATGTGCGAAGCCACGATTTACTAATTCAATACTTGGACTTCTTTGAGTATCGTATAACATAACTAGCCAGTGCGCTTCACTGTGTCCATAATGGTTTTAATTGCCACTGATACAAACTTCTCATATTAACTCTTGTATAATAACTGTGTTATTAACTAATTTCATATATTGAGTCATTACAAACATGTTTTAAAATGTTCCTAAATATCCGAAGTAAACGGTGTATAACATTCAGAAACGGTTCATATTTTTTTGAAAATGTTTTATGCAGTAAAGTGGTAAATGCTTCTGTCAAAACTTACCTTAGGATCAAAGTTTAAAGAACCTTTTAGTGGGTACTAGAACCTTGGGCGGTTCTTTGATTTCTAAATTACCGTATATTATCAGAATATTATGAATATTCATTTCTATTATGATGGAGGCGTACTAACTACCATTGTTCTTATTACGCCACCAAGATTTTGCTAATCGAATCCGTTACCCCGTTATCCCACAAATAGACTGATTTATTTCGCGGTTGAGTTCTCCGTTTTTGGACTACCTTTGCGTAACCGGGTCACACAATCGCAACGCGACTTAACATACAATGCTGATGAAGAGGTATGGAGAAGTGTTTAATCTTCAATGCAGGCCTCTTGGCTCCGTGTCATTCCAACTCGCCACTCCCGGCGCGCAACGTCGCTTTGCCCGTTAGCTACCTTCCTCCTCGGGCAGCGCAGCGTGAAATGCCGCCAGGGGCCTGGGACACGTGATCTGCGAGTGAACTTCGCCAACGTTGTTTGCAGGCTATAAATAGCATGCCACTTCGTGTGTTTAAAATTTCAATCTCAGAAAATGAATGTTATTTTATTGAATTAATAGAATTGAATTGATAATAATGTTGTGTATTAGTCAGTTGCTGAAATTAATGTATTTCACTCTGAAGATTAAAACCTTTATAATCATTGTAATGGAATTTCATTTTAATGAATACGAATCATAAATCTAGATTTGTGTCAATATTTTCGACAAGGGCGGAACGTGAGATCAATTCGTACATTTCAGAGGTATAATTTTTATTATAATTTATTGTCTGATACAAATTTGAGCAGCAAACATATAGTCTTGACTGAATATCTAATGCATTAATTCTTCGAAATGTGATAATATGAATAACAAAAATGTTGACAACATATGAAACGTATCTCAATTTTTATACAAAGCTATCAATGCTTAATTTTTACATCATTTGCAAGGCTCATTGAAGTTAGACTGTGGTCCCCTAAGCCATTAAAACCCACAATCTAAATATTTATTTTTCTGCCCATAGTATTCTCAGGTCGTCTTCTCTTCATCGCTTCTTTATGGAATGAGGATTGATAGTGCAGTGGGGTCACTTTCACTCCGAGGGGTACAATCCTAACTGCCAAGAAACAAATACATTATAACCTAAACTCTTCTTTAAACTAGTCAACTATTTGTATTATTAAACTATTCCTAAACTTTGACTCTTAACCAAAAGTAATAAAATGGCTCTTTGTGCTAGATGTAAAAAGACAGTGATATGCACCACTGGCATACTTTCACCCACAAATTATCATTGTCACTGTCAATTATCACTGTTAACACTAACTAATTATTTTAATATACAATAAATTGTAAATTTACTTTGTTCAGAGTTAAAAAAGCACTAGTCAATATTTTCCGGGACTACGTCTGCACATTATTTAAAGTTCTCTCATGCAACAATTCACGTTACGACCAGCACCTGCAAATAAGATAACTCAGCCGCTACTCGTCCACCAGCTTGGAGTGCAGAGGCCGGCACGGCGGGTGAGAGGGGCAACTGGTGCCAACTGACCAAAAACCTGCTTAATTTCAGAGCGATACTATGCGGTACAAAAGTTATAGACCTCAATATGAAAAAAAAGATCTACGGGGAAAAGGTTACGGTACACACGCCTTACTCGTCAAAAGATACATAAAAGTAAACTTGTCAGAGATTTAACTTACCATCAGTTGCATTCTCCATTATCTAATGCAGAAAATTCCAAGCAAAACAACACTTTTACTGACGGAAACTTGCTTCAGAATATCGCGCAATTTTCGACGTTCAGATATCGCCGACTTCGCCCTCGAGTATGGGAAGGAAATAAGGTTGGAATATGATGCACCAAGGACATCTGTACACGATTGGATGGGGCTACCTCTAAGCGCAAAGTTCGATGTGTAGAGTGACGGCGAGGTTGTCAGTCAGTCGGAAGCAGTACGCGGCGCCGAGAGCCTGCGCGCGCGGGGAAACAAACCGCGCCGAAGCTGAACTTGACCTGGCGGCTGCCCTGGTTTCTGCGCAGCCGCCCCGACAGCTAGGCCAGGAGGCGGCGCGGCGCCCAGCCCGGCGCCCAGCCCGGCGACCTCTGGCGGGGAGTGTCTCAATCTGCGGGGCGTGTTGCAGTGAAAAACACGATGTCGAACGTATGTGAAGCTCTAGCTGATGGACCATGTTTCAGCGTTTTATATTTCGTGGGTTGGATGTATTACTTGGGATACGTAATTGAAGAGATTTCTTATAAGAACCAAACAAGTGCAAAGTTCTGCATTTTGAGATATTTCACCAAGTTATTCACTACAACTGGCGCTATCTGCTGGGACTTTCCTATCCACAAGTGCGAAACATATTCAAGGCTACAAGGCGGCAAAGGAAATATAAATTCTTTCCTACGCACTCAACCCTTTGAAGTGTTTTGTGCTTCCTGATGAATCTGCAATTTGAACTTGTTTGGTTCTTCTAAAACACCATTCAATTATTTTGTATAATCGGTTGGAATATTGAGAACTATTTAGAATGTAGGACCAAACAAAATTATATGAAGCTCCATCATTTCCTTGTCTGATAACCTCAAAGCCTTTTGTGCCTTTCACTCGTTACAGTGATATGTTAATCAGAAAATAGAATGCACAGCCGATATCCATAAAGAAGAGTTTATCTTTCTGTATCTCCTACCACATTGACGCAGAAACGTTATTAAACACAACTCGCGAAGTATTTGCTAATGGTCTGATCATTTCATTGCTCTGATAAATCAGTTTAGAAATCTGATATGCTTGTAATTTTGAGTAAATACGAGATGTAATATTAAGAAACAGATAGAAACGCTCAAAAAGTATAACTCAAATGTGTCATTATCTCCTGACCGTTCTTCAGTTAAAATAGAGCGGAGTAGTTCTGAAGCTCCGTAAAGTCAAGTAAAAATCATTTCTCGTCATATACACGGTATTTACCCGTATTAGTACTTACTGCCTACTATTCATTGTGATTCAAGACTGTAAGTAATGGAAACTGATGATATTTTAGCAGAAATGAGTTGGAAGATAGAAAGTTTACAATGAATGAATAAAGTTGCCTGGTGACGTTTGACTCGTTGCCAACTTGATCACTTGGCCAGTTGTCTTTCAGTTGACACAGAAGTAACTCGTGTCCCACGTGGTTCGTACTGTTAGCACTTGAGACAGCCTCACCTGCTCAGCTCATACTCATTACCACATTTCAAAACGCCTGCTAACTAGCTGTATCACTTTCATAACAAGCTGAGAGAAATACATTTGCACGATAAACCATATAAAGAAGTATGTCAGTCACTCAGAACCGGATAAATTATGAAGCAAAAAAGTTCCACGTTCCCATGACAGAATTGTCTGTTATATCCACTTGCAAACTGGACCGCGACGAGTTCATGCATACAAATTGTTCGTACGACGACAGTTCTGCACAAGTTCAACTCTGTAGACTAAAAACTCACCGCGTTCTTGTATTTAACACTCCAGATTAGAAATTTATTGCCGGAAGCCACCTTCACCCTGCCAATAAACACTACAAACCTTTCGAAACGGTAGAGCGAGAGGTATCCAGAAACTTCCCCAACAGGAAGGAAGCGTGTTCGATCGAAGGCAATGCGTTTTGAATCAATTGTTGGAGAGTATTTTGATTTCCGCGCTGTTTTCACTTTTCGCGAGAGAGCGGCCGCGTCGCGTCGCGTCGTTTGGTTCGCGAATCGCGCCCACCGCGAAACGCACTCTCGCGGGCGACTTTCCTCCGTGCGCCCCCGCCCCCGCCGGGCGACACCTCGCGACGGAAGGACCGGCGGCCGGGGGCTAATGCGCGCGATAAGGAACAGGGCGCCAGGGAAAGGCATTCTGCCCGATGAAAGCGCAGGCTTCCGCGGACGGAATCCGTCCGTTGCTATTGCAGTCTCCAGGAGACTCCGCCTTCAAGCATAGATGGCAATGTTTCGGCCGTCATGCTGCCGCATTCCTCAGGCATTTTGCCCTGAGGAAGGTCTCGTCTCTAAGACGGGGCATCTCCCGGGAGTCAAGTTCATACAATTCTGTCAATGCTTCATTATTTTGCTCCATCGAGTTTATTTAATATCGCATATTTCTTTGTCTGTGCATTTGTATTCTGACTGTTGAGAGTAAGTAGGGGCGATTTCAGCATTTTAAATTTTTTTTTTAGGAAGGGGTCAATTTCATATCGGATCCCCCCGAACTTCGTTAAAAAAATGCACTCTTTAAGCTCGTGAATTTATTCTTGAAATGTCATAAATTCTTAGTTTTCGACAGCGAATGTCATGAAAGTTTTGGTGTAATGACAGAATTTTCTGCTTTCAATTAGTTGGTTTCTTTTTAGCTGCAGAGTTGCATTAACGTTAGAGATGCAAACACAAGTATCTATGTATTGGCTTTCGGAAATCGTGATGAAGACATTGTCTCCAATGATGGGTCATTTTAAATGTCTTCGCGAACAATTGAAAGACTAGTTTAGTAAGTCGACATGGTTTATTATTTTGTTTTGTTCTATTCAGTTTTTTCGATGTTCACCGTTTCAGTGTTTATATCTCGAGAGAATGTATCATATTGGAGCGTACGTCGAATTAAATGGTGTTTTCCGGTAGTGAAATTCCAAGCCTGCCTGCATTAAATATAATCAGCATGGCTCGACGCCAAGGAACTCTCTTAGAGGAAACTGCTTAGCCAGTCACACACGTGCAGATTTCTACGGCGTCCTCTTGAAATCTGAAGAGTTTTGTTGTAATATAGCGGTATTCTGAACTACTTTTGAGGTTGTTTTCTTATTTAATTTTCTTCACAATTTTTAAAAGATGCGGCGATAGTCTGTAGACACATGTATGTGAAATGACTGATTAGCCAACTCATTTCTAATTTGAGGTATCATATTTTTAAACTAAGAAGGGCATAGCGTGTAGATTATGAAATTCTGAAGATTTGTTAATTATTTTTCTTGTTTCGTAATCGAGAACAAATAATGTTTGGAAAAATCAGTCTTAAAGTTTTGGAAATATCGTTACCCTATACATATCCTCCAAGAGTTCTTATCTCCATTAGAAAGTGCGATGTGCAGAAATTTCACTCCGTCGTGCAAGGGCTAACCAGGTGACATGGAAATGCCAAACGAGTTTTCGGCCGGCGACAAGAGCGGAGACAGGTGATAGCTGTGGTTGGGTTTCCCTGTTACGGAGCAGTCGTTTGTTTCGGCAACCTCTCGAAGCAGTGGCAGCCACTTCTGCAAATAGCAGCTCTCCCACCACCTCTCCATCGGGGCGGAGGCAATTCTGATGTGTTGGCGTGACTTTGATTAATCTGTACACAGCCTATCCATTGTGATACATTGTGTATCCTTGCACAGTGTTTGTTTATTTACACTTGCGTGGGTCATGTAATATTAACGAAGTCCTCCAGTGCCCTTCATGCTTTCGACGATCAAAGATAACACGTCCCGCGAGACGAACAAAAAGGCGACTTCGCATTTCTATTCAACACACTCGCGCGCTGGCATAAAAACGCGGGGGCAATTACCGGTGGCCAGCCTCACGACGCGGTCGCTTTGGACGGAGGATCTAATTTATTTCGTCAGCGGCTTTCATAAGGCATTAGGAGACTTCTTCATTGAGGCCAGCGACCTAGACGATACACGCCTCCGCCATGTTAATATGATGGGGTGTCAGATAACAATGTCCGATGAAGAGACCGCATGCGAACAATGACCCAAATCACGTGATTTATATTTGGAAAAAATGTTTTTGATGGGAATAAGGAGTCCTTTTCATTGTACTGTAGTTATTCAGTTACTATTCTGTTTTAATGTATTATTTCATAGAACAAAAAGTATTTGCATTGCGACTTGTAAACTTTAATTACTGTTTTATCTACGCCACAGTTAAAGATCAAAGGGAGAGAAAAGTCAATATCTCATTTATTTAAACTATTTTGTGACAAGAGGTCATGCCAGACTTCGAATAAATATTAAACTTTTCTTACTACACATTACTCAGACACAAAATCTGTGAAACACTGTGCATAGAATGGCATTAGTTTGCAGCTTCTTTGTTCTATGGCAAGGTAATAAGCAAGATATTTAATATTTTCACATATTCAGTGGTATTTAAACGTAATCGCTTTTCTAAACCTTATGTATACTTTAAAATCTCAGGAAAAATATTTGCATTATCTGTGAAATTTAGTACATCATAATGAAATCATGTTTATTGGATGACATTCGTAAAGTAGAAGTTACAGTTGAGATTCAGAAGCAACCAAGCTACTTTTAAATTTGTTTTTCAATCGTGGGAAACTTACTCTTTTATAACAAAATTCAAATCAGAAAGCGTATTTGCGCACTCTAGTTATTTCTTTTTGTATTTTTATACAGATGTATATAACCAAATGTATTAAAATACAAGGACCTAATTAACTACAGAATTGTACAAACATTTATTTCTATCCAACCATCAAGTTGAAAAAGAACTGGCCCTTGTATATTCCAATGAGAAGTTAATGCAGAATAGATCAATAATTGTTCTAATATTCATTTTTTTATTTGTGCATCTTTTTGTGCGTTTCTATCCTGCTTAAATTAAGTGGGATTTGTACACTTCTATGTCTACTTTTTATTCCTTATTAAAGCAGTCTTTAGGATTGGCTTTCATTGTCCATTCGGAAGGTAGGACCTACCTTGATCTGGCACCAGACAAAAACTGAAACGCAATCACGCTCGGCGGGTTGCATGCTCACGTTACTAAACGAATGTAGCTACGGCGACTGTCGACATTATTCTTTAAGCATTTGTGCTCTTTCCCCTTAACCTTTTCATATACGACAATCATTTCAAACTGTCGCTTCATTTTTTTCACTTTTCTCTATAGTCTGGCTCATGTATTACCTCGAATATATTGATTATTCTCGTTGTCATTTTACTTCAAATTAATTTCGTAAATAATTGTATTACATTGATGGAAGTAGATATTGTACTCTATTATGTAAACTGTTCATAAAACAGGGTAGTTATGATATTATCTCCTCCGCCAAGGTAGTTATGATTTTAAAAATTAGTTTGGGTTCTCATCTGTTGACATGCCCACTTCAATCCTGTTTTCCGTCTCCGAAATACCTAGTTGTTCCTACTCCTGAAGAGGGAGGGGGTGATTAAACGAGCCCCGGGTAAAAGTTTACCCGAGCTGGTACTTGGGCCTTTCTATTAACAAATCATGACATTTCGGACTCGTTAGCGCAATCTTTAGTATGAGGCGTGAGGCCCCGTGGGCCAGGAATGATCACCAGCCCCAAGGCGTCCTCTGAAGTGGAAGGTGCGTTCCCTGTGATGTTTTATGCTTATTTACAAAAACTTTTAAAGATGCAACAATGGCTATCTTATATCTGTAGCTATCGATAACCTGCAGATTTTCGACAATGTTATACTAAGAGGTTTAATAATAATAAATAAAAATATTGATTAATAATACTTGATTCACTTTTAATATTGTTTAACATCTATGTAAGAAATATATCACAGCACTTTCAGACAAAGTCAAACGAAAAACCCTAGCAATGAAATCATTATGATAATAATTGATCTTGATTAGGGAAAATTTTTGAACCGAAGTTGTTATTTGACCAGTGGAAAATGGAAATAGCTAGGCTGACGTGTCCCTAAAAAGACCATGCAAGAGACAATGGGGCGGACGCAGGGGCGATTTGTCAGCGCCTTTCGCGCGGCCCCTCCGCGCCCAGTGCCGGCGAATTGTCGCCCGCGGAGAAAGCGCCGGCGCCCGCATTTCCATTACCACTCATAGGTCGCTTCACGTTCGGCTATTCCCTTTCCCAGCGTTAGAAAATATTGGCAAGGGGGTAACTCTGAAAATTTTTCTGAATTTGCACCTGTCTGGCAGTGTCACGATAAATAACTCACGCGTCGAAAGCAGACGTTTGTATTGTGGTCCAAGAATGAATATTCACTGGAGTGTCACTGAAGGTGATTCAAGTCTGGTGATTAACCCAGGATTATCCAATTTATCTTCATAAAAATAAAGTGTTTCAATATGCTGATTCCGGAAGCCTCTGTCAAGCTGTAAAATACCAATGTTTGTTTTTCTTTTTAATCGTAGTAATAGTATCGACTCCTCCGAATGAGACATGCTGATAGCTCGTTTTATTTTGAAGATACGTGTGTGGAATTCGGTCGTATTGATGGAAATGCGCCGGTGCTTGATCAAGGTTTTAGTATTTTATACATAATTCGGATAAAAAAGTGTGCAACTGACATCTAAGAACACAGAAAGGCATGTGAGAGAAGTCAGAGAGCATCTGGATCTGTAGATGGGGTACTTCCTTCATTCCATTTAAAGTGTGCAATATACAGAAACGTGCACAGAAAATGGAAAAATTGTATTTTCTGATAACAAGGTCTGTTACGTTGTATGACTGAGTTTTTGTGAAATTTTTGCGTGAATATTTCTGGCTGTAGCCCAAACAAACAAACAAACAAAAAAAACAGAAATTGGCTTCACAAAAACTCATAAAATATTTAGGCGACCTCTGCAGCGAGTTAAAGGAAACCGAATTGATTGATTGATTGATTGATCGATTGATTGATTAGTGATTCCGGGCGTGAACTGCTGAGGCCACGCGAAGAGGGTGGTGATGGTGGTGATCTTCTCCCGTAGGTTGGCGAGAAACGGCGCCGATCTACCGTGAGCTTGCAGGGATTTTCCTCAGCCAGGAATCTCCCACAAGCGGGGCACCGCCCCAGCCGGGCCTAGCTCGAAGTTCCCGAGCGGTCTCCCGGCATATGCGATAGTGTAGTGCATGTGTGAGTAAGGAAGGTGTGAGGATAGACAAGGACGAGGAAGGAAAGATCACGCGCGGTCCGTTTGTGTACTGCTGCGTGGTGCTGGTCGGAGAGACGACAGAAAACTCCCGATCAGAGCAGCCGGCTGCTAAAATTCTCCTCCAGAACGGGACCTAACTATCTATCTAGCCGGTGTCGAAAATCCTGCCATGGATGGGAGTCGAACGTAGGACGTGAGCTGAAGGAAAGCGAGGCTCGTTGCCGTAATGCTCATTGCGAGTGTATCTGTTGTGGAGGGAGGGCAGCGCGGGGCGCTTTCGCTGCTGCTGCCGCCGCTGCGCCCACGCGGCTCGGCTCGGCTCAGCTCAGCTGCAGCTCAGCGCGGCCCACGGGCGGATTGCGAGCGCCGTTCCGTTGCCCGCCGCCACTTTCGGTTTCCCCCCCTCCGCCCGCCACGCCCCCTCGCACGGGTGACTGCGCCTGGGAGGCGCGCGCCGGGTCCGTTTCCGCGTACGCTGCAGGAAACGCGCCACTGCAACTCTGGCTGCACGTGCATCCATTATCTTTTATTATTACGCGTTTCTTTATTTAAGCAATTATGGTAGCAGCAGCAAGTTGACATACACATATTTCATTTTGATTATCTTCTTTATTTTTCTTTTTTCTCATTTTCATTTTGGCACTTCGTTCCTTATTTTGTTATTAATTTTATTAATATTGTTCTATTATATTTTTTTAAATTTTCTGTAACTCATTTTCCCTTTTCTTTCGGTTTTCAATTATTTTTGTATTTTGAATTTTTTATCGTTGAATGTATATTTCTAGTCTTTTTGTCGTTCCACTGAATAGGTCGTATGAGGGTATGACAACGGTTTTGATATATCAATTTGCGTGCACGTCTCTTATTCGATTTTTTGACTGACTGTGGTTTTACGTGACGAGCTCTCGTTTATTCAGCTCCTATGGTGGGAACAGATTCAGCTGTTGGGAAGCGTATACTTATTCTTTTAATTCGGTAATTAGCTTGACTTTTAGTAAGCTAATAGCCTGAACCATATCATATTATAAAATAACTTCGTAGGTAACAAATTTTTCTTTGGGTTTTGAGGCGTACACTTATCCTAAATATAAAGTATTTTGAGAAAAAAATCGAAAATTAACAATTTATTTCTAAAATGTGAAGCTCGAGAGTTTGCACGCCAAACGCCGTAATATAATGCCGTTGGTAGATCAGAAATAACTCATTGTTTTGTACATAAATGACATTTTCTGATCCCAGGAAAAGTTGTTTAATAGAGACAACTACAGACAAATTGACTATTTCTGCAATGTTTTGTGATTTTACATTGTATTCGTTTGTAAAATACGTTTATCAGTGAATTTTAATTTATCAAAGATATAAGCTTTACAAAAATTAATTAATATTACAAATATGGAATAAAGTATGGTAAACGACGTGCTTCGCGCACTTTTTGTCAACCTATCACTTCTTCACGAGAGGGTCACTTCCATGAAGAAAACAAGGTAGTAGTTTTCGCTCCAATCATCGACAGGAGGACAAGGGAAGCAGATCTCTTTAACACAAGTCCCCTCCAGCGATTTACAAAGTCCGTTCGGAAGCAGGGTAGCCTAGACGTGACCAATATTCAAATTACGACGCGCATTAAAAAAGAAAATTTTCTGTCTTGAGAGCATAGCGGATTGCTCGAGACATGTTGACAGCGCGGTCGTTATCATGGAATTCATCCGTCACGCCATTGCTTTGCCTACATCATTAGCGCGAGGAATTCCCTCTGAAGCGCAGCCCACACCCGTTAGCTGGCCAGCGCCGCATTAATCATATTGATGCGAATCTGCTACCATAGTGGCTTGACGGCGATATGGGTCACACATGCCCATTTGGAGCAACAAGAGTTGATTCGTAAAACGAAAAACTGAAGGAGGTGTGTATACTAAAAAATTACAAAGACCGTGAAGGTTGAAGATACTTCTGGGTTTGATTCTCAAATTCATGATGTGTCACGATATTGAATATAACATATTTAACCAATACATTCAAAGAGTTGTCATTTCTTATCCATTCTACAATATTTACCTCTCGCAGTCAGATGCGTATCTTGTGAAAAAGCACCTACAACTCCTCTTGCCACCTTATTTGTACTGTCTTCTTATTGTAGATAGGATTCTTTCGATAGCGCATTTTTATATTTCGTGAAGAAAAAGACGAAGACATTTCGTAATGCAACGAAAAGAGCACGTGATTCTTGAAACCATAGATCACGCCAAGGGCTTCATTTGTTTCCTCACAACCGCCAGGCGTTCCCTTCTCCCGCCCGAGGAACTGTTGGTTATCTGCACCGAAACAACGCCCCCACTGCAGTTCCCGATATCTGCAACATCTCCGTGGGCGGAACGGCCATTGTTCAAGGCGGCGCAAAATGTGTCGACAATGGAAGCTCCTCACTGGGGTGGGAGAAGAAGGCGGGGAATAACTTGCCGAGTGGACAAGAGAGGCAGGCGACGACGGGGGAGCGGGAGAGAGAGAAGAGCGACTGCGCTGCGACGGCGGTACAACGGACACGTTGAATGCGCCGGAAGCTCCAGAGAGAGAGCTAAAGCGGTGGGAAGGGGTGTGGGGACTGGACTAGAGACCCAGGAAACGACGGGAGTTGGAGAGAACCGTTTGCGTCGCTGCCTGGAGGAGAATTATAGCGGCCGGCTGCTTTGATCGGTAGTTTTCCATTGTTTCTCCGATCAGCACCTGGCGAATGCCGGAGCAGTACCCTACCAAATGGGCCACGGACCGCGCGCGATCTTTCCGTCCTCTGCCTTGTCCTTTCCTCACCCCTTACACACATTTACACTGTCATATACTACACTACCGCACATGCCAAGAGACCGGTCGAGAGCTTAGAACTTGTCCCGGCTGGGGCGGTGCCCTGCTGGTGGGAGATACCTGGTTGAGGGAAAACCCGCTAGCCGACGGTAGGTGGGTGACTGACCTCGCCATCCAGCGGGGGAAGATCGCCTCCATCTCCTGAGGAAACATGCACTACAATTACGGGACTAATGATCTAACCTATTGTCGCACCCGGAATCATAACCAACCAACCAACCAACCGATTTCGTTGTGACGGTACAATAGGCACATTTGATGTAACGGAAGCTCCGATAGAAGTAGAGTTCGAGGTTTAGAAGAGAGAGGGACGAAAGCAGCAGAAGGAAGGTACGGTCGGTAGATGGCGGAAGCAAATAGCGGAAGCGCCAGAGGAAGGGTTTCAGTCGGCAGCCAGAATTTCATGCATGCACGTCGGACGGCGAATTAAAATTTCATAGTGCACCTAAAATCGTCCTAATAATTCCGTAATTCCTCAGTGTGCCTTCGTAGAATCAACGGAGAGTGAACAACAGGAAAACGCTATTTATATGGGCAAACGAAATTGTGAAGATAGGAAAAAATCTGAAGGATTTCAATAATAATCATACGTATGCAAGTCTTTTATGTCCAAGTTGCCTAGTATAAAAGTTAATTAATTGTTATACGGAACATTTACGATGCAAACATGGTAATTTGAGGATAATTGGGTGTATTACTTGTAAAGTTCGCATCACTACACTACATATTCTGTAACATTCCCAATGTATAGTAACGGCCCTTGACAGCTAATTTCGATCAAATGCAGACGCTAAATTAAAGTAATGACAGATTTACGTTGGCAGGGGCTTTCGGGAAGCATTGGAAGCTATTTTTTCCGAGTTTCACTAAGTTCACTTATTCTTATATTAGCTTATTTCGAATGCCTGAACTCGAATTTTAAATACAACATATTGGTCAAAATGAGCTGATATTTCTTCTCCCTTAATCAGAGTATCTATTGAGGTAGTCTCAAAGGCATGTGTCATCCTCTCCTGTATTACATCTCGGTGAATCTGTATATGTATTTTCCTTCCATTTATATAATTCAGGAAATGCATAGAAATATGAAATGAAAATAATTGATGATATAATGTGGTTACGGGTGTATGACAGAATGTGGTCTACAGTGGCCGCAAACGAAGGAATCCTATTTAAAAAGCACTTGACAAACATGTGCCCTCGTAAGTTGCGGATCGCGGCCCCGGCGTGGGCGAGTGGGCGGCGGAGTGCCTTGGTTCGATTTCCCAAGCGCTCGCCCCTGCGCGGGGCGGGGCGGGGCGGGGCGGGGCGGGGCGCGCGGAGGTGAATGACACGCGCGCCAATTGCTGGGCCGGTTTCGGCGAAGACGCCGCGCTGCGCCGCGCCGCCTTTCTCCGGCCGCTCTTCATTCACACCCGGCGCCCCTGGCAGCCCCTGGCAGCCCCTTGTGGCGGCTCCTCCGACGCCAGTTTCTCCTCTGCTATACAAGGCGCTGGTAATTTGCCGTACCGCTCTCTGTCATTTACTGGCAGTCGTATTCACGCCCGATTCTAAAGTTCAGGCTTTCGCCGCCTTTTCATGAACTCGGAGTAAGCATTTGAATAGGAAGTGTGTAATGGAGGATCATATACCATGTTTTAGTGATGTATGAATATCTTGCAAGCACGGATTATTTAAGATTAGAATATTTATTAATCACGCCGTTTCTAGCGGACTTACGGAAGTTATTGTTTTGTGTAAGAGTGCGAAATAATTCATCCATGTAATATTTTCATTCATTTTCATCTCGAATCAAAAGCGTTCTATTCGATAACAATGTTCCGAAGTTATTAGATAGTACTTAGTGTTTACTTCCTGAATCATAGAAAATTCGCAAAAAGTATTTTAATATTTTTAACGAATGAAAATGACATATTAAAACAATGAAGGATTCGAAGTAATGAACTCATTAGACTGGAACAAAAGGCGACATTTGAGGGATGAAGTTAAACGTAGCGCAGTGGAAGAATGACGTTTTCAGAGTGCAAAAAGAAAGACAGGAAGATGATCTAAAAGTTTGACAAGAATGTGCAGAGGAGAAAAAGAATACTGACGACAATGGAATAAAAATATAATAAGGAAAGTTCGAGGAAAAGAAAGACGGCATACTTCGAAAGTCCTTCCGCATCCGGGCACAAGACACCGAATTCCGTGCTCCAGTGGCACCAAGCAATCCGTGCGAGCTCTGTTGCGCATCCTATCATCCGCGTGCCCTTCAGAATATTCTTCACCATCATTTTTACCTGCCAACCTTGTCATCTCCCCTGTCTTCCATCCCCTTCTCTGCCCCGTTCTGCCTTCATTTCCTCCCTCCGTCACCTCTGCTGCCTTCTCATCCATCTGTGTCTTAGTCTTCCTCCTCCACCTCCTCTTGGTACATCTCCTCCTCCGCGTAGCTACTTCCTCCTCTTCGCAGCCAACACCCTCTTCCTCCACGTAGTCTACCTGCTCCACTTACTTTATCTCCTCCTCCTCCTTGAAGTTGTCTACCTCCTTCACTTAGTCTATGACCACCTCCCCCTCGACAAAGAATACTTCCTCCTACATGTAATCCACCTCCTCCACTTACTAAACAGTCTCCTCCCCCCAACTAGTCTACCTCCCCTTCTTCGTACACAACCTCCTTTACGTAGTCCACCTCTTTCTCCACATAGTCCACCTCTTTCTCCACGTAGTCCACCTCTTTCTCCACGTAGTCCACCTCCGCCGCCGCAGAGACAAGGGAAGGTTGCGCCCGTCACGCGTCTCTCCTCTGGACACGCACCTTCCCTCACAAACACACACATAAACGGACGTACGACAACCCCCAGCAGGACGTCAAAAGCTGCAGCAGCAGGAGAAATTCGCGGGGGGGGGGGCGCCGGACGTGCTCCGACGACAGCCGCAGCGCGCGGAGACAAAGGGCTGCGAGAGCGGCGAGAAAGCCCAGCAGGCGCACGGGGCGGGCCCGCAATCGCTCCCACGCGCCATTCACACCTGCCTCTGTTTGCCTGATAGCGGCGGAGGAGGGGGCGAGGGGGGAGAGATGGACTCTGGTTTCACACTTTGATTCTGACTGGAATGTTGGAAGATGAAAAGTATGTTTGGTGGCTAGGTGGAAGAACAAACGCAACGTCTCGCCAAAGACATTATTATTATTATTATTATTATTATTATTATTATTATTATTATTGTTGTTGTTGTTGTTGTTGTTGTTGTTGTTCTTATTATGTTTACTTCAGAGTTGGAAATGTGATGATTTACCAGCAGAGTCAGGCTGAAGTTAGGCAGAGGAGTCGTGGTCTTGCGAAAGAGTAGGCCAAATGGCCTGAGCCTCGCCACCAATAAAGACATTTATTTTAACAAGGGCACGATATTGTCAGGCGGAGTGTGCGACTATCTGCCCACGAACGGAAAACCGGGAAGATCATATGCGGATCATCTTGGGGCGTGAATGGCAAAACCACGCCAATCAGATTGAAGTGGACGGTTATTTCTCGTGCCGTGTCTTGTCTTGTCTTGTCTTGTCTTGAAAGCTATGATATTTTGAGTATTAAGAAAAGATGTAATGAAGTAGTTGAGATAACACTTGGAATACAATAAGATCATTACCTAGAATATTTCATTTATTACCTCATTATTTTCTTAGCATAAATCCTAGTCACTTTATAGATGTGAGCTTCACTTGGTAGGCAATATGCATTATGTCAAGTCCAAATTAATACGCCACTCGCCGCGCAGTCCTAATTTGAAACATATAAATTGAATTACTTGACTTGTTGTAAGTTTAGTACAGGTTCTTCCCACAACAATGGTGGGAGAGAATCACGAAAGCCTATAAAAGGACATCCTCTTGTGCGAGGAGCATGCCGCACTATTTGCAAGGGGCCAGGTCCACACTGGGCTACTGGGAACCGCCAACACGAACCTTGTAGTGAGTACTTTCACCTCATTTCCCTCTAATTTCTGCTCGTCAAAGCGGGTCTGGGCGCTAAAGAAGTGTCCCCATAACGCGGGCGTTGTTGGGCGCCCCGTCCCGCGCTTCCGGTCGGGTGCCGTAATCGGCCTCTGCCGCTTCTGCGCTTCCCGCCCCGCGCCCGTCCAAGGCCCGCCCCTCCCCCTTCCCCTCCCCGCAGCCGACCCTCCCGGTGCACCCGTATTTGGCGAGACGGGCGCCGGGCGCCGAGCTTTCTGTGTGCGTCGCGGCGGCGGTGGCGCGCGGGGCGGGGCGGGGGCGGGGGCGGGGGCGGGGGCGGCCTCGTTGGCGGAGAGGCGGGTGGCCGTGCCATTTCGAATTCGGCGGAGAGTGGCTCCCAGGCGCCGCGCAAACAGCTCTCCCTTGTAGGACATCGCCGCCCCGGATTCTGCAGGCCAGGCGCACGCAGCGCCCGGCCGAAGCAGGAATCTGCTAATTGCTCTTCGTAATACGCAACTGTTACTAGACCCACGTAACGTAACTTAATGGACGAACGAAAAGTCACTCTTAACGGCCGGCGTGCGTTGAGTCCGCCTTTCGTTAAGATCAATCAATACATATGATTTGCAGTTAAAGACGTTGGCGTTTGATGACTTCTATTGAAAGAAAATATATTTCTTATTTTTATGGTATTTTTTAATAAGAAAGTAGTATTACGAAAAGTCGATTTGAACCACTCGGCCAACCTTCTAATAACGAACTTTGTTGGTTATAAACCTTAGCTTTCTCCTCAGTTTATGAACTTAAACCGCGTCGGTTATTTGCTCCATATCGGCATAATAACATTAATAACTAGTTTATTCACAACTACAATATAGAAAGCCAGTTCGTTAACGAACTCTCTAGCGATAATGTATCCAGAGTCCAAATAACAGGCCAATGTTCACAGTTTCGTACAGGAGAAAAATTCTTTTTATTTTTATTTTTTAATTATATTTATTTATTCTTGTTCGGTATAAGGTCTTTTGAGGGACAAAAATTCCAAGTTAAAAAGCGGAAAGTAAACAGCGAGAAATATTTTTGTACAATTTACTTGTTGCGAGCTGAAATTACACTTCTGCCACTTGTTAATGTTTCTTTAAGCTCGCGTTCTCAGAGTCGGCTGCTTCCCCTGCGAACTTCATGTGCGGTGACGTCACTTGATTCTCCTGCACGGCCAGCTTAGTATAGCTGGACATGGTTCTCCTGTTATCCTTGCATCTTCTCACTGTATCGGGGGACAGGACTCCGCAACTCGCTTGGGTAGCGGATATCTTCGTCATGACAAGAACTACTTTTAAAGCTGCTATCGATGTAGACGATCAAGGCCAAAAATGATAGAGGGATATAATTTTTCTATCATTAAGTTCTGTTTATCATCATATGAATTATTCATGTAATAGCCCGATCATTCGTTTCTTGAGGACACCAAGTAAGATGAGTTTAACCGTTTCAGTTTAATTTTTGTCTTAAATAGGAAAACTACAATACAGCACATAATTTCCTGCGCCTGGTTGTGCACTGCGATTAATTACTCTCATAATGTGTTATTGATTTGGATGATGTTTTGTTTGAAAAGGAGTTTTAATAACAAACATAGTTATCTCTTTACATTGCAATGCATCGGAATACATTTTAGGTATCATTGTACCGCATTGCCAAAAAGTATATCGGTTGTAGAAAAAAACAACTAAATGTATCGTTGCCATGCCCGTTCCAAAGGCGTGGCACAGTGATGGTTTCGGAAGCGTTGTCATTTCCTCTTCTGCATGTGACTTGATCAGCTCATTTGGAAAGTAGATCAAATGACGCGGGTTCGATCACGTCCCTTGCCCGAGGCGCAACATTTTTTCGCTGATGAAATTCTCCAGCATCGCTTCCGGTGGATGTCTGAAAGGCGGTGGCATGAAACACCGCTGCGGCTACAGTGATTAATATTTGAAATAGTTTGGTGACGATTATCTTCGCCTGCATATTTCCTTCGTAAATTAATGAGAAAGAGCTGGCTCGACAGTATGAATCGTGCCACTGAAAATGAATGAACTTTCAATTCATTTTTCCTGTCATGTAGGTCACTGACATCGGCACAGTGACCTGCCCTAACCAAAACTCTGACGGAAAGGAAAGGAAGGGAAACGAAAGCCTGCGTGAAGATAATGACTGCTCGTTTGAAAGTGCTCCATAGAATTACGTATTTGGTGGAACCGAAAACTACTATCCGAGTCACAAGCCTCAGAAACTCACTTACGATAACTATTCATTAGGGTCCGCTTAATTAACTTGGAAATTTTGACCTCATCTCTGGTTACTCGCAAACCGGGAGGTTTCTAAGAAAATACCTATACATATCGAGACAAGTAGGAGTATTCGTGAGGACCATTTGGTCGTGATTCGTGGATGAATTATATTCTGTTCACGTTACGAGTGTCTTGAAAAGTAGCATTATTTCTGGTCGTGGAAATGTTTTATAGTTCTGAGAAACAGACGCTGCAGTTTGAATACTTCTACAATAAGTTTTAAGTTAAGAGACAAATGATTATTATTTGTTCTTTCAACCTAGTTGTTTTGTTTTCGTACCTAGATATCGCCCTCTATAAGTGGTTCAATTATTTCATGATCCGAATCAACGTGTCGATTGGAATGGCACTTGGGCAAAGCGTAATAATCATCTAATGAGAATGCTCTACGCTATATTTTTAATTAATTTTTCTTATTATTAATATTTTGGATTTCAAGAATAAAAACTCAATTCAGAAGTATACATTTTAAAATCATTTTTATGATATCTGAAAAATACCCAAACAAACATACTCAACAATTAATTAATTTAATTATAATGAATTAATTTTAATTTCTTTTTCGTGCATATGTAAGGTAATTTGAGACCTACTTCCATGGTTGTGGCTCCTGGCAGGGCTAATCAGAGCTTGCTGAGCCTGCATCGATCATCTCAAGCTTTTGCTGGATCTAATGAGGCCAATCATGATTACGGTAACCGGGTTAATAGATATCTAGTCCTGTCTTCACTTCGTTTCGATTTTGAGTCAATCCGATTCATAATATATACATGAAATCGCACGACGGGATCCGATTGCTTCGAGAATTGAACGCTATTTCAGGGCTAGAAATCACCGCTACGAAGTTACATTCCTGGGGAGAAAAGTACATTTGATTTAAGTAATAAGATTTAATACTTCTTTAAAGCTATATACAAGCTTTTACCGGTACGTTTCTAAGAAAGTATCGATAAATATCGACACAAGCAGGAGTACTCGTGAGGACCATTTTGTCGTTAATCATGGTGTTTGTGAGAAAGACTAAAAGGTTGTCCAACAAATATCTAGATAAAATCGTCATTTTTTTTATCAAAAATGACTATTTTAAACCTATTGAATTTAATTTAAAAAATTTTCAACCCCGGAACAGTATTGGAAACTCTCCCAGACTATTTTTCCAAGAATATTGCCAATGGCCAAACCAATGTCCAGAAATTGTGATAATTTATTCTATTTTTTTTGCCACGATGCATGAAAAAATGATGGTATTATTACTTGGGTAGAGAGAGTCAAGAGTGAATAACGTAATTTAATCATTAATTGCTATATTAAAATATAGCAATTAATGACTACATTGCGTCATTCGAACCTTCGAACCAAAAACTTCAGCCACGAAGTCAAATCAACACAGAAGTAATCGTAGTGTTCATTTACGCATGTAAAGCGTGTGAAATTGAATTCATCAACACAGTAGGCAAACTTCAAATATTCACAAATTCGAAACCTTGAAAAATAACAAAATAAATAGTCCATGAAAAAATTTATTTAAAAAGAGATTAACAAATCTTGCCTGGGAGTCATTTCGAGTATTTTGGATTCGTAGATTTTGGGGGATAATGAATTATTCCTGAACATTTTGTGAAAATTACAAATTACTTTGTTAAAATGAAAGATTTTTAGGACTTCAAAGGTCCGACGGTGTTGACAAGGAAGAGCATTAAAGGTTTTGACAAGCAACTAAAATTAGCAGATTATCAATTAAACAACTTTAATAGGGTAAGGAAATAGAAATCATTATTACCCTTTTGAACTTAAAAACGAAGATAGCACAATATCTGCTGGTTCTCTGCCGTGTTTAGTAACCTTCGTTTCTTTATTTCGAATTTCTCTTGAAATGCTGCCTGGTCGTGGAACATTTGACGGGCAATTATTCTGAACATAATTTAGTCTCAAATTCAAGTAATCTAACCCGAACAAATTTGAGAACCGTTTATTACGCCTTCTAAAAATAAATCGTTGTCATGTTTATCTTTCTCTAGGTGTAATTAAACCCTAAACGATTACTTCGTGCTCTGTTTTTCCACTTTCGCCTTCGACATCAACCGTCCTCCGGTTCACGGAACCGCGAAGTAGTATCGAGAACGTCGATGCAAACGCCACTAAAATTACCTTAATTCTTCTCGAGGTATGGGTCACGTCTCTGCTGCAATTTACTCTCGCTTTCCTTTTTGTATAGGCAGCTAACGGAGCAAGGCTTCTGAAGAGGTTTTTGCCGCCGCCGCCACCACCACCGTCTCCGCCACGATCTTCGCCTTCGCCACGGACTCTACCTTCGAATCTACCTCCGCCTCTACCTCCGACTCCGCTTTTCCCTCCGTCAGTACCTCTGCCTTTTCATTCTCCTCCTCTGACTCCAACACCACCTCCGTCTTCCCCCTCGTCTCCGCCTCCGCCATCGGCCCTTTCGCTGCTGCCTTCGCCACCTCCCCTGCCTCCGCTTCAGCGGCCGTTGTCGCTGCCTACACCCAAACGGTTGCGCGTTCGTCGGACGACTTTCTCTGCTTCAATAACAATTGCGAGAAAAGCGCTTGAATATGGCAAAGAACCCACAAGCGCCCTTGTCCAGAAGCGAGCTTGTTTACATAAGTGAACGGACTACTTGTGTGTCTTAAATAACAAAGACGTAGATGGGAACCGAGGAAAAAGAGATACTCTTTTGAGTTAGGTTCCTATTTGCAAAATGTGTTTTCCATGAATATTTATCGTAATGCTAAGAAAATACTTTTTCAACTCGTGACCAAGTAAGTCAATAAGTTACATAAGCATAGTGTCTTATGAATATGAACATACGTTTTGTTCATAATATTTCATAATATTCAATATGTGTTTTTGAACTCTGTAAAATGCAAATACTGTTCTCCACTTAGATGGTTGTGCATTCTGCACGTTATGTTCCTTATTCCTGAAAATGATGACGTATGATTATTTTTAATTTTTGATTTAAATGACTATAAAATTGACTGTGTGAAGTATGTAGAGTAAGTAGAATTCTTATATATTGAAAGTTACATTAATCGTAGGTATAATGTACTTCATGAAGAAGTAAGAAAGTTGCAGAATGATAGTAAAGCTTTATTTATATTCCAGACTCGGAAGAAATTATTCTGTGATAAATGTCTCTTTAAATTGATTGAATAGAAAATAATAGTACATAGAAAAACAACGATATTGGAGAATGAACAACTTGTGTAATCGATCAAAATTCGCTCAAAACCATTTTAAAACTTCTACATAGCCGACGGTTTGTTTTCATCGCTCCCCTTTACCTTCACCGTCGGTCCCAACAATCGAGCCGTCCGAATCAGAACTCGTCCAAACGTCCGAAGTAGGCCAGCGCCTGCGACGTTCTTTATGATTGCCCTTACCACTCTCCCTTGTGGATCCACTGAATGCACGTGAAAGCAAGCCGAGTAAACGCTCAACGGGCGCTCAACATTCTTTGTGTTTAGCGGAGCGAATGGCGGAAGCTGCAGCACTTCACGCGGAAACTGTTAGATGGCTATCTGCGCCCGCGCTCCAGCGGCCTCTTACTGCCGCGTGAGCGCCGCTCGCGAAGCGCCCGCCCCGCCCCGGCGCGGGGGGTGACTCGGGCGGATGGGAGCCAGATAAGATGCAAGCGGTGGGTGCATGACTCCGGGGAGGTGAGAACACAAAAGGCGGAGGCGGAAACTTCGTCTCTGGAAGTGACGGCAATGGCTCTGAGGTATAACAATAATAATAATAATAATAATAATAATAATAATAATAATAATAATAATAATAATAATGATAATAATGATAATAATGATAATTTATTGAAACTGTACAGCAGGCCTTACAAATTACAGTTGCCGACAGTAGATGCGGCCATTAACAGTCATTCTTACAATTATTTCTGGTTGATAGCTTTAGAAAAATTTCACTTTCAGAAGTTACATCAACAATGCTGAATTAGAAGTTTGAAAATAATTTACAGAAATTTATTTAATATTCATATTTGTGTCAATATGCTATAATTCTCTACAGTCTTCTTATGTAAAATCTGTCTACTCCAACTCAATGTTATTCGGAAGAAAATGCTGTTCTGAAAGAACAAAGGAACGTAACTTAAGGCTAGAATTTATTAAATGGAACAAAGATTGCGCTTCTGAACTTTCAGTGTTAAGAATCGATACAATATTGTTGTCTTTTATAAATGTATTATTCAAATGGTCGTAATGGGTATATGAGGCAGAGGAGGGATACCGTGGGCCTCTGAGGGGCGATGGGGTGGACAGTAAAGGCGGATTCGCGCCACCAGGGGGTTAAAAAACGATAGGCGGAGACGCTAACGTCATTAGAGGATGGTGCGATGGCTGTGTGGGAGAGGCGGTAAGGGTGATGGAGTTGGGCGCATCGAGGGAAGATGCAAGCGGTGGGTGCATGACTCGGGGGAGGTGAGAACACGAAAGGCGGAGTCCGGAACGTCGTCTCTGGAAGTGATGGCAATGGCTGTGAGGTATAGAAGGGCGATGGGGGTGTATGGGAGGGGTAGATGTATGCAACCAGGGGGTTAAGACGCGGTAGGCAGAGACGGTAACGTTGTTTTTGGGGTGGTGCTTGGCTGTGCGATAGGCGCTAAGGGTGACGGAGTGCGGTGCATCGAGGTAAGATGAAAGCGGTGGGTGCGCGCCCTCCGGGGAGTGATGCTCAGTTGGTGTATGTCTACGTGAATGGTGGTTAAGGCTGTGAGGGACAGAATGGGACATGGAGGCGACGGAGAGAAAGGCGGGGAGTGAGTAGCGTCGTGTGGAGAGAGGCCGCAGTGGTTGGAGGATGCCATGGTTCCTTGTTGATGTTTCCGGGCGCGTCAACTCCAGGTCATTAGTCCCGTTAGTGTAGTGCATGTATTTTCTAGGGATATAGCTGTGATCTTTCCCCGCTGGATGGCGAGATGCGGCGCTCACCAACCGTCGGCTAGTGGAGTTTCCCTCAAACAGATTTCTCCCACCAGCGGGGAATCACCCCAGCCGGGATATGTGGTAGTGTAGTGCATGTTAATGTAAGTGTGTGTATGTGTGTGTGTGTGTGTGTGTGTGTGTGTGTGTAAGGGCAGAGGATAGGACAAGGAATAGGAAGGAAAGATCGCGCGCGGTCTTTTGTTAGGGTACTGCTCCGGCATTCGCCTGGTGTTGGTCGTAGAAACCAGGGAAAACTACAGATCAGAGCAGCCGGCCGCTAGAATTCTTCTCCAGACAGCGACTGAATTCGAGGCCCATCCCCATTGGGCGAGGGCAGAAGGACGTCGGGGAGGGGCGAGATAAGATGAAAGCGATGGGAGCGCGCGGGTGGGCGGCGGTGTGGGATGGAGAAAGACTCCGCGGAGGCGGTGATTAAGATAATGGAGGTGGTGGGTGGAGCTGCGGGTGCATACCACTTGACAGGGGCAGCGGAGACGGGTGGGCCGAGGTGGTGAAGAGCTGAGGCATGGGTCTAGGGAAGTGGGGGCGGCTGTAGTGACACTTTGGGACACGATACACAGAAACTGAGGACAGCGCCGCTAGCTTTCTTTCTCTTGAGTCTCGAGCTGCACGTCTGATCGACTTATGTGAAATGTCTGGTAGGTAAAGCTGATTTGTGGCGGATTTACATTCGGTTCTCTTGTGCTTTAAAAAAAAAACACCTACGTATTCTTTCCGATCTCTCACCTGACGCATTGCGAACCGACCCAACAATCGAAGCCGGCCGCCATCAAATCGATCTGGATTCGGAATTATCCCCATTGTATCGCCTTACCGCTGCGTGGGACTAACGATAGGAAAAAGGAGGCAATACTTACGAGAGATGAAACTTCCGCGGCCGGAGCCAGTGTCTACTTGACGCTCTGGGAGACGCCGCGTTCTAGGCACAGGTGCCATTTCGCCATGAGGAAGGTCGCAGATTGACGGCCGAAACGTGGCCACCTGTGTGTAGAACGCGGCGTTTCCCGGACAGCCAAGTCGCTAAAGGCAATACCTTAACTGACGCCCATCACACACAAACTTACCCTGATTTTTGTACAATTGTACTTCCGTACGTATTTGCAAAGGGGGCTGCGTCGGCGAGGCGGAGCCGTGTGTGCACAAGTTCATTGCGAAACGCTGCGCGCGGCGGGCGCAGCGGCCCGCGTTATGTGCATAGCGCTCCGTTTCCGTGATGCGCATGCGCGGCGCCTCCCCAGGCACCCGCCCCGCGCGTTGAGCGCCAGGCGCCGCCGACCGCGCTGCATTTCATTACTCTCATGAAATGTACAGGAAAGGAATTATCGTGACTGCACATTCAATTTAGTGGACACGTGCGCATTAGGGTGCAATAGTCAACGCTTTATGGTAAATATCTGGAACTGCAATTGGCAAAAACTGCGGCAACTGTTAACAAGTTGTTATTGTTAACAAGTAAACGCCCTGGCCCCTCTAAATGCTCTGGAAGTTTGTAATATTTAATCTGATAAACCCGGAATTTTTGTATTCGAAAAGCATTGAATGGTGGCAAGTCTTTCGTGATGAATTGCTACACATCTGCGTTCGGCAACCGAGGTCTGTAGACTTCTATTTATAATGCGCATAATCAATGTTTCCGCAAAGTTCATATAAATATTCACAAAATAATGAACGTTTTTGAAAACCCTTGGCGTTTTACACGTGTTATAAAAGAGCGTTTTCATATTGGCAATGTTTCAGAGCGTTCTCATATTTTTACCAAACTTTCCATTACGTTTTTCTTGGGACGCTTTTGATTTCCTCCGTGAAATTTAATTTTCTTCTCCGGAGAAATGACGGACATCATAAATTTTTAACACTTGATAGATATTGCTGAGAACGTCATCTACTATGAGTGCGAGAGTGTGGTGTGGTAAAATGACTTCATTTATGTTGAATACCAAAAAGAAAATAACAATTGCGAAGTTCTCCAACACAAGAATAGAGTTGTAAAGAAAGTTACGAATACACTGAGGAGAGACAATCATCTGCATGAGTAAGTGATGAAAAACTTGGCGAACCCTGGGGTGCGCCGCGGGGCATGAGGAGCGAGGTCAAGGGTGGGTTGGGAAGCGCGGGGGCGGAGTCGTGCGATGTGGGTGATGGGCGGTGATTTGCGCTCTCCGCGCCGCGCGATAAGCGGCCGCGACCAGCGCTAACGAGCGCGGGCCGCGTGGGCGGGTGAGGGGCGTGGCGGCGCGGCGCGGCGCGGCGCGGCGCGGCGCGCGGGTGGCCCCACGGCGGCGGGGGCGGTGGGACCAGAGGAGGGGAAAGTCGGCAAAAAGTCCAAAATCAAAAGATGCTTCAGAAAATCCATTTTGTATAAAAAGTGTAGCAGAATGTCTCCTTCATCGATCCCCGATCAGGAAAGGAAGGGAGAATTAAACATCAATTCAATAATAAACCAAATGGCACATACATCACACAACTTCTACCAAAACCTAACAGATCTACCGGCAGCATCCCATTACAAATTAGCAAATAATCCAACCCACACCGTAATAAAGAAATTGATTTCCGTTTGAAACCATGCTCTAAATCTCTGTCAACAATGATTCATAATCGCGAGGTTCTCTTCAATGCATTGATTAAGTTAGCTTAGATATTCTAACTAGCAGAAGTGTGAAAAGCATCTGTTATGTGATTCTTGTAAGCGATGTCATCCGTCTGAAAGCGCAGGCCTGGCGGGGAGGTGGTGCCGGGGGCGGGGTGTGGGGGCGGCAGTGGGCGTTGGCGGCAGCGGCCGCACGACGGCGTCCCTATCGCGCCGCGGATCTGCGCCGCCGCCGCCACCGCCTCCGCTGCCGACGCGTCCAAGCTCCCCCGCATTGGCCCAGAGCAGGAGATCGCGCCGTTGCATATGGTTGGAATTCCTTCAAAGCACTCAAGTGCTCTTAGAGGTAGTCAACAGAAGTTGAATGTCATAGAAACGTATGGTAGTTATGAAGGACGTTCTCTACGAAGGTAGTTGGCGAGTTTTGACATACATTAATTTGAAAACACTTCCAGAAATCATAATAAAGCATACAAGTTAATTGAACTATTATTGAAAGTTAAATTAGGTGGTCACGCGTTTTTGGAAGCTCAGATGAAGCATATAAGGCGTCATCCATGAATAATTGTTCAAGAAGTTGGTAACGTACTTTTGTAACAAGTGGAAAGCTCCTTCTAAAATTCCTATAAGCATTATTTACTTGCTAGTACACCTTTCTTCGTATAAATAAAATATATTTAAAATTATTAAAGTGTTGTGTTCGTAAATACCGTATTTTCGTCCACACGTTTACCGAATAAATCATACTTTAATGTAAATTACATTGAAGTAATTACCATGAAAAAATTTCATGTACATTAGGATGCAAGGGTCAAAGCTTTATGGAATGAATGAATGAATGAATGATATTGATGGCCTGGGAATTATGAATACGTAATATCATTGTTTAGGCATATTGAGGCAGGCGAAATGGGAGAACCTCTACATTATGCCCATACAGATTTTAATTTACGCATTAAATTTAATGTTCAAACGTATTAAATTACTTTTAATGTACAGGATGTATTCTTTATCACGTACACTGTCAGAAATTTCTGCCTTATGTTAATGATTGTACATTAAAGTAATTATCACGAACGCTCATTAAATTTCATGTATACGTAAAGATTAGGATGTTATAATCAAAGCTTTATGATTATATCTGGAAAGAATTAACGAACGAATGATCTTGGTGATTATGAATGTATGATATGAATGAATAGAGGCTGAGGAAACGGGTGAACCTCTACACTTAACCTACACTGATTTTAATGTATTCATTAAATTTAATGTACAAATCCATTAAACTCTTTTCAATGTGCAGGGTACAGTTAAGTTTCATGGATGGAACATTAATCTACACCAGATTTAATACCATTTGTGACAGTGTACATTAATAAATGAATCTGCATTGCATTGAATCAGGTGAAGTAGACTGCTGCTCCTTTGCGGGGACGCGCTGGCGGAGGCGCCGGGCGAAGGCTTGAGCGGCGCGCCCGAGGGGGCTCGCTCCTGTATGAAAGTGAAGTGAGCCGAATCGTGACGAGCGCAGCACGGCACACGAGGCGGCGCCCGGAGCGGCCGGCGCCGATGGCGCGCCTGGAAAGGCGGCCCCGCCCCGTCAGGTGTTTTTCTCCGTTCTACCTAACGGTGCCCTCAGAAAGTTCAAACACTCAGTCGTAAATCGGAGCTCTTGAGAGCTCGTATCCGGAAAGTCGGAATTATTCGACATCTTTCGCACATTGTTGATTGTGTCATGGAGTTAGTGGCTGGTGGCTGCTAACAGCAAAATTGCTTCTGAACAAAAGTTGATAAAATGTTTTTCCGAAAAATATGGGCGCGACACAGCTAAGGAACAACAAATACAAAACTTGTAAATAACCGTACAATATGTTAAATAATTTAACAAAACCAGTTTTCACGAATACTCTAATAATGGTATGGCATATACTTAATACATGCAATGCAAATCAAAACGGTTGCTCATTCACAATGCAACATGTGAAAAGCAAATAAATGTGTCTGTCTGTCTAAGGGGAGAAGATAGGCGAGGAAGAGAAAGGGGAAACGGTGCGCGATCCGTGGCCCGATTGTTGAGGCACTGCTCGGGAGTTGGCTGCCCGGTTGCTGGTACTGATCGGGGAAACCAGTAAAACTTATCGATAAGAGCGACCTGACAGCTGCTGATTTCGACCTACTGTCTAGCTCATGTCAAAAGTCTGCCACTGACGGGACTCGAAACCTAGGACGTCCCGGTTGTACTTTCGTTTTCATAACGTGGCGCGTGAGGAGAGACTTGTCTTCACGATGGAATAAACCAAAGCTTTTGGCGTCTTTCTGGGTCGTGCCTCTAGATGTCGCTTGATCTGCAACACTGCTTGATAGGATCGCGATCATGCGACATCTCTCGGCACGACCGAGAAAGACGCAAAAAGCTGTGCCGTGTCCTATCGTGAAGACAGGTCCCTCACGCGCCACGTTATGAAAACCCAAATATAGAGCCGCTGAGTCACGTCTGCAATGCTTTGACCAAAACTCAGCTGGTGCCTCTTGCTTGGAGTCTTGCTGTCACTTGACGTCAGGTGTGGCATAAACAGAGACGCACATAGTACGATAATTCAGTCGATATACGCAGTATAAGAATTGGTGGAATAACACAATTAAATATTTGCCTTTTTGACACAAAATCAAACTCATTCAGTTTTTTTTTTTTTCCGAGTTCCTCTGTATATAACAGGACACTCACATGGAGGCTGCCTAGTGTTCATTCAATTTCTGCGTGCAATTTAAGTTAGTAGTAAATATGTTCTTTTTTACATAGAATTGAAAAGTTCGTATCAGTTCCATTATTAGAGATTTTCGTAACGCGACTGGTTATTATGTCTCGATCCGTCACTCTGGATTTAATAGACGTTTGGCGCCAATTCTTTGACATATGAAAACATGCGCTTATTCTCGGTCAGAACGATTCATTTCGTAACTAATTTGGACATCATTTCGCGACGTTTCTTTCATAAAAAGGTAGAACTAAGAATTTTCTATGCTTTACACCCGTATTCATTGACATATATTTTCCCAAAATGTTCATTAATTCTGAATCTCGTATTTGAATTATTAGAACGAGAGAAATATTGAATTAGTCAAGTTGAAAGCCCTTTTAGTTATTTGGAATGCTGACACAGATCTAAGCTCTGAGATGCAGAAAAACCTTTTCTAGGGTACGGAGATCAAAATAATTATGTAAAGCGGTCTTTTGATTTGAAGCGACAAATCTGAATTCAGTCCGCGAAATGTGTAATAGACCTGCGCGAACGCCTTCACAGATATTCGTTCTCTTTGACGCGCTTCGACAGTGTTTCGTAAGCGAGAAGGACACGGGAGAGACTGACGCCTTCTCAATGCGGCACTTGTTGGTCCACATTTCAAAGAGAGGGTCTCATTTTAAGAGATGTTTCTTCCGGGTTTCGGCAGTATCAGGATCCTCACAAATAAATAATAGTAATTAATAATTTGACCACAATGTAATCATAACATTGTGGCTAGAGTAAACAATAAAGAATTACAAAGTAATAATGTTATAATTGAGGTTTAATTGTGGGTTTAATGATGGACACATCGGCCATAAAATAATTGAATTTTAAAGTTTAACGTTGGAGAATATATTTTATATACGCTGCTTCTTATTTAGTTTTGTTTAATAAATCAGTGATCAAAGATCAACTCTTTCGGTTCTGAAATACTGAGCCAAAGAGCTAGAAAGTCGATTCGGATTCCACGTGGTTTCGTTGCCCTAGGACCGAAAGAATAATGAGTAGTGAAATCTGCAAACGAATGTGAATTATTATCACGTTTGTTGGGCACAAGATTGAAAAAATATCACAATTAATTGACGATAATATTTTTCTTGAATCCGTTAATCGAAACAGGAAACTCTTTTGGTCCTGAAATATCGAATCAAAAACAGCATAGTTAGTTCCGGTTTCAACCGGTTTTAGTGCCCTAGACATGCGGAAATAATGTAATCTGCAAATAAATTTACATATCATTACAGACGTTAAAATAATTGTATTTCATTATAAATTTGAAGTTGATACTATATATCTGTTCTTCTACCATTTATATTGATACTGGATCAATTAATTGAAATCGAACACTCTTTCGGTTCAGGAGCATGGAACCAGAAAGCCGACTAGCTGGTTTCGATTCTAGTCTAAAGTGAGAAACGGAATATCCTAGTCAATTTGGCCTTTTATCGAAGGTAAAATCATCATTTCATTATGAATTTGAATGTGCAATTATTAGTAGTAAAGTAAATATCAATAAAAAAAGTTCTCGGTTCTGAAAAATCGAAACAAAAAGCCGACTAGCTGGTTTGGGTTGTAGACTAACAAGAGAAACGGAATATGTTGTCAATTTGGACTTTCATCGGGGTTAAAATCATCATGTAATTATGAATTTGAATGAACAATTGAGAGTAGTAAAGCAAATGTCAGTAGAAAAAGCTTTCGGTTCTGAAATATGGAACTAAAAAGCCGGATAGCCGGTTCCGGTTGAAACCGGTTCGAGCGCCCTCGCCAAGCAAATAAGCTCATCAGGCTGGTGGCGACCCTTCGCACGCTTCTTGCTCCTTTTGCAGCTCACTGGGTCACGTGCGGATCTATCGCTATTGTTTTAGGTAACTTATTGCCTCCGTGATGTTACTTTGCCCATCACGGGGAAAGCACCGTTAAACTATCTCGTATTTGAGCAAATGAATCGAGTAGTGTACCCTCACTCCGCCTTGCCCTATCATAACAGCCATTGTTTTAAGTCTAAAAGTAACTTACGTATTTTTTGTGTGGGTCGAGCGGAGGGAGTATCTTAAAGTCCTTTTGTTTCGCTCGAAACTTCTCTTTTTTAAACATAACTCGTTAACGGTTTTCTTGGGAAAGTTTTCATTCCAGGGAAGCACGTTGATGCACGTTGTAAGATGAACTTCGCAGAAAATAAGTGACAATGGGGAGACCTCAATGGAACATAATTAAATCTGAAAGTGTAACACGTACTTAGAAGGCTACGAAATGAGAAAATAATCTTTGACTTTAGAATAAAATTCAGTGAATCAATGAGTATCAAAAAAAATAGAAAGGAAGAGGATTAATAGATAGTGAAGGAGCTCAGCGAATAAGGGATTAAAATGAGGAATCGTGGTAAAATATAAAAAGACGCATTGAAAGGAGGAAAGAAGATGCAAACGATAACGTAACGTCGCGACATGCATACACTGTAGGAATAGGGTTTACGGATTCTTATGCAGATAGTAGCTTTTCTCTTTTGAAGGTCATGTGTGCAACATTTTATTAAGATCGGAATAAAACCTATTTGTATTAAAAACTTACAAGCGTAAAAGATAACGTTATAATTTGAAAAAATGTAGTCCGAGAAAACATTTTACTTTTCAGTGAAGACCACACTCTTCATTCAGGAATGCTGGAGATTACCTCGGACAGACACCAAAATTGTATTGTATTATATATATATATATATATATATATATATATATATATATATATATATATATATATATATATCACTCCAATTTCATTTATGTAGATTTTCATATTTCGATTTTTTATATTTCTTTCTGATTTTGTGGGATAATGGTGCAATGTCTATTATTACTCCTTCTTTGATCTTTTATCTGGTATGTTGCGATTGGCGTGGCGTGTGTTCTTCCGAAAACTATCGTAATACGCGTCCGGTAATGTTTGCATGATACTCTTTCACTTTACAAATAAATAGTGTTTTATATTCTGATAGTTTTTAACATTAACTACTCCTAGAAGACATTTTTAATAGCGTTTGTTGTCGTAACTTAAACAAATTCTTAACTTTAATAATAAATGAATTAGCAAGAAAATCATAATCGCATGGAAGAAACACGGTGCCCATAATTTACCGCATTAAACAGTTGAATGCCAATAAGATTTGTCAGACGCAGTTTTTTGTTTTAAAAAACAAATTAAGCACCGCAACGGAGGGAATATCGCACATTCCAGCAACACACAATTGAAGAGCCCAAAATATCGCCGTGCCTAGGAAGATTAAAACCCTCCTCTTCCCTCGGGAAAACTTCGATGCTACATGTATATGTGGCTAGGTTCCAGAAGCATCGGTGTTGGCAGACTGCGTCTCACGAACGTCTGAAGGGGCCGTATAGTATCTGCAGGTGACAGAGCGCCCGTCTGCCGGCGGCCGCTTACCCTTTGGGGCTGCGGGAGCGGCTTTCGCACGGCGCGGCGCGCTGACCCAGTTGCGAGGCAGGTAAACAAACGTCGCCCCAAGCGGCGCCTTTTCGGCTTCACAGCACCCGTTCATTCGCGCGTTTGAAGCCATCGCGTGTAATTGTGCGCGGCGTTACGACCGCCAACGCCCGTCAGTGGGCCACCGCCTCACGGGTGTTGCTGTTGCCACCTCGTCATCTTGGCACGCCCCCGTTTCTTTCAGCAGATCCTCGCCGCCGAGTTCACCCGGTCTCTGAATTTCGTGGCTTTTTCCCCGGCCTCTGCACCTCACCGCGTCTTCCCCGGCCTCTGGACCTCACCACTCCTTCCCCGGCCTCTGGACCCTACCACTTCTTCCCCGTCCTCTGGACCTCACCACTCCTTCCCCGTCCTCTGAACCTCACCACTCCTTCCCCGGCCTCTGAACTTGGTCGATTCTTTCCTGGCAGGCTGTAGTCTTCTTGTCCTTGCTTCTTTCCTGGCCTCTGAACCTCACCACTTGTTCCCTGGCGTCTGGTATTGGACGCTTCTTTCTCGGCTGCAGCCTTCCAATCCTTGAACCTTCTTTCCCGGTCTCAGGATTCCTCCGCTTCTTCCCCAACCTCTTCTCTTCCCCGCTTTTTCCCCAGCTTCCCGCATTCACCGCGTCTTCCTTCGAAGTGGCGAGATGTATTCCTTCCCATCTCCTCTTCCTCTGAAGAACATCTCCTTGTGGCGCCTGCTCCATCTCTGCCGCCGCAGCCGTCCGCATCTCCCTCTGCTCAGCCCTCTCGCTTCATTGCGGCGCACGGCGACAAAAAAGTAGACCAGGTCGACGCTGCCGTTTCCTTCTGCCGGCTTCTCTTCGCTGAATTCTCGTACGGAAGGTATGAAATTCCTTGTTCCGGATGGGGGCCGGTTATGCGTGACTAGAGGTAATAGCCCGCGCAAATGGCGACGCGGACAGGGCGCAGACGAAGCGCCGGCCCAAGAGGAGGGGGCTCAAATTGCAGCTTTAAATCACTCGCAGCAAATGAGTTTCTAGCTCTGGGGGGCCTCTGTAATGACTTTGCGCTACAATAGCGGTTTTTGGTAACTTTCCGAAAGTCCGTGGAATTTGCATAGCATGCGAATATTTCTTAAATTCATTTCCCATAAGACACGTTTACTGAATAATAAATAAAACTGGCCACCTATGTGGTAGAAGTAATAAGAGTGCAAGGATATCGTATAGTACACTATATTTGAATTCAGTTTTTGCACTCGTTGGAGAAAAATGCACAGAGAAGATGAAAGAGAGTGAAACAAACTTTGAGTATTTGCAATTTTGTAATATGGTTTTTTGTAGAAACCATAAAATCGTGTACGCTACGACACTGTAATGGACTGTTAGATAATTTTATTTACCGATGCTTCCGGGCGCATGAACTGCTATGATTAGTGCCGTTACTGTAGTGAATGTGTTATCCCGGATGGTGGTTTTTGTCTCTCCCTTTGGATTTACTCCCGGCATGCATGTTAGTATGTGTGTGTATGTATGTGCGTGTGAAAAGGGAGAGGAAGAGGAAGGAAAGGCGCGCTCCGTGGCCTGTTTGTTAGGGTGCTGCTCCGGCTTTCATCTAGTATGAATTGAAGAAACCACGCAAAGCTACCGATTCAGAGCATTTCTCCTCCACGTTGCGGCTGATTTTGGCCCAGCTGTGTGTTAGGTAATGGCCGCAAATTTTCCCTCATTCTTATTATCTGAGCACAACTTGCTCTTTTAAATCTGGGCTATTAACTTGCTTCATTATTGCATGTCATTCTATCAGGTTTACTGATCAGAATACTAATCTTTAATCATGCATTAATACTACTTACACTTTTTTTCAAAAGAATGCAAGTCATGAAGGCCTTTTGCTATGTTTTAAACCATGTCATTATCTCACGTTTTTCAATGGTTCTCAAATGATGTTTACTTCAGAGAAAGGACGCTTTGGAGAATATGCAATCCACAACACTCGCTTAACCTTGGAATGCCAACAAAATAATTATTTCGTGGATCGATGTGTAAACATTTGTGACCGCCCTAGTACAAGTATTCCCTACCTTTATAATATGGTGGTGAATAGGATTAGGACTATTTCGTCACGTAGGTTATCTTAACGTGATGGAGGAGTCATGGAAATTCCAGCCAGTTTATTCTGAGGAACATCTCACGAAGACCAACCTCAGGACAGTCTCGCAAACGATGCTTCTCCATCCCCGCAATGTGATTGAAATTCTTCGAACCGGAGGTTAACAACTATGATCGGAATCTCTTGGGAACCACTCTAATAGTTACTTTAATGACGTGAGTTAACTATTAGAACTGTAAAGGAAATTCATCCACATGAGCCGTTGCGTCTGAGTGAAAAGAAAGACTATGTCACGACCTGAGCTGGAGTGAAGATGGAGTTATTTAGCCGCGGAGAACTCGGGTTCACCGAAGCTTGTACAGGCGAAGCGGGTTGCATTAACCACAGTATTTAAACGGAGATTACGGGCGGGGGATGCGCCGGGGCTTAGTGAAAGGGCCGCGTGAGGATAATCGCCCGTGCGCCCGGCGGGCGAGGACGAGCCTTGGGGCGGGCGATCGGGTAGACGGACGGCCAGATGGCGGGCGAGTCGCCAAGCATGCAGGTAAGCGGGCAAGTGGGCGATATCTAATGTTATTATTATTAATATTAACTCTCAGAATGCGGTACATTTTAGGAAACGTTCTCAAGCTAAGATGATTTCCTGTGAGATAATTGAAGTCAAATTATTCTTACTTTGCAGTATGAAAAGACAGTAAAATGACCGTAAAGTAAACAATAATAATTTGCAATACTTACTTTTCTCAAAAACTTCAAAGATTCCATGACTTGTATACCAAAGTATACTTTACCAAACTTTGGTATACAAGTCAAGAAATCTGTAATATATATACAAACAATTTCAATCAGGCCGAAAACTGCCCGTAAGTCGGCAAAGAAGAGCAGCGAATAATTGTTAACTTACGGAATGGTGTAATAGAGTAAATACTTACGTAAATCATCCAGATATCGACATTAAAAGTATTTTTTCTTCTCTCGTCTCATTTTTACAGGTCTCACTTTTTGGAAATAAAAATTACGCATTGAACAAAACGTTACTCCACATGTCACAAAACTGGCATGCGTGTTCAAAGCTTCAATTATGCCGAGGCAAGTGCGCCAAAGAAAGAGAAGGAAAGAAAGAAAGAAAGAAGGAGGAGACGAGGGGAGATGCTTTGGTTTGGCTCCGGCCAGTGGACAAAGCAACGCGCGAACGCCAGCCAGAGAGCGCGCGGAGCCGGGAAACCTCTATAATTCACGTGGAACGCGTGCGTAGACTTAACGGCCATATCTGGAAATGGGAGAAGGATTTTGATGAAGGTATTAAACGAATTGTGTTCGAGCCGTAGAGGAATGGGAGAAAGGGGAAGCGGGAACCCCGTTCTCTGGGAGCGCACTGCTGCGGAACCACTTTACACTACCTTCAAGCCACCGGCCAAGGTGGCTAAGGGAATCGACTGATGTCACTGTAGTGCCTCTGTCCCAGAGGAACGAGAGTTCGGGTGCCGACAGGGGCAGGATTTTCGTCACTAGCTAGATAGCTAGGTCGAGTTCAATCGCTGTCTGGAGGAAGCTTGTAGCGGCCGACTGCTCTGATCGGTAGTTTTCCGTGGTTTCTCAGATCAACACCAGGCGAATGCCGGAGCAGTACCCTAACAAACGAGCCACGGCCCGCGCGCGTTCTTTCCTTTCTCTTCCTTGTCCTATCCTCACCCCTTACTTACCCACTTTTACATTTGCATGCACTACACTACCGTACATGCCGGGAGAGCTTGTCGCGGCTGGGGCGGTGCCCCGCTGGTGGAAGATGCCTTGTTGGGAAAATCCCTGCAAGTCGACGTAGGTCGGCGCCGGAACTCGCCACCTAGTGGGGCAAGATCACCACCATCTCCCGCGATAAAATTTGAACTACCCTTACTGGACTTATATTAGCGAATGACGCGGGCGGCCCAGCGGGGTGAGAGCGCGGGCGATACCGCTGTTTGGGGTTGGCCGCGGCGCCCGTCCACGCTGCTGGCGCCAGCGCACCCGGAGAAAGTGGCTTGGAAAATCACCAGTTCGCGCGTTCGCGGAACTCTCCGCAAAGCTCGTGGGATAATGCCCCGTTGGGGAGCGAAGTGACGCAAGCGGTTTGAGGCAGTAGCTCCCGAAACGTTCTTGCCCGATTGCCAATCCTCAGCATAATGGATCAGCTATTGTCAGTTTCCACCCAATATTCTTTATTTCTATACGCATGGCTCTGATTCTTATTATATCGGCATATATGTTTCCTAAAAATGAAAGAAATATTTTCTCATTTTACTAATTTTCTGGAAATCAGCGCCTACTAAATATTACATCTACTTCTAAGAGAACAGATGTCTGGAAAGTGTGAAACTATTCTATCAAAATCACGACTCACTTCGGGTCAAATCTACCTTCGCATCCCAGATCTGGCGATAACTGCAGATAGCGAGAAGATTTGATTCACAATGGCTTCCCTGGCACGATATAACTGTGATCGGACAGGCCAAAAAGAGCACGAATGAAATGTAACGTTTCATAACATATGTTGGTATCGTACGTTAGTCTGTGTTCTTGGCCGTGATCTCAGATCTGACTTCCATTGAGAATTCGTAACGCAAATTTACGTATATATTGTTCATCTCAAACTTATAGTTGTGTAACGACATGTTTTAGAAGAAACGAGTCAAATGCTCTTTTTAAACGGTTTTCCGGTAATGTTTTGTCAGGTCATATTTTGTGTTGCAGTCGAGTGCAGCTGCGACCTTGCACTTGGGACGTTTTAATGCCTTCTCCAATTGTTTTTGTTTCGTTCGTTGACTTTCCACCGACATTGACCGACGTTTCGCGGAACAGATGAGCACTTCGCGTTGCCAGACGCGCCGCGCCGCAAGGCCTCTTCCGGCACGCGTGGCACCTATTTTGAGAGCGAGCGGGCGAGCGAGCACAGCTCGTTTCCGGAGAGAGCGAGGGGCGAAGGACTGCGCATCGCCGTGTTGTTTCGTTTCGAGTCGCTCATTCAGACGAGCGCAGTCCAAACATTTTCGCAGCGCGCCTTCCGCCTCCGGGGCGAACGCCGCGCCGGCTGCCGCGGGCCGCACCGCGCATGCGCGAGCACGCTCCATCAAGCGCCCACCGGCGCCCACCTAAACTTTAAATTCTTTAAAACCATTTTTTCTCAAAAACGACTCCAAATTTTGTTTTTAAGTATATACGCACATATATACACACAATGGCAAGGTATGAACTCTGCTCGAGAACATTTGTCGCGTACGCTTCTTACATATGTATGCAACTCTTTACATATTAGCTGCTAATTATCACTATATTAATGATAAGCGACGACTTGAGCTACTACTCCGGGCGCTTCTCTAGCCCCGAGGCTACTTCCCACGCTGGTCACTGTCTGACTGAGTGGGGCGAGCGCTGATTGCCAGCCGGTCTCGGCGGCAGACCACTCGAGGTGGCGAATTATTTCCTTCAGATGCGGAATTGGGGCGTTGGAGCGTTGAGCTTTTGAGCCTAAGGGATATCCCTTAGGAGCCTTTGGGTAAATCCCAAGTAACGCATGGATGTTGTGGGAGAGCGTGTATCCTATCAGTCTAAACCTCGTTTCCTTCTCTTAATTACTTTACATCCACCGGTAAGTTGTGTGAGCGTGGATAAGAGGTGTGCGGGTGGCGACGCCAGCGCCACCTAGCAGCAGGTCTGGCCTGGCACAAGCACGTTACTAAGCGTACGCTATGGACTCATGAGCCACGCTCATCCAAATGGGATGTGCAAGAACAGATGCGGGCTCACGAGCTAAGTAGGCGCATTAGATGGGGAGATTTGTAGGCACCACGGTATCCGCACGTACCATGAGGAAACAGTCGCTGTCAGGAGGGGTAATTTGTAGACACCGAAAGGTGTTAAGACGTGCAAACAGGAATACACTAGTAAAACTGAAAGTTTCATTATACAAGCACTTGAAATTCAAAAATTTAAAATATTCTGAACAAATCACAGTTCCTGTAATTCTTTAGAATATAATGCAAGAATAATACTTACCTTTGGATACAGTGTGTTTCACTTCTTTTATGCGTGCGATTCATCTGCTGTAAAACAAAGCGTTATATCTACTTATACCAAAACAACCAATGGGTTTTACAGCATTTATCATCTAGCGGCCGTCTGCCCCGATCAATAGATTTTTGTGGTTTCTCCAATCATTATCAGGCGAATGCCAGAGCAGTGCCTTAGCAAAGGAGGTCTAGGGGAGGGAGGTGCACCTGAAGAGGTAGTTCTCACGTTAAAGCCAAGGATCACCTCCCGGGATATAACATGTACTGCACTTACGGGACTAATGAGAATTGCCGTTCCATTGACGCGCCCGGAAACCAAATAGTTAATCAATCTTCCTCTCATTCTATTACCCAACGTAGTACTCATACTTTTATATATTATTTGCAAATTTTTTCAGCACATCTTTTTTCCTCATTTTGTCTTACCACTTAACTTTCTTCATTCTCCGCCAAACACGTCTTGATAGCGTTAATTCCACGTGGAATACATGGAATTGATATTGCGTTAGTGGTTAGTAAACGTGTACTTGATTGTCATAACAAGACCCATAATGGTTTTTGGTATTTTAGGTTCATCGTTCATCGCACATTTTCTGACTCAGTGAAGTTTCCACTTTGTTCCGTGGAAAAGTTTCCTCCTTCCTCCTCGCCGAAGCGCGTTCGTTTTTTTTCATGGGGTTAAAAGAATAGACCATGAACGACTTGCTTGTTCCTTGGAAACAATAAATGTTTCTTGCCGTGTTGCGCCTTCGAGGCCACTCATGACACATTGGTCCTAATTGAGTTAGCCTGTTAACAGGGCTGCGGCACGAATCCTTCCCTTGCCGTCAAAACGCCTGCAACACGCGCCTAGAATTATATTCGAATCAAGGCAAGTCTTATTAGACAGACCTCATGTGCTTGTTTTTGTATGTATTGTTTAAAGAATAGTTCTTAGATGACATTTTCTCGTAATGATTAGACTATATCGTAGATCATACATGTACATAGTACGTTAAAATTTATTTTCACTTTTCCAATTTTCGAAAATTCAATAGATTTTGTTGAAAATCGAATCTGCCCCATTTTTATAAGCGTACTTTTTTCTTTGTTCGAGAAAAAAGAGAAAACTGGAGCCATTTTTGAGAAAATTTTGAAAATATAGTTACTTCATATTAAGTCCCCCGCCCAAGTTATAATATCCGTTTGAATTGCGAGAAGCTACGACATGAGCCATTGCGGAATATCAGCTTTAGTGAAAATCTTGTTTACGGTTTAGACGCAAATGATATTCTTAAATAAAAAGACGGATAGACATCTCCGAAAATACTCCTTTTCGGTATAAAGGCCCCCACGAAAAGTGAATTCTGATTTAACTATGTACTTGAAAAATGTAATTTTAAACTTAAAGAATCAAGAAAAATCAATTTTTTCGATAACGGAGGGCCAAAAATGTTATTTTCTGTTGAAAAATAGACTTTGTTACGACTTAGTGATAATTGAGAAAGAAAAAGTGCTGTTTGAATATATTCTTTTGGGCATGAAGCAATTTTCGAAATGTGTATCAATATTTCTTCCTGTAAATTCACAGCTCATTTAGAGGATTGTGCAGGCTGAGGTGGCTCAGGGCATCAACTGATGTCACTGTAGTGCCTCTGAGCGGAAAGTCCTTGAGTTCGAGTCCCGATGGTCGCAGAATATTCGACATTAGCTGAATACCTTGGTTTCTCCGATTAAACACCAGGCGAATGGTGAGCAGCCCCCAACAAATGGCCACCGCCCGCGCGCGATTTTACCTTTATCTTCCTAATCCTATCCTTACCCTTACCTACGCAAACTTACATTTATATGAAATATGCTACCACATGTTGGGCGCTTAGAGCTCTTTACTTCCAGGAAAATATGTCATTAATTGCTCCACAAACAACGATGTAAGACAAAATGTCAGATAAATTAATAAGAAAAATGCATTTTGTTCAATCTTTATTGAACAACAAAAATAAATGGAATATTTCGATCCACCCTACTCTGGAAAATGAAGCCAAAGGCAATTAATTTTCAGAAGTCTATAAACAATTTTCAGCTCTCCTCTTCCGCGGGATACTTATTCAAGAGATGCGTCTTTACTCATTCAATTATTCCGTCTGGATACAGTCGTGTAAAAATCGGAACATTTCGCCCTACAAGAGTTATTATCGGCGTTTTACAGTACTTTTTATGATGAGCAGCGCCTGTATTCCAGTTGTGAGAATTCGAATTGAATAGAAAATATACGTTTAGGACACTTTCCAAACGTTCTTCATAACAATATCAATTTTTGCACGCGCAGATTAAATATAATAAAGGTATCTGATGATAATTGTGGGCGTGAGAAAATTTGGGCCGAGTTTGTGTCATCCTCTTAGTAAAAACAATTTTTACCAAACAATATCTGAGTGTAAAAGTAATCTGTTAGTCTGCAGTGTTTCTTTTTAAGTGTTCTTTATTAGGAACGGGTCATTTAATATACCTATGTTTCAAAATTAAAAAGATATAAAACCATTAATCGGTTCGATTGCTTTTTACTGAGGAGATGTAGTGTGAAAAGTGCTTCATTCCTCTGTTAGTGTATCCTCACTGAAGGTCCAGCGGCGATTTACACCCGCTTTCCCCTTCAAAGACTACTTTAACCAACTACGTATCTGCATCAACGCCGTTCTGTTTTGTTTCTTTTCCGCCAGGCTTCGTCAGCGGCGTGCGTGCGGACGGCGTCGGTTTTCCGGCTTTAGCCACGAAGCGCGTTGCGTGGGCGTTGCGTTGCTGTTTACCTCGCCCGCCTACCCCCTCTCCTCCGCCCCATCTCGGCGTGTGTTGCCCACAGTGAGTCACAGTTCGCCGCGACGCCCGCACGCTCTCCAAACACGCCGTTGCCGCCGCCGCCGCTGCCGTTCGTTCGCGCGTGACACGCATACAAACAGTGGCCAGCAAAATGTTGGACACGCCGAAGGAGACATGACTCATTACTTTTTGAGTGCCCAGCGGAATACGTGTGCGTGGTTACGGTAACCGCCTGCGCGAGGGGTCTTCACCTGCGGGTCAGGCGGCCACGGCGGGCGCGACGCGTCGCCTGGAAGAGCTTGAAGAAACTGGTGTTTGTGGGTGGCAAATTAATTATTAAAAGCAAAACTTACATACTTTTAAAATAGGCACTTCGTTGCGAGAGGACGTATGAGAAATTAATTGAATGCTAGAAATCTGATAGTCCGATGCTATTTTGTGGTAAAAATTGAGATAATGTGATCTCTACTCTACTCTCATATTTTCAGGGGTATTAAATTTGGACAACAAATGTCAGGTATCTGCTGTTAGTTTAGTCAGTAACAGGTTTCTTATGTTTAAAGTCGGGAACTGTGTTAAATTTCGCCTTGTATGTCAGTTTCAGACTGACGCGGTCTGTGTGCTCCGGAGCCTCTCAATTTCTCTTAATTTATTTTCGCTTTACTCACTTTACCATTTGTAGACCAATTCGGTTTCAATTCTGGACTATTCTTCGTGAGGAGGACTCATTGTCTCTAAGCAAATGTTATTGAAAATGTTATATGTAATATGATTTGTGATGTGTATATAATTCAACACAGAACACTGATTTCTACACATTTGTTCTTATTTTCTCTTTTCACCACGTTATTTACTTTTTCACATCTATTCAAAGTTATGTTGACCATTTCATTTTGTAGTTTTTTGTAAATAATATTTTATCTTAATCTAAATCTACCCTACGATTCGTTAGATGTTTATGTTTGTAGTAATACTATTCACATTCCTAATGCCTGCAAGGTAATATGATGCTCGTTTACTGGGTATGAAATTTGAAACAACTTTCGATACTAGTAAAAGGAAAATGAATGTCGAAACACACACTGCAGTCGTTAAAGTCCCGTTCCACAGAGCAGCAAACAAAAAAGTTGTGCCTCCTAAACATATTGCAGGGCACAAAAAGGAGAACGCCTTATTCTCGCCCATCCATTAGCATATTTGTTCTTCGGGAGCTCTATATTTATTTACGGAATGCTCCTGTCCCTAGCGGGATGTTGGCCGGGCTTTCGCAATGGGCGCGCGTTGACCGCTCGCAGCCGGCGCGCGTCGCCCAGGGCGCGGGGAGGTGTCGGTGGCGCTGGCGATGGAAGGGGCGGTGGTTGGGCGTGACGCCGGCGGCTAGGGGCGGGTGGAAGAGGAAGTGGAAGGGAGACTTGGCCGGGGGTCAATGTGTGGGCAATGCCTTGGCCCGCTGCTCGCCTCTCCTTAGAGGATTCAAACGTACGAGAGGACAACGACCTTCGATTGATTGATTAGTGATTCCGGACATATCAACAGCTAAGATCATTTGTCCCGTCAATGTAGTGCATGTTTCTGACCTTAAATAATAAATAAAAAATCTCTAATAGGAAGAGATACAGATTTTTTTCAATCTCATCGTACTGAAATAGTTGTTATTCAAGTATAAATTTAAAAAAAATTTAAATAGCCATTGTGAAATGATATTAAATATTTGAATTGTCCTTTGAAATTTTCAGTTTGATTTTAAGTAATAGCTGTTCAAATGTATAATTACATTTTTTGAAGAATTGTTTTCAATTTCGAAGTATAGTGTCTCTCCCAAATTGCAAGTGTACATGCGCGTCTGGCGTCTACCTCGTTTCTCCCAGCGCGGCGTTCGAATCCGGTCGCCCACGAGGCCGAAGTTTCTTTTCATTCCTCCCACGCCCCGGTTCGCCTCCGCCTCAATAGAAACGCCTGATTGACCGCTGAAGGTGCAGGTGCTTCTCGTCAGCATTGATCATAAAGACGAGATGGAACTGTAGGCGTTGGGAACATAATAGGGCTGGTACAATCGTGTGCGCTGCGTAGGGTGCCACCAGACAAAGAGCTCTTTAGGATTGAAAGGATGAGAGAGCAACGGATGACATTTCGCAGCGTGTGTGGGCTGCCAAGGGAAGTACGCACTCGGAATAAGTAGAGGTCAGTCTGGCTCACTGTTAACCCATCTGTTTCTTGCCAAACAGCCATCTATATGATCAGACTACGGTGATAATTGCAGTAGCTTGCTCCATGTTTTGAAGTGAACCAACTGCCAAGTCGCGCACATGCTCTAATGTGGATTTTCCCTTTAAGATACCGACACAACGTGAACTGCCTTGCCTTCCATGCCTGGTCTGGATATCGAACAGGTCATTGGAACGACCTGAAAAGCTACAAGATCCAGATCTACTTTCGATGCTTGGCGCGGCTACTCCTCACGCGCATGCGCCGATCGCGGCGGAAGCGGCGCTGCGGGCCGGCGCTGCTGCTCCACCGCGCAGATGCTATCTCCCGAGCCGCATGCAGAGTGTCTCTTCAAGCGCGTTATAAACCGTTCGAGACGCGATCGCATCGCGGCACGTCTTCATCGCGCGGGGAAAATAATGTTGAGAGGAGGGGAGACACTCGGGCTACTTGGAGGGCGTAAGGAGGGTGTTCGGGAGCAAATTACAGTACCTTACATTGTGGGCGAAATCGAGAGTATTGGGATCTGGAGGGATGGCTCAGGGCATCAGTTGATGTCACTGCAGACTCTCACAGGGATATCCTGGGTTCGAATCCCGACGGCAGGATTTTCGACACTAGCTTGGCGGCTAGGTCGAATTCAGTTGCTGTCTGGAGGAAAATTCTATTGGCCGGCTGCTCTGATCGGAAGTTTTCCGTGGTTTCTCCGACCAACACCAGGCGAATGCCGGAGCAGTACCTAACAAACAGGCCCATGGTCAGCACGCAGTCTTTCCTTCCTCTTCCTTGTCCTATCCTCACTCCTTACTTACACCCACTTAAATTTACATGCACTTCACTACCATACATGCCGGGAGACCGGTGGGGGATTTAGAACTTGTCCCGCCTGGGACGGTGCCCCGCTGGTGGGACATACCTGGTTGTGGGAAACCCCCCCTAGCCGACGGTAGGGTTTCGCCGGATCTTGCCATCTAATGGGGAGGTTCACCGCCACCTCCCGAGGAAAATATGCACTAATCTTACAGGACTAATGTCCTAATCTGTCCCGTAATAACTACCAACCAACCATCCATTGAGAGTATCGAGGCTTGATAACACGAGTAGTTCTGTCCACATTTGAGTGTTTTTCAAGATCAGAATACAAATGGCGGATATAATCCGCTTGTACGTTACAGGCTTGCGCCTCTTGTTATGTGAAAAACAGTTGTTTCATATTCCATTTCCCTACGAAACTTAAATGCCTCTCATTATTTACATCCGAACGCATCCAATGACAAAAGCGGAAAGAAATGACCCAAAAGTGAATTACTTTATCATGTATAAGAGTTTTGAAGGTGCTGACTACAAATATAATACTAAAATTTGGAAAACCAACTTAGTGGATTTCCTTCTATCGAGATACGGTGGTGATTTCATAACCGCGACTAATTTTACATGGAAGTGTGGAGTATAGAAAATAAACATAGTTCCCGTCGTACAGTCCTTTCTGATCAGTTCGCTTTGTTGATTTTACTAATGTACCGTGCCGGGTCGAGTAATGCGAGTTCTTAAAAAATAATCATGGAATTCCGGAATTCCAGAATTCCAATTCGCAACTGCAGCTGACCTTTGTTTTACTTGAAAGAAACTCAATTTAGCTAAAGTAAAATAAAACCTTTTAGGTAGATAACTTGTATATAACGTATTATACAGATTGCCTCAGAATTCATCTTCCTAACTGCTACAACATGTACAGGATTCGAATATTTTTCGGTCCCTCTACATGCTCGAGAAGTTTGTAATATTTGGCACTTTTTGCTCATGAACATGTAGTGAGGAACTTCTATAACACAGTTACCCGTGCCAACCTGGACAGTCGCGATCGCTATGCCTGGAGGACCTCGATTTAAAGGGTCTGGGGTTCGAATCCCGCCCCGGGCATGGGTGTTTGTGTGTTCCCCTTATAGTTACTCCAATGTTAAAAATTGCTATAGTCGCTATATGACCAACCAGCCTTTTTTAGGCAATGTTTTTTAGGCCATCTTTATTCGAACAGCCCTCCTGAACAGTTCTTACTCAATAGACAAGGCATGCACGTTGGTCTATACATACACTGACGGCATTTAAACGGGTGCTAAATTTACGCGCCCAATGTTCTTCGTCATCCAGTCCTAATCTACAGACATTCGGCCGGGAGAGGTGGCTCGTGGCATCAACTGATGTCACTGCAGTCCCTCTGAACGGGAAGTCCTAGAGACGGAGTCTCCACGGTGGCAGGGTTTTCGACTCTAGCTAGACAGCCAGGTCGAATTCAGTCGCTGTCAGGAGGAGAATTCTGGCGGCCGGCTGCTCCGATCGGTAGGGTTCCGTTGTTTCTCCGATCAACATCAGGCGAATGTCGGAGCAGAACCTTAACAAACGGCCACGGACCGCGCGCAATCTTTCTTTCCTCTTCCTTGTTCTATCCTCTCCCCTTACTTACACACACATGCCGGGAGACCGGTCGGGAACTTGGAGTTTGTCCCGGCCGGGGCGGTTCCGTCCAGGGGGTACCTGGTTGGGGAAACCCCGTAGAGCGGGGGGGGGGGGCTGGGGGAGTGATGATGACAGCGCTGCGGGGCGTCGCGTGACGGTCGGGGCTCCCGCGGGCGCCGCCGCGACATCTAACGGGAGGCGGCGGAAAGTAACAGGAGGTGGCGCCAGCTCGGCTGGAGGTCATTCGTCTGGACAGCGAGGCCGCCGCCGCCCACGCCCGACCGCATCCCCTGTGTAATGGCAACCGACCGTTAGTGGAAAGTGGATGAACGCACTCCGCCTCTCTTCGTGTGCAGCGCATGACCGCCCGCGCTCTGCGATGGGTGGAATAAGTGACGCCGCATTTCATGATTTGCATTTCACTTCCTTTAGCGTATGTAGATCAAATCTCCCAAAGTTTGCGCATTGACAGTCAAAGACCCTTAATGAAAACAATAGTTTTAATCCCCTTTAGAAATAAATTTACGCTGTCAGTTACTTTTCTTCATCCCCTCGTGTATTTTCTTTTTCCATATTTTTTACTTCTCTTCCCTACTCTGTAGTGTAAGGAAGAAAATTATTGGAATCAATCAACAATATGATGTAGAGATTTTGGTCCTAAAATCTGCATTTAATGTTCTTTCAAACTGTAACCATGCACACACGTCAGAATTATTATTGGTTAGTGCTGCTACAAGGATGGTTAAGATTGGTGAGGACGACGAGTAGGTACATAGGCAGTTCTGTATCCGAACATTGGGTTGTCTGTCTATATGTATGTATGTGTGTGTGTGTGCGTATGTTTGTCTGTATCTGTATGTATCTATGTGTGTATGTTCGTGCAAACTCGTGTCAGATTACCAACTTGTGAGCTGTAACTTGGTAAACTCGCTTGGAGTAAGAGCTTTTCGTGTCGTTCGGGGATAATTAAGATATTTCAATTTTTGTTTGTCCTTCACATGAAGCTCCTGTGACATTTTCAATTTTTTTCTAGAACATGGCTGCAAATTTGGTCTTTGAATCCGATATAGGAAACTGCATTTATTTTTATGGTGAAGTTCAAACATCTGAAACTTTGAAAATTGCAAAACTTCGAATATTTTTCGGACATGTTATACCTCTACGAAATTAAAGTCAGAGGTATCTTTCTCAATACAATGTATCCCTCAGTTGTAGATCTTTAAATTGTGCCATGGAATTAAAAAAATACGAGTAGTTGCTGAATAATACAACTACTTTAAGTATGCCGAGCCTCGAGTTTCTTTTTCTATCAGACAAGTGTTTCAATTTGCATAATATTTTTCTGAACGTACGTGGAGGTAGATGGAGTTTTGTGTTTATCATGTATTCTTTACTCTTTTGAAACCATGGTACATATTCCATTCGGGAGAGCGTGAGTGTTGTTTCAGAGAATCCCTATAATAAAATACTAGAAATTGAAGGTAAACAACTCTCCAAAGCCTGAAAATTAATCATTGAAAGTCAAGAGAACGGGGTTTCACTTCTAACCGCCCATAATACAAAATATTTAAAGTCTGAAAGTCTCACTAGGACTGTTATTTATATAATTAAAGTAAATATTATTTTAAACGGCAATGAATTATCGTTTATTTAAAAAAAAGTATCCTCTTGGGACGTGAGGAGGAAAAATTTGGAGAAACCTGAGTGAATATAGTAAAGCAGGAAATTTTTTGTTAACAAAAATGATTCCACTTAAGTATTTGCTTCCTTTCTGAAGTTTCTAAAAGATAAGTTCTGTAACGGTAAACAATTCTAAAAAGAGAAGAATTTTGTTCGAAGAAAAGAACACTTTCATTCCTTGAAACAAAAAATGCGAGAAAAGAGCCGAGTGAAAGCATACCAAAATTAACAGAGTCATAATTTGACTTAAGGTGTCGTGACTTTGACTTGTGTAACTGTAAGCGGCACGATGTTTACATTAATTTTTGGTGGCAGAAAGAGAATATCGGAAGCGCCGTCTCCTGGAGAACAGGTCCGCGGGTGCTGGCAGCGAAAAGAAGCAGCGCGCTGCGCCGGGAGGGCAATCAGAGCAACGGGACCGCGGCTGCGACCAGCCCGCGCGCGACCCTCCGCTCTGCCTGGATGGCGAGGCAGAAAACCACAGCGCGAAGCACGCGGTGGAGGCGGCCGCGGCGGCGACGATGTTGGTGGCGGCGGTATTGGTGATGGCCGTGGCGATGTTGCCCGTGACGATACTGGGGGTGGCGGTGGCAGTGATGGCTGTGGCGTTGGGGGGGGCGAAGGTTGTGATGATGCTGGCGGCGGCTGCGGCAGCGGTAGCGGTTGTGTCGGCGGTGGCGGCGGCGGCGAGAGCAGTGCGGTAGCCGTGTGGCGCCTACGAACCTCTACAAAAAGCCCCGCAGACTTTTGCTTTCCTCGTTCCTCCGCTGCGGCTGCCGCGGCCGCCTCGGCCAGCAAAACACCACTGGCTGGCGCCGCGTTGCAAATGCAACGGGAGCGTATGTGCTTTTCATACATCCTTCTACATTGATTGCTAATAATTAATCTAATAAATAATTATCACTCGGATGGTTCATGACAAGTGTGCTTATTTTTCAGAAACAAGGGCCTAGATTCTGTTCCTGGTGGGAACTAGAAGAGTTTTAAGATTCCGCAAATTCTACAGCTGAGTCAGTAGAGAAGATGTTGATGGGTGGTGCTGAATAATATTGTATTTAAGCTACGAAATTTATTAGTCATAGGGTCAAGTGATGTTTTGGCACTTTCAAAAAGTCAACAAAATATTTTGCTATTGACCTTAGATCAGTACTTTTCGTTTTATTATTTGTGGAAAGGATATTTCTGACATTATTTCACAATGCGAATGAGAACCTGGGTTGTTGAAGCTGGCTACAAGAGGTTATTTAGTGTGATGGGAGACTTACCCATGGTCGTACAGGCGTACCCATGGTCGTACAGGCGAAGTTTCTAGTGGGAAGGAACCAGCTGTCCAAGTGAGCTATCTGGAGAAGGCGGAGTAGGCGCTTAAGAGGCGTGGCTTTTGCATTCGGTGTCGGTGGCGACAACCTCCGCTCTCCGCCTCCATTCTGCTAACGCAGACCTAGAAGACCGCATGTTTCTCCCCTCAAAATCTTCTTCATAATATTACCTATGTAGGCGACCCTAAACAAACATCATCATACATTTCAGTAGTTTTATTCTACTGTATAAACTCGTAGCCATAAGAAAACCCTATCCTGAAATTCAAAGGAAATTGTAATGTTCATAAACAAAGGAGGAAATTAAGTTCTTACTAAATTCGTTATCTGCTCATAATAACTTACCGTTATTTTTCTCAGAAGGAAGAAAAACCTTTGACCCCGAACTCGTGAAAACCTTCATCCTGATAAGGAGGAAGAATGCATCCAGAAATGGGAATACCTTACATTACGTTTAAAAGCTGCATCACGCTAATATAAATGAATGAACAACTTCCTGCCGAACTGCATCATATTACTGGTATTTTTGTACAAGGTCTGTAAATCGACACGTCGTGTTCTAAGTTGTCCTTTGTATCTTTTATGCTTCACGGGCTGTTAGGTACATAATTGATCAATTCCACATTGTCATTCGACAAATGAGCATTAACGGCAAGCAGTAACTGGGAAAAATAAATTATATAAATAAAAGTAAGGCATTCTTACATAATTTCATGCCGTATACTAATATTGTTATTAAATGAAGGCGTTTTAACGACCGAGTTTGAATTTACAGTAATATTAATTTAACTATAACACGAAAAAACTTTATTGTAATTTCATCGCATTATTATTGTAATGTAAAATGTGTAATTAATTGTTGAACAATTTTTCTTTTGGTAATCTGTTCAGCTTTACTTAACTTTAAAAGCCTAGAATGTGGAATATAATATATATCATATTATTACATAATATAATATTTTTTCGTTTAATCCTGTATGAAACACGCAGCTTTTCGCTGTGGAACCTGACGTGTGTTGATTTTGTTGGGCAATGCTGGACGGGCCACATGAGAGTTGGGGATCAGCCCACTAGAATCAAAATAGGGAAGCATGTCCGCGCGCGGTTCGTAGCAGGAACTGTTGCGGGTTCTACCTGGAACTTAACAGAGAAATCCCCGGACATTACAGTTTCCATTCAGAGCAGCTGTACTCTAGAATGGGAGGCAGTCATCGGCTCCGACCCTTCTATTTAGTTGGTGCCGAAATCCCGAGGAGACTTCTCCTCCGGATATAGAATCACGAAGACGGAGAAACTGAAAACGATTGAAAATTCGAATGATCGTAATGGGATGGAAAATGTTATCGATTCGTGAACTATAGCACTCTCGCCAAAGATTTCCCGTGTAAAGCCCCAATCAGAACTGCATCGTCGAAAAATTTCGCGGAAACTCATTTTCAACCCGGTCGTCCAAAGTGGCGCAAGATGCGAACACGGCGACGAGCTGAGTGTTCGTCGCATCGCCGGCCTCTTCTCCGCCGGGTGAAGGTGGGTGGGCGCCGCACCTGCGGTCGGGGAGCTCCCGCCGCGCGTATCGGCTCCATTTCCGAGGATGGGGGCGCCGCGCCGGAGTGTCCCGCGCTCGTGACTGCCCGCTCGCCCGTTATCTCGGTCACGCCCGCCGCGCCGCGCCGCGGAGAGAGCGGGGGCGCCCTGCGCTGCCTCTTTCTTCCGAGCGGCGCGTGCAGCGCGGGAGCAAACGCGCCGCCTCCCCAGAGATCCCCGGGTTCCAGTCCCGTCGGACATATTCCGGGAGACCGGTCGGGAGCTTAGAGCTTGTCCCCGCTGGTGCGGTGCCTCGCTAGTGGGAGAGTCCTGGTGAGGGGGAAACCCCAGTAGCCGACGGTAGGTCGGCGCCGGATCTCGCCATTCAGCGGGAGAAGATCACCGCCATCTCCCGAGGAAAACATGCACTACACTTACGGGACTAATGGCCAAAGCAGTTGACGCTCCCGGAATCACTAACCAACCAAGCTACCAATCGAGTCCCTTCGAGGGGAGGGTTTTTGCTACTTAGCGGGTTGGCTCGTAGATTGGTAGTGATTCCGGGCACGTAAACTACTGAGATCATTAGTTCCGTAAGTGTAGTGCATGTTTCCTCGGGAGATGGCTGTGATCTCTCTCCGCTGGATGGCGAGATCCGGCGCTAACCTACCGTCGGCTAGCAGGATTTCCCCCTAACCAGGACTCCCCCAGCCGGTCTCCCGGCATTCACGGCATAGCATTTGACGCGCCCGAAATTACTAATCAATCAAAAAACTAATACTAAATGTTGCAAAATATAATGTTCAAGTTCCTGTCAATGTGTGTCGGTGCACTGGTGCTCTGGCAAATCGCGGCGTTTCAGCATGGCTGGCGGCGAGCTGCATGCTCTCTGACGGAGAGAGAGAATGTGGGCGAAGCACGACTTCCAATCGGGAGCCTTAAATCCCCCTGGTAAGAGGCGCGCTACATTAAACATGTATTGTTTTGGGAAGATATAAAAGATTACCTTTTCTCATAAAAATTCGACTTAATGAGCTTATACTGTTATTTGCCTCGTTCTGACTCTTAACCACATTTATGGTTAGTTAAAGGCCAACGCTTTACATTAAACTCATTAGATATTTATCTTGGAAAATTTCAGTCTTCAGAAATCTGTCTTCGTGCAATAAACGAGGCAGAGAAAGAGAGAGACAGAAAAAAGATAGAGGTAGAGATGTAGGTAGATAGAGATGTAGGTAGATAGAGATGTAGGTAGATAGAGATGTAGGTAGATAGAGATGTAGGTAGATAGAGATGTAGGTAGATAGAGATGTAGGTAGATAGAGATGTAGGTAGATAGAGATGTAGGTAGATAGAGATGTGGTAGATAGAGATGTGGGTAGATAGAGATGTGGGTAGGTATTTATGGGGAGAGAGGTGTAGGTATTTATGGGGAGAGAGGTGTAGGTATTTATGGGGAGAGAGGTGTAGGTATTTATGGGGAGAGAGAGAAAGAGAGAGAGAGAGATTGACCGATGAGGTAGAAACATGGTCTACAGATGTAGCTGGAGAGGATGTGTACATCATAGGACATCCGGCTGGATCATTTTGCGTTTCGGAGAGCTTACTTGGGCGGAGAAAGTTGAAGGTCGAGAATCCTCGTGGCTTTCTGTTGTATTCTCCTGCTGCGCCAGCGTCGCATTGTTCCTCATGATTAATTGTAGGCCTCTTACTTCAACCGTAATCGAGACGGCACACTCTCACTATGTGCCTTACACATAATTTATCAATTAATCGATTCTTCGCTTGAGACCTACGAATGTAATCCTCATCTCTCTTTCAAGCTCTTGTGCTCACACCTACGCACCCTACCCTTCGCTGCTTCTCTCCGCCCAAGCAATTCATTATTGACCATCCGATATCAATGATCGCCGGCTCCTCCATTCACGTCATTTCCTACCCCCTTCGCAGTTGCACCCAACTGAATTTGGCACTTGTCTTCTGCCTCTGTTGGACACCGTACGCTTTTAGTTTCTTTTGGTGCCAGTGTCCGCGATGAGATCACTTCGCCGCTTCACCCGACTGCGCGCAGGCCGCCGCCTCTGCCTCCTCCCGTTCGGCCACGTGCTTCTCGCCCCGGGCATCTGCACAACCCTCATCCCCACACTTCGTCCGCACCATCGCTATTAACCATTACTTATTCATCATCAGTAGGGGGCGGATTTTCATGACCTAAAACATCGCCAAAAATGATCAATAAAACGCTCTTAATATAGTTCTTGAAATACCGTAAAACAAAAGAAAAATGACGTAAAAATGTAATCAAGACCTGTTCGGAAGTACAACTCAACTATTGTTGGATAAGTTACTGATGTATTCGAGGCTTCTTTCATTCGTTCAAGTGAAACTCAGCTTGCAAAACTTTGAGTTTGTACTGTTCTTTACCTGGAAATCTGCTTTTAGTTATCCTCAAATCGGCCGAACCGACAATGGCCCTGATAGACATCATTACAATTTCTGAGCGAAGAAATCGAATAGGCTACTCAGAAATTCTGTGGAAAACATTTGTTTCATGTCGTAAATATTATTTGAAGCAAGTACGATTAAAATGTGATTAAAATCGATGAAATCAGCAAAAAATGCATTAAAAAGACGGGAAAAGGTAAAAAATTACTCATTAGTCGAAATCGTCAAAAAAAAAAAAAAATTAAAAAAAGAAGACATAAAAATGTGCCATTTCCTTTTCTCAAAACATAAGATGGATGCTGCCTGTACTAAACGGTATTGTTCTAAAGTGAAAAGGTAAAAGAATGACATTTTATTAAAAATGCGGCCCTAATCACCAGCATTGGTGTTCGTATTCGTTTCCATTATTTGTCTGCACTATCACTATTCATAAACATTTATCTCTTTCAATATCAATTTCTAGTGATGGTAATCGTATTCATTCCCTTTATTTGTTCACACGATAACGATTTACTGTCACTATTAATCATATTCAGCATTCAGCATTTGTAGTAATTCTCAACTCTCGCTATTCATTCTCACTATCAAAAATCATCTGCGGAGAGGAACACCTGACCGAAAAAATAATTAATGCCAACCATCACATATATTTTTGGTTTATGTCATGAAGTGATGAATTTTACGTTAATATTGTTTTGGAAATTTTGTAAAAAATGTGACTGATTATTTTTTACTATCGAAAAAAGAATAAAAATTGTGTAATGATATACATATGCATTGGATGCTTCAGTTCATTTAGTATTTAATATATCACGTCTATTTGCGAACGTCTCACTAGTTTTCTGATGAAAAGTTCATAATACATTTTTTATATTGCCTGTAATATGAACTACAAAGGAAGAAATGAAAAGTAAATGACGAATTAATAAGTCTTCGAGATCAATTTTATTATCTTGCATGGGTCTTTATTATCCAAGTTTTGGTGTAATGATAAACATTTCTATAAGGTAAATAGGGTTACAATATTTGAAAACCAACGATCGTGTGTATAATTTTACGGTGGTTTCATTTCGTTCTTGCAAATGAATTCGATGATGCTTTCTTCATTCTAAATTTAGAAACAAAAATGCCTGAGTAGCACTTAACTTAAAAACTAAGTGCAACAGCGTAAACAGTAACAACATGTAATCATGATTTCGTAATATTATTGACAAAGAATTGCAAATTAACAAATGAAACAATAAATCACGCAACGAATTTTGTGAATAGTAATAATGCACAAAATTTTCACACTTGTACTTGCCACCCCCTGAGCTGACTTAGATTCAAGAGGACAGGTTCTTAATCTGAATATCTGCTTGCTGTTAGGGAAGCCAGAATCAATATTTGTCGTAAGATACTGTTGTAATATTTATCGGCGATCGTGCGTATGAATATTTATGAATATACCGACCGAATTTATGAACGCACGTCGTTATGGCGTGTACTAAAGTCGCCGAGCTCGATACTCTGAAATATTATTACATGTCCCATTCATCAGTTAATGAACGCTGGCTGGGTCTCCATCCCGCGTGCGTGAATGTTCCCCACGCCGCACTCTCGGAGAAAAGGATTCGATTCTCGGGAGGCGCAGCCCGAGGGGAGTCGTTTAAAGAAAGGGAACCGTTGATCAAATATTGAAGAAGGAATTATACTAGGGCTCGGCGGGTTTCTACTCCCGGTTTACATGCTTTCGCTCTTTAAGTGTAATAAAGAATATACATTCAAATACAAATCCATATGCCTGTTTCACCGACGTCGCAAGAGGCTGGATATCGTTATACAAATATTACACACTAAAAGAGCAATTTTGTTTTATGATATTTTTGTTGCATGAAAACGTATCCAGTACATTAAGTTTTGTGTATCTACATAACCATGATATCATACCCGTTTATCTCTGTATTTGATGACTGTTTTTAACAAAGAAGTTGCATTGCTCTGTGAGGGATTTTGATACCAGACACTCATTTTCTCGTCATATAATTAATCTACAATTTGTTTGACGTGACGTACGTTGAACTGAGTAAGCTATGTGAATTCATTATTTTTATCATGCATAAGCTGTTGATATGCTGTGTAATATACGACAAATATTGAGTGCTGTGCGAGTAGAAATCTGGCTGATGGCTTCCGAACAGAATGCCACATTGGTCAAAACTAAAAGTCAATCTGGCCATAGTAAATTATTGCAGAATTCTCGATTTAATCGTTTATCAACTATACACACTACTGATATAATTGTTCACCTGTTATTAAACTATTTTTTGGTTTATTGAATGTTCCTACAAAACCCCGCCACTATACCTTTGGAAGTTTCTGTTCTTTGTATTGTATGTGTATATTTGAAATTACATTTGGATTACACTGCGAAACAGGATGTTAATTTAAACATCAGAAAAAGAATAAAAAACAAATAGACCCCCAAGCAACCGTGAAGTACCAGAGATAAATATGTATAGAAAGTGTGTTAGAAATTCTGCGTTATGCGCAATATCATTAGAAACCACAGAACTAAACAGAACGAAAATATGTTCAGAACTTCTCTTGATCGCACTTTTCACGTATATTGTGAAGTCAGCTGATGAATGTGAGGGAAGTTTATAAAGATGCCATGACGTCACCTGTAGTCGAGAAATTATTCTTTTAATGAACATATCTTCCATTAATATGACCACGTTGCGTGTAACAATTTCTTCGAAACTGATCTAACAGGTCTGACGTAAAAAAGGGCGGTCTTGATTTGAAGAACTTGGTCCATATAGAATAAGGTCGCAGTGTTAACATCTTTTAGAAACCAAGTGTATCGAGTTCAGGGCAAGAGAAATTTCGAGCAGTTTAGATTGAGGAATGCAGCGGCAACTTGTCACATTTACTGGAGCATACATATCATTCCCTCATCACCACGTCATTTGGCCTGCAGCCACAAGAGCAAAATGACTAACGTTGGGGTAACACAAACAATATAATTATCTTAGGGAAATGTGACCGTCTTGTTAGTTCTGATTGACATCCACGCGAAAATTAAGCGAAGCGAAGTAATTGTGCAATGCATATAGGTACGCCCCGAATTTTTCCTCTCCTTCCTTCTACCGTAGCTCATTACAGAGGTCTGGGAATACTACAATGAAGATACGTTAACATTGAATTGTTAGTGTGAAATTCAGGGGCGTTTATTGCATTGCTTCCCCTTTCAGTTCCAAGGATATCTTACTTTTTAATACCACTTGAGTAGTAATTTAGAATCATTTGCTTGTAATCCAAGTCGCAAGTTTAATTGCAGCGCGTCCAATCTTATCTTTACAAAACGAGCACGTAATTATAATTGTCACCACTAGATAGGGTAGAGTTCGCCTGTGAAAGCTCCTTGGGAGCACTGCGCTGGCTGCATCCAGCGTCTCATAGGGAGGGCTGTGATTGGGAGATGTGCTGTATGTTGGCGCTGTATGCTGGTAGGCTTCGCATGTGGTTATCGGTTCAGTGTTCAAATGATCCATTTGTCGTCATATTCATGTGAAATGTAATTGCTTCCCTAGAAAAAAAAATCACCTCACGCCGCTGGTGAAATTATATTAAAACTTAGTGAAGTCTCCCGGGGGCAACACCTTCAGGGAAATAATTACTTTTCCTTGCATTACAATGTACTATATTGCCATTAGTTTAAATAGTTATTATTTTAATTATAAAATTAAATATAAAATAAATAATTATTTTAATAAAACACTTGAAATAACTCTACGAAGAATAATCTTTGGACGTTTTCAATATCTAAGATTGATATAGAGATGTTCCATGTTGCTCGCATCCCTTGATACATTGATGACGATGACGGCATAGCAAAGTGATGCAATGCAACACCATTAGAGAAACTTGTTGTACTGCGCCATACTGCCCGTGAGGGGTGTTTGAGTGTAGTCCTCAGAGGCGGGAGATGGGCTCTCAGATAAGCATCGCCGGGCGGAAGACGTCTGTGCGGGCGGCGGGGGCGGGGGCGCGGCCTTGGGCGACGGCGCAGCGGGGCGCCGGCCCGAGCCCCGCCGCCCTGACCCACTTCCGGCCAGCGCCGCCGATGTCGATCTCCAGATAAGCAGAGACGCAGCGCCAGGTTGCGGCGCGCCCCTCAGCGCCGGCCACTGCCCGAACCGATGCCCTTACACAACCTATCGACTGCCTCGCTCCCTTCCCAACCCCTGAGCCTACCGCCCCATTTGATTCACCTTTCACGCCTTCCCTCGTGGCGTATGACCCGTCGAGGGATTGGAAGATACAAACGACCCGCGTTATACACATTGGTAATAATTATAAGGAGGCACACTGACAAAGCTCTGGAAAGGTTCTTTAGAATCGTAATTGAAGCATGAACAGAATACCTTTCCCTTAGCTCAAAAAAATTCAAACGTTGTCCATGCTATTGTTCCATTTATGTTTGTAAATGCATAAATACTAATAATTATAAGTTTACGATTATTATAATACATTCCTTTTCTTTTTCTATATCAACAACGTTTTTTACTAGAAATTTTCATTTTTGGCATGTTTAAAATATTTGTTTTGACGTAATAGCATTCATGATAGAGTGTGGTGTAATTATAAATCATACAAGCTGATGTTCCCAAGAAACATCGTCATAATACAAAGTTCATAAATGTTTTCGATGCATAGCTCTTAAACAGCACATCGTTACCTCGTTTATTATTAGATAAGCACCGTCCGCGGGTGCTCGTTTCCGGCAGGTTCAACCTTTGGGGCAGGAGGACCCCCATGGGAATTTTCAAACACGGGTTTCCTCTCAATTGCATAAAACGGTGAGTAGCTGTATACAGGAAGTTGTTAACTCTGTTTTCCACTCGAGAATATAGATGTGCTTCATTGATTACACGTTCAAAGTACTGAAACGATAAATTTCAAGGAATCTAAACACTTTCCCGATGAAACATGGACAGTTCTGGTAACTGCACATTCATTTACGTTACCACTTTTAATTATAAACGTGTGCATATTTTAAGAACCATTATGGTTTCTTGGGTGACTACTAACCTCGTTTCTTGAAGACACTCTTTTCACTTGGTTAAACGGCATAGGATAAGGTGGGTCTAATTCATGTACCAAATATCTATGTTATGATTTATTTGACGTTTAGGTGTAATGAACGTTTTTAACTTTTAAAGGGATTTTTTTAGAATATACTGCGTGTTAAAGGGAAGCATTTCCTTTACATCAAAATCCTATTGAATTGAAGTAAGGAATATTTAATCGTTCTATAAACTCTCATCTGTTACCTTGTAGTTTACAAACACTTCTGTAGACAACAAACGTCGATTGTGTATTTTGATTTGAAGTTTTTTACGAATATTACTTAATTTGATGCCAATACTTAAATTGATGGATGTTACACCACAACTAATCTCCAAACTACTCCCTTACACACAGATGTGTACCATCAGTGCGGTACAAGTGTGGAACTGAATATAAATAGTGTGATATAGTGATTGCAGGAACGAAAATGATATAGAAAGTTCACTGATCCATTTTCAACTTCCTTGGAACGAAGTATGTGCTTGTAGGGCAGAGAGTTCGTGAAAAGAACAAAAACTAACCACGAACACCGAATTCTTCTTAAGCCGTATACGCAAACTTCTTTTTATCCCTTTCTGGAAACTTCTAATTCTGTACACAGTTACTGAACTATCTTGTATGAAATCTTCCATGTATTATATTTCAATTCCACTCTCTGTTGTTCACAACCAAAAGTATACTTTTTCGCAGCTTGCAAAACGAGCTAGTGTTTCTGACCTTGAAAATAAAATACATCTGTCAGTAAAGTGTGCATTTCAGCTGAACAAAACACAAAGTTAGAAATATATCTTTTAATTTTTTGTAAATGTACTCGACAATAATGTCGTTTAGATAAAAATAATTGACAGCTTTTGGAAATTTGGGTCATTTTATAAATCATCTACATTTCACTGATGCTTTTCTTATCGGCATAAGGTCTGCTGTATGTGGCTACAACTTACGAAATCTGTAAACAAAAATTTGATGTATGGTACTTACTACTCGTGTCTCTTTTTGAACCTTCTTGTCACTATTGTCATTTTAAAAACAAGATGTCATCTATTGTTTCTCACTTTTAAAGATGACATCACCAGATCCGACTTCTATAATTTTATTTTCTTCTTAAGGTGTTGAGATTCTGAACCGACTTACTCGTAAGCTGCTCCAGGCACAAATGGATGTCACTGCAGTGCGTCTGACCGGGAGGTCCTAGAGCTCGAATTCCAACCCCGACAAGATTTGTCGGCACTCGTTTCATGGCTAGGTCGTGTGCCGCGCGCTGTCTGGAGGGGAATTCTAGCGGCCGGCTGCTCTGACCGAAACCTTGTTTTCCGTGGTTTCTCCTATCAACACCAGGTGAATGTCGGAGCGGTACTCTAACAAGCGGGCCGCTCGCCATCTTCCTTAACCTTGTCCCATCCTCACTCTTTCATTGACGTGCGCTACGCTACCACGCATTCCGAGAGACCAGTCGGGAGCTTGGAGCTTTTCCCGTCTGGGGCAGTGCCCCCCTGGTTAGGGGAGACCCTGCCAGCCAACATGTATATCGGCACCATCCAGCGGAGGAAGACGACCGCCACCTTCCGATCAAAAACGTGCATTGCACTTCTGGGAGTAATGGCGTTGGCAGTTGTCGCGCCTGCGCGAGGAAGTGCTTGCGCGCGCGTGGGCGCTGCGAGTCGCGGGTAACGGTTCCGCCCAGCGCAGGTGCAGGGCTTGTAAGCGGGCGCAGCTATCGTGTTATCTGGCGATAGGCGTGTAGCCCGTTCCGGAAGGGCGCCGCTACAACGCGAGGCCGGTGGCCGCGAGCTCTGGAGGGCGGCTGGGGTAGGGATTCCACGTTGCTTCTAAACATCGACAAGTTAAACATCGGTGATAATAAAACATCGACCCCAAACCACCGATAGTATTAAACATGGATGCATTTAAAACTGGATTAGTCACCATTCATGTTCATGCAGTGGGATTTAATTTGAAAGTGACCTTGTTTATTAATATGTCTAATCGAGATTTAACTATCAAAACAAAGTAAAAAATCAAGAGAACAATTAACAAAATTTGGATTATCTGATTCCATAACATATACTAGCTTCTTTATGGATGAAAACTCAATTTGACTTATTTTTACCATTGGAGTGTGAAGAATATTCAGATTTGGAAATCGGAAAATTATTATAGATTATTTTGTGAACTCTTTTTATTGTGAAAAATATCCATACTGTGACACGTCGAACACACAACGTCCTTGTTAAAAAAAACGTCGGCTTCGACGTCGATGCATTTTATAAAATCATCAATGTTTTGATGTCGCATCGCGAATAGCTTCAGCCAGTTTGGGGAACAGAGTGTCACGGGCGCGACGATGGCCGACGTCCAGGGAAATGAGACTCAGAAAGTTCTGGATTGATTGATTGTTAGTGATTCCGAGCGCGTCAACTACTACGGTCATTAGTCCCGTAGGTATAGAGCATGTTTTTGTTCTGGAGGTGGCGGTGGTCTTGCCCAGGTGGATGGCGAAATCCGGCGCCGACCTACTGTCTATTAGCGGGGTTTTCCCTCAACCACGTATCTCCCACCAGCGGGACATCGCCCTAGCCGGACAAGCTCTAAGCTCCCGACCGGTCTCCCGGCATGTGTGGTAGTGTAGTGCATGTTTGTGTGTGTGTGTGTAAGGGGAGAGAATAGGGTAAGTAAGAGAAAGGAAAGATCGTGCGCCGTCCCTGACCCGTTTGTTAGGGTACTGCACCGTCATTTGCCTGGTGTTGATCGGAGAAACCACGCAAAGCTACCGATCAGAGCAGCCTGACGTTAGAAATCTCCTCCAGACAGCAACTGAATTCGACCTAGCTGGCAAATCTCTAAAATCTTGCCACTGTCGGGACTCGAACCTAGGGCCTGCCGGTCAGAGGGACTGTAGTGACATCAGTTGATGCCCTGAGCCATCTCTCCCGTGCAAATGCTGGAGGCAGCTCTGCTGGCAGTCGGGAAGACGAAGTTCGCAGGTACTGGAAGAGGCCATAACCGAAAAATTAATCAGCGCATACTTCGTTTCAAGGTGGAAAATGCATTACTGCAGTATTTATACATTTCCCTCCCTATGACTGCAGAACATCATCGATCTTCATTCTCATATTTTCCCTGCACTGGTGGAACACATTTCAGGTCAATGGGAATAGGTGAGAGATTAATTGGAGCTCCATCATATTAAGTACTATCATGAAACTGTAAGTAATATTCGTAACAGAGATCAAACCAATATACAGCCTTTTGAATGTGCTCTCTAAAACTTTTGTTAACTGCAGCAGGTAACAGTTGAGGTTTAATTGAACTCTTAAATATTCGAAACTCCAATATGGGAAGACGGGTTATCAGACATTGCATGCGCTGACGGAAGCTGGGAACCGGGAAATCAGAGAACGCTAGCATTGCTGGCTGCCAGAAAACCAGAAGGTGCAATTAATTTTCCTTCGAGAAAACTAATTAAAAATATATATTATATTTATACAACTTATAAAAATTATAGAATTAAAATGTGTATGTTGTTAGTGGATGGACGAATACAAAAAAAGAAATTGCTGCTGAAGTCTGAAGTAGCTGTACCAACGTTTCCTCATTTCTATTTGCTCCTAGCCTCCCTACTTCATGTGAAGGGCATTTACCTCACCATCCTTTAAGTTTATACTCTCATTTTCTCTGATCATCACAACTAAATTTCGGAAACCGGATCAGAAGATTTGTCGAGGGGTAAGCAGCGCATAATGCGCGATAAAAATTCTTGTCTACAAAGGCGGGTATCTAATAAAATTAATCGTTTCGTGTTACCTGGGCCATTAAATTAATATCAATGAAATTTCCTAATTTGCCGGTTCTTTGAAGCAAAAAACATACAGCTGGTTCTGGCAATTCGGCCCCGTATTAATTTCCTCAGATTGCAAGTTCTATTAGTTCTTCAAATAAGGCAGCTTTTAAGGCCGAAGTCGTCGACCTCTCTATTCCTGATGGATTTCGCAAACCATTTAATAGCCCTCAGTGATCCAGAGTAATTTATGGTAATTGGCAGAGACTGTGTGCTTTGATTGTAGACTACGAGAGCAGAGAGCTGTTCTTGTTCCTTTCAACAAGTGGTGAAACGTATTCGTGCTAGTTATGACGTCGATTCGATTCGTGTAGATTTTCTGATGAGCACAATGGGTTCCTGGTAGTTTTTCGTAACGTTCTCCCATTTTTCTTGATAAATAATAGCTACATCATCGCCATCTGCTCTCGTCATTGTCAATTCAATAAAATTCGTGCAATATCAGATTTGGATGAAAAAGCGAAACAAAAACGTCCAAATATGAATGTGACTTTTGGACTTTTAACTTTGTTCCGTTTTTCTTACTTGCCATCTAATGCTTACATAGATTAGTTTTTCTGAAAGTCTATTTACAAAGTGTGTTTCTCTAAGTAGTAAGAATGTATGAGCTATCATAGTTGACAATCTTAATACTAGTTTCAGAATATTTTAGTGAATTTCACATCTGCGGTGAAAATCAGTGAAAATGATCATTTTTAAATTAATACGAACAACATAGTTTCAAATAGTTTTTAGGAGCTTGTATTTAATCGGTTTGTACTCGTCTAGCCACCGGAGAGAAATTTCACCACTACAAATTACTATCACTCATCACATCATTATACTTATACAACCCTGTTAATGATAAGTTTTTGTGCCAGAGAATAGGGGATTAACAAAGCTTACGTCTTTGCACCCGAGAGAAACGAGAGTCAAAGTCTTGAAGCAGCAAACTAAAATTTGTGCACGATAAATGTGATTCATAATACATGAAAAAAATATTTGGAAGTTCTGGAACCATTGTTGTTGCATATTCTGCAAGAACGTATGTTTCTCCCCTCCTGGAACCCATTAAGACGCGAAACAACTGCTTCAACCGAACGCGTTGACGATAAATTCAGACGCTGGGCTCAGTCAGTTGCTATCGCAGTTGCGTTTCCCTCTCTAAATAAGGCTTGAAGTCAGATGTGAAGCTTCCGTGAAATATTAGGAGATAATTTCAAAGACTGGAAAAAGATACCTCTGCATTTTCTGTCTTATATTATTCTGTTTTTGATACATTTGTGTTCATTTGTAATAATTAATTGAATAATGCAAATATTTTAAAAGCTATTTTACTTTTCCCATTCACATGGTAAAAATATTTTACGTACCCCATTGGGAAAATTGAACAGACCTCAAACTATTGGAAGGGCAACCCCCTTCCCTTTGCCTATCCCGTAAGCTACGACCATGTCTTTGAGCAAATCCAAGAAAATCGCATTTGGAGTGAATTTCCCAGAATATAAATAGTTGTGGGACGCTCTCTCTCTCTCTCTCTGGTCAAGTGTTGGCGACCTCGACAACGCGTGGTCCGGTGGGCAGGCCGCCCCAGTTTCTGCGGCAGATTCCGACCAGCTGCGCACGCGCCAAGCCTCGGACGGCCTGCGACGTCTCTGGACGACGAGAATACACCGCTACGCAACAGGAGCAAAGCGTGTCGGCGCTTCTGATAACGCCCAGTGCAGGTAGACACAGATTGACAGAAAGTCATTTGCTCTGGATGATTGGAGTTGAGTTTGGATCGATACAGGAAATGAAGAAAAAGTCAATTCAAGAGAACTCTAATTCCTCGACGTGGGAATTGCTCTTCCGCCTAGCCACTTATATCATTGCAGTCCCAAAATAACGCTACGAAATCTTTTGTTTCAAATGTTTGTGTATTTAATTTATATATCTTATTGATATGTCTTATAGAATATTGTTTCTGTCTGCATTCTTTTTCAGTAATGAGAAATCAAGATGTCTTTACTCCTTCCTTTCTTAACCCTTCTTGGAGTAAATATTTTCTCCCAGTAACAGATTGAAACGTGTGTTAACCAAACAGGGACACACGCTGAATGATACGTTTTGTTACATTGGAATGTCTTTGTTTATAACTGACACGAGACTATATGATAAAGTGAAACCGACTCTAATGTAACTTCGCAACAATATTTTCCTTCAGTGAACAAACTAATTATTCGATTTGCTGACAAGGGATTTGAAAATTACGGACAATAAAGATTTCCACAGTAATATTTGACAATTTAAAAAGTATATTATATAGTATTCTTTCTTATATTATTTAGAGAATCAAAGAAAAAGAAATAGTAAACACAATCTATTTGCATTTTTGTATTGGCAAATGCCCGTAAATTGCTCTGTTATTTAATACATTTATACGTGATTAAATACACAGTAAGCAGACTTAGATATGAAATAGACACATACGTACTCAACTTTTTAGACAAAATCTTTACATTGTTTGGTGACGAAATATACTTTACCCAATGTGTATCATTTTGTCCCTAGGTTGAGGCCTCAGGCAGCAGCTAGTTTACTTAAAACTTCGCGTTTACACACGTGGCAACTCTCTCAAGTTGGAGAAACTCTATTTTTAAGGAACAGATTGTATTAAGGAAAAATCTCTATCTTTAATATTTTAGTAGTGGGAAGCCGCCGAAAACTTTTTGAACTTTTGCAATTTTCGAAAAATCAGAGTTTTCAGCGAACTGCACCAATCTCTTAAACGACCTTCGCACTATCCAACAACAAAATTTAATCGAAAATGGAGACACATTTTTTGAAAATTTTGAAAATATCCCAGGGACTTCACATATCCCCAAAATTTAAAGATTGGTTTCAAATTCAAGGGGCCGTGACATAAGCCAGATCGATTGAGGAATATCAGAATTTCATGAAAATCGGCTGAACGGCTTAGGCGCTAGCGTTGTTCAGTCAGATGGACGAACTGACGTCTTGTCATCATTCACTTTTTCGGTATAGAGAACACACAATACATGGGTTCTGGCTACACCACATGTTAGAGGATTTTATTCTCCCAATTTTAGCAACTAGATTCGTCCTCTTTTTCGTTACCAAAGCTCTGAAGCTCTGAGTTTTCTGTCGAAAATTCGCCATTTTTTCGCGCAGTATTACATAAATTTCTCTCTACTCCTTAGCGAGAAAGTAAAAAGATAAGTAGATATTTTAAAATAATGAGGAGAGACCTTACACTTTATTAATGTGAAATGTGAAGATTCATTCAGAGATAATTTGTTTTCTTCTGAATAAAAAACGCATTGCTGGTAATGTTAAGAGTTTGTTTATTTTTGTGCGGGGCACCGGTTGGCAACCACTGCTAACTGTGAGGACGAGGTCTCCGGCCGCCCAGCCGCAGCCGCCGCGGCGCCCCACGGCTCCTATCGAACTGGCCCATCGGCGGCGTCCTCCTCGCGCCTCGACACGCGTCGCATTTCGGGATGGCCGCCGCGCCGGCCTCTTCATCCTCTTCTTTCCGATTCCCTCTGCAACTTCCGCAGCCTCTCGCCGCCCCGCCCTGCCCCGCCCAGCGCCACCCCGCGTCGCCCCGACCCTCCCCGCCATGCCGCGACGCCCCACCTTCCCGCTGTGGCCCGCCCAGCGCCGCGCTGTTTGGGGTTTTTGCGCCGTGACGAAAGCTGCTCCGGCGCGGCGCGGCGCGTCGTTGCAGCTGCGGATGAGATAGCGGCGCGTCTGGCCGCGTGTTTTTAATGGCTTGCGACGAGCGATGCGTAATCGTTTGGATAATTTTATGGCTTGGATGGTGTGCTAACAGGTACCTAAGGAAAGGTGTGAGCGTCCGGCAGCAGTAATGCGTCTCGGGACATCAAACGTATTCTTCTGTCGGTAGTTAAATTCTCGTATCAATGAAATGCAGGAAACAATGAATTCCTCAGTGCGGTTTAGTTGGGTGTAGATACAGTGGGAATGTGCTATTTTTGACATACTGTAATGCACATGTATGTCATACTAATGTTAATGTAATGTTATTAATAACAAGAGAACACTAAGTTAATTCATCAGACACAAATGTTTATATTTGACAATCATTCTGCGTTAGGCTTTTATGATCTTGTCTACAAATGCTTTCTTGTGTGATTTATCGTCAGTGGTTCCTATTTGAAAAGTAATAATTTTATCTTTCATTATTATTAATTTCATTAATATTTAATTTGCCTATAGGCAGAATGCCAATGGAATATTGGAAGGACTTTTTCATGACCGATGAGTACAAACATTCACTATACTAGTACATTCATACTGCTGTGTTTGTAAAAGTTCGCAAAGAGCAACATTTCCAGGGAACATATAATAAAGCTTTTTCCACCGCACCACACATCTCTTAAGTGTAGCGACCCATATGTTTACAAATGCCAATAAACGTCATCGGTCCTTGGTCATGGTGAAACACTGGTTCAAGAGGAAGCTGGACGGCGTCGAAGCCGATGAAGCAGACCTCCAGGCCGGGGGGAGAGGGAGGGAAAAAGGGTGGGGGAGAGACTGGAAGAGGAGGGAGAGAGGCAGGTGGTGAGTGGGAGGGACAGAGGGAGAGGGAGGGAGGGAGGGAGGGCGGAGTGCTTCCCAGCGCAGCGAGTGTTGACGCGTGGCCTCGCGCGGTGGACGCCCGTTGTCGTTCGCCCCCGTCACTGGAGAGGCCGCCGCGGCGCGCCGGTGCGCGGGAGCTGCGCCTGCGACGTAGAACAAAGCCAGAGAGGATGCTCGCATTCCACAATTCTATATTCGTTCAAGGCTCAGCGGGATTTATTTCTTCTTCCTGCTCTAAAGCGGGATAAGGAGCTGGAATAATACAGAACGTACCACGCAGGTCGGAATGATTCTCATTGACAGTCGGAGTGGCCGTGCGCGTAGAAATGCATTTGATAAATCGACCTGAAATAAATTTCTCCACATCGTAGGCTTCATGTAATTATTCAATCATGGAGTAGCTCATTCTGTTGACCTTTCGCGCGTGAAACAAAATGAAAAGAAAAGGATTTATTCTGGATATAGGTAAAGATGAACGTAGTGTTTCGTTTCTTTGTACTTGAATCTAATTAAAATACCCTCGTGAACATAGGGAAACGCAGGTGGGCATCGTAGAGAGTGCGTTGTGTGGCAGAAAAGGAACGCGGAGCGGCGAGTGCGAGTAGAGTCCGTCTGGGCCCGGGAGGCGATTACGTTTGACGCCGCGGTCAGCCGCCTCCGCGTGCGTCGCGGCGGGCGCCGCCACGTGCGCCGGGGAGAGAGAGAGAGAGCGGGCACGCGCGCCGACGCGCCGACGGACGCGGCGCACACTGGGCCCGACGCAGCAGCCACACACTATGCACGCACGCGCACACGTTAACGCTCTTCCTCTCTCTTTCCCTCTCTCACCTTCTCCCTCCATCTTTCCCTCTCTCTCTCTCTCCCTCAAAAATTCGTCATAACAAACTTCTATAATTGTCAGGTATCGATAAATTGAATATTCTTCACATGCCAAAATGGCCAACGGTCTACAATAAATAAAATCTAGTTTTCGTCCATAAAGAAACCTGCAATATTTTTGAATAATCGAATCATAATTCAAGTTTTGTTAATTGGCATGATGATTTTTTTTACTTTGTTGGGTCTGTTAAATCTCAATTAGAAATATTAATAAACGATGTTAGTTTGAAATGAAATCCCTCCTGCGTGAATCACGATGGTTACCAATCCAGTTTTAAAAACATCGATGGTTAAGGACATCAATAGTTTTGGTCCAATGTTTCATGAATAGGGAACGGATTTTCATGTCAATACATATTTTTGCAGGGGGCAAGGTACCTATAATCAGGAATGTTCTTTAGAGTTAACAATACATTCTGAATGAATTATAACCTCTTTTATTTTACATTTTTTACATATTTTGTTATAATTACATATTTTTATATATTTTACCCATTACTACATATTTCGTTACATATTTCCTCAAAACAGAACATTTCAGATGCGACTTCGCAATGTATGTTACTGGAGTCTTTCTTAGAAAGCCATTCAATGTACTTTTATTAACGCCAGTCTTTCGCTATTAATTGTCAAATTACCCCCCCCCCCCCGCTGCTTTTTAGAAACCGCGTGTGTAGCCGTCGGAATGAAGGATCAGCGGATGTACGTGAAGCAGAAGTAATGTCAACCTCGTGTAACTCAGTAACTCGATCAAGAACTAACAAGTATTTTTCAGATCACTCTTATCGGCGGCTTTTTTGGATCGGCAACATTCTGTACTTGGAAAACGCTTGTAGAGAGGACAACATTACAACGAGATTTTATTTTACATATTTTCATTTATTCCTGGATATTTTCGAAAAAATAATTATATATAGCTTTTTTATTGTAAGGAAATTCCGTTTCCTATTTATTTGAACCCAGTGAATAAGCTGATAAGCCAAGAAAACTTAATTTTACGGGAGAGCAAAAAAAACATTAATTCTTTAAATCAGGGATCAATGATATTCAAACAAATCCTACAAACAATTACTTTCGTTTGAATATCATGAATCTCGGATTTAATTCAGTTAAGTTGTTTTTTGCTCTGCTGTAAAATTCAGGGTTTGACGTATTAGCGTATTCACCGGGATCAAAGATTGATGAACACGGGTGTTTTAATTGGGAGCATCGATGTGTGTTGTTGGCGATGGCGCGTCGCTAGTCGTGGCGCACTGTGCATTGACGCGGGGCGGGGCGGGGCGACGGCCGGGCCGCGTCTTCCTGCTGCGCGCGCCGCGGGGTCGTAAAGAGCTGGCCTCTGCGGGCGAAGGCAGTCACGCGACGCCCGCCCGCCCGCGGAAACTGGCCACTGCCGCCCATCTCTCCACACAATAGTGTGGGGTGCCCGTCTCAGCGGACCGAATAGCCATCTTCTGCGTATGCGCAGATGCTTAAAAAGGGTGCAGAAACTTTCTATTGTGCACTCACCAATGTTCAAGCACTGTCGATCTTCTGCGCATCCCCAGTTTAAGTTTCGCATCACTTTTAAGCATCTGCGCATGTGCAGAAGATGGATAGTGCTGTGTGCTATGGCGTGCACAAACTCTCTACGCTAATCAAAGCTTGCGCAATTGTGTCCAAGGTATAAGGGACTTTTTGCACGGTATAGCTTACAGCAATGGAGTGCGATGTCGATCTTCCGCACATGTGCAGTTGCACAAAATTGATGCGAAGCTGCAAGTACTAACACGCAGAATATCAATGGTGATGTCCATTGCTGTAAAGTTTCGCAGTGAGAAAACTCCCTTACCAGGAGTGCGTTGCGCATTATGAAATGTCTCAGCGTGAATGTCTCCAACTCAGTAAAATAATTTTTTTCTTTCCGGAGGATGTATGAGGGGGGGATCTCAGCTCTTGCCCTATTCTACAACTTTTCACCCTACTGCCTGGGGTTGCGAATAGTGATGTGAATGTATCGGAAGAAACCAGCGAAAGGACTCATCAGTGTCCTCTAATTCAGGCAGTGTATTCAGCTACTGTCGAAAATATTCAGCTGCATTCGAGATTGACTTACTCAGACTAGATCTGGTTTACATAGCTCCAGTTGGAGACTCGCAACATCATGCTCTATTGCACTGGTTGAAAATAATAAATAACGTTCTTTGATATGAGTGATACTTCATAGTAATACTCAATTCAGTAACACTGGAAATACCGTGACGTGCTACTGCAAGTCCACGCGAAATCGCACAAAATAACATTGGCAATCCTCAGCGGTAAATCCTGACTGACAATTTATTTGTCATTGGTTGACACAGTGAAAATCCTTAAAGCTCATTGGCAAGGAATCGTGACTGCAATTATCAAAGTATCATTTCGATGCAATTGCCGATGAATGTAATGTGATGACATTCGAGAGGCAGGCGCCAGGTACGTGTGACGAAAGGATTTCCTTTGAAATCGAAGGCTTTCGTTCTATTCCTGCTGACGCACTCTTCACGTCGCCGGTAAATGCTATCAACGTGCGTTTTGTCATCTCTTTTCACCGGTGACAAGATCCCTTCTCCACTCAACTCATCTCCATTGCCGCGTCAACTCATCACCCTCGCCTGTGTCATATCAACTCTGTCCTCAATATCTTCTCACTTACTCCACCACTCAATGCCAAGGGCAACGTGCCATCGTTTAGAATGTGAATATCTTCGCACGCGCGGTACATTTGTTTTCAAATCGCAGATCGACGTTGTAAACGAATCAATTTACAGTTTAGCGGATATAAGTATCACTTACTCAGTTTCAAATCTGTCAGCATTACATTGTATCTTCTGGTTTGTCAATTCTCGCATTGATACAGCATCCACACCCACGAAGACTCATCATCTCCATTCATTCTAATGTCGTAACAGACGCTGCCCAATCATTACCGCAAATAATCTTTACGTTTCGTCTAGGTGAAATGAACTGTTTCTCGTGGTTAACTAGTCATATTTTTTACGTGTTCGTGACAGATAAAGCAACAAATAGATAGTAATAAAATGAACGGAAACAAATTTCAGAATTTCTGCGAGTTTAATTCAATTTGTAACTTCTTACATTTTTTCTTTTACAAGAAAGGTAACCTTCTCGGGTGCACTGACCGAAAGCTCAGAAAACTTTTGTCCATCTCTTTTGAGACGCGTCCATTTCTCAGTCAAGGTATATTTAAGAAAATTATCTATTTTCGCGTGCCGAAACATGTTTCTTTAGTATGTTCAGTGTCGTTCATTATTACATTAATGTTTAATTTTACATTTACACCTTCATTCGGAACCGTGACTATCAGTTACATTCTGCAGGGCCCTTGAAACGTCATTATGGTATAATTTTACTTAATTTTAACTTAACTCTTACTTAGTTTTCGCCCCATGGTTTCTTCGAAACGCTTTACTGAATGCTGCTTTGGGACAACGTATTCAGCCACCTTCTGCAAACTGATTACTATTTTGAAAACACCTATTCATTAAATTCGTTTTTGTCTTCACTCGCTTCAAAAATGAGGTTTACGGTTTGAGGTACATCTTTGTCCCACTACTTACTCGAAACGAGCGGTACATGCCATAAGGTAGAAGTAAATTATCTTTGCCATTTCTCGTATGATCTTGAAACCAGTTGAAATGCAGGGAGATCTACTCTCTCCTCCCTTTATAAAAGCCAATAATCTCCATTACGCTCAAAACGATAAATACTATTATTTACACCCGAACTCCTCAAGTTCTTACTTCTTCAGAGAAACGGACACTTTTTACAGGCGAGAGGAAGCACATGGCGGACGCCTTGCGCGCCCCTGTGTAATCCGCCTCCGCCTCCGCCTCCGCCTCCGCCACCGCCAGCGCTGCCGAGCGGCGCGCCGTTGTCGCCGCCGTCGGCGCCGCCTCCTGAGCGGTTCCGCAATGCGAGTACCGTAACGCCGACTCGTTTACTTTTACTTTTGGAGCGAGGTATTTGCGGTTGGCGGGCCTGCGGACGCGCTATCATCGTTCAGAAACCTGTACTTAATACTGCACTAAATATAAACGATTGCGGTATTATTTTATGGCTTCGGAGTTGGGAATGCCTGCCGGTTTCAATGGCCGTTTCGGGATATCGTCTTCTTTTTAGCGAAGTTCGCGTTGCCGTTTTGTGCTTCATTTAGGCAGCCGAAGCTCATAGCCTTCTTCAGAGTGCATTCGCATCCGAGAATGTGAAACGAATGGAAACACAAGAAGGCTCGAATAACGGTATTTCGTTAAGTTTTAAAATACCGTTTTCAACGTAAAAATCATTACGTCCAAAAGAATCGAAAACTTTCCTATTTTGTTTCCTTGATCTTAATCTCCTTTTTTCTTTTGTTCACGTTGTCGTTTTGTGTTTCATTGAGGCAGGCGAAGCTCATAACCTTCTCCAGAGCGCATTCGCAACTGATGAACATTTCGCGCCATGTCATCGTATTATTTGCCCATCTAATACTTGTTTATCGTTTTAGGGTTGGCGTGTTGGTTTGCAATTTCTTTGTAGATGACTGCTCAGTATGCGTGCGCCGCACGTCGGGGCGATGAAATACCAATCAAGTCGTTCCTCATCTACAAGTTCTGGCTTGAAGCGCGCGCATGCTGTGAAGTAAATGCGGGGAGAGAAACCACCAGAATGAACATACCAAGGCGTCGTAAATCTTACTTCGTGTCTTGTGTGTACGCTGAAATGAAATTTATTTTCTCATGTCTTTCGTATTCCTACATCGAGCTTAGTCGATGTAAAATTTAGAATAATTTTCTACGTTAGACTTTTAAAATACGACCGTGAAGTATAAAAGTTATAATGGGCTTTATAGATATTTCTCTGATTTTCTCAAATGAAAGATATTTGAATGGAAAGAATGGAAGAATTCCTTCTTCAATAGTTGTTTGTAGAAAGAAACTACATTACTTGTTACAGTAATTCGTACGAATTAATTTTCATATGTGACTGAAAAAATGTTATTTTACTTGTATCAGAAATTATGCATATCATGCTTGCGCGCCAAGACGTCTACTAGCTTCTAGAAAAATTATTTTTAGTGAGAATTAAATGTTCTTCTTCTTATATTTGGATTTGAAGACTTATGGGCGTTACTCTCACACCATGAATCGTCTCTTGTTGCAGCTGTGACGGTGCGCTACCTGACCAAACGATACATTGGAGAATACAGTTCCAGTAGTGGTAAGTGTTATAATTCAAAGTAGAGTATAGAAAGACGAGTTCCGTACTTCAGTTACTCTTCTACAAATTAATAGTAGTACCTGAATGAAAGTCGTTTTCATAAACATTATCCTAAATTTATAGTTTCGAGGAATTTGAGCAAAATTTTAAACACACCTGTACATGTCCCATCATTTCTCTTAGCGTGTTGTAGGCCATGATAATTTTTCTTTCAATAATTATCTTAGAGTAACAATTTCTCCCCTAAATATAGGCTATCCATTTTGCCACGACTTCCTTTTTTTGTAACACGTGCACGATGTTTAAAGAGAGTCTCTTAAATAACTTGCCGATGGAGTCATGCCGATGGCATCATCTTTCGAGTCACCGAACCCAAGACGGTCAAAGTAATTTTTAAGGACATATAAATGAAAAATTCGGGTGGGTAGATCATATTAGTTAGACTAGACACTATAGTATGGCTGGCCATTTTGTAAGTCTCATAAATTTCTGAAAGCTTGTGTAAACAAGGGTGTAGTTAAAAAAATGAATTTGCCTTATCAAAAAAGAACTAATTTTCTTTATACCACGAAGTCGTCGCTGGTAGAAAATTGTAAATTGATGTAGGCGTGCATCGAGGATCTTGTAAGCGGCAACATTGCCGAAATTTCTCCGGTTTGAATCTCAAGTACAATAGACACATTGGTCTTTAACAGTCACTGTCCTAATTGAAAGTTTGAAAATTGACTGCTGAGTCTCAGGGGGAATTTTCGGGCTCAGGGCTAATTAGAGAAGAGGACGAATTAAATGCAGATAAATGTTCAAAAACCTTGTCTGTTTCTGTGTCATGTTAAAGCCTCTGAAAGGGCATGAGCATATAATTCAGATGCAGAGTTGTAAGTTCCGCAGTTTCAGTTCATTTCGACGGTTACATTTAAAAGTTGGCGCCCAGGAGGGAACGAGGGAATTGCAAAGGAATATCTAGTCATAGTGCAAGCGAAGAGTAATAATGTGATATGACGACGCGTCAATATAAGATCGAGGAATCTAATCCTTTGGTAAAAACACGCTTTACGATGTAAAAAAAAAAGGAAAAAAAATTAGAAAGTAGAAAATTACATAGCACATAGATAACAAATCTCAGCAACGAGAGAGATAGGATACTTTCCTAAAATCGTACAAAAAGATTCCCTTCCGCCACACATCTCCAGAACGAATCACTCATAGTTCGCAACCTCGAAGCCCGGCACTTCATCGCACGATGTCCGCTCGCCAGCCGTCACCCGAGACGAATACTCCACTGCGAATGGGCGGTGCGGCGGCAAAAAAAACTCGCCTATTAAACCGTAAAATTCCTTCGGTAATTAGTTAAGAACTCATCTTACTGTAAGTTACGCGTGCCAAAGTGCAGGTATTTCAACTTTAGAATTAGACTAGCGGAACCCGGCAGACGTTCTGCCCTTCATCTACCTGTTTTTCCTTCCCTCTCCCTTTCTCTCTCCGTCTATCTCGCCAGTTCTCTCCCTCTCTCCGTCTTTCTCTGTCACACTCTCTCTCTCTGTGTCCCTGTGTGTCTGACTGTGTGTGTCTCTCTCTCTCTCTCTGTCCCTCTCATTCACATTTAGTTGCAGATTCTGTACGTCTCAGAGCAGGTGGGTAATATTGAGAAGCGCCGGACCAGCAAAAATGTAATAGAATGTTGAAGATATCACCTTTCGATTGCGGTGAGCGAAGTGTTTCTTCGAGGCCTTTGGTATCTAATTTTTAGTTTTTAATGCCCTAGAACGCTTCGTTGAGGAGTTAATTAAAGATATAGATAAAAAGAAACACCGCCGTGTTGCGGGTTGCATTTGACACAAATATTTAGTTTTGTTCTACATCGCCATCTAGTGGAGTCACAACAGATTTAACATCATATAAACTTTATGGGTGAAAAACGCGTATATATGCCAACTTTCAAGGATATCGGTCACACGGTGTCGGAGATAACCGCTCTTATATGTACCAACATCTCTCTCTCTCTCTCTCTCTCTCTCTCTCTCTATATATATATATATATATATATATATATATATATATATATATATATAATACACACAATTACATACAAAGGCTGCCCCTCTAGCTGCTTAAGCCGCAAGATAGCAGTTCAGTGCATGGAAGCTGTGGAGGGGCAAGAGGGCCGCCTCCAGCGCCGTCAGCGGTGATGCATGCGCTGGGTGATGTGTGGAACATAAGCCGCGCATTACGCGCGCGGGCCACGCCACCGCCGAGGTCGACGACCACAAGGACTCGTCTCGTGGAGAGATGTTCCGGAACGGGTTTCCACAAGAACCGATGTCTGCGTTAGCCTAGTTCTGGGTCGTTTTAGGGGGATTTTATACGGCATAACGTACAGCAAACGACTGCAATCTCGACCTTCAGCAGATGCTCGAACTGAGCATACGCAGAAGATCCATATTGATGCAACTCTTCACCGTGCAGAAACTTCCTATTCTCTGACTGGAATCGATATCGAATGCAACGGTTAATATCTGACTGGGCTCTCCCCCACTCCCAGTGGGAGCATCTTAATTTGCGGCAGTGAACGGCAAGTGCGGAAACATCATTTTCTTCCAAAAGAAAAAACAAACAAACAAAACACAGCTATCTTTGTGCTGCCATCTCTTGGCCGTTAGATGAAAGCGCTTTCTCACACCCACATAGCGCCGTTTAGTCCCCAGAATACTTTTTATCTGTTTCCCTGTGGATGAAAAAAAAAGGAATATATTGTCTAGCTTTACTACACTGGTTTAATATCTATATCAACTCCACAATTCAGTATCATGTCGATGTCCTCTAGTATTGATACCCCCAATGTAGATTACTTCCGCTGTATAACATCAAATCCAGTGTCTAATGGCATTCGTATGAAATATTGGCAGTAACTTGTATCTAGTATAAATAATTCAATATTATTGATTCATCAGTATCGATTTCTTTACTGCTAATACTGAAAACCAAAATGTCGACAGGCCCTCGTTTAAAAAAAGTAGGTGCTACACGCCTATGAATCTGCTCATTTCCGTTTACTTTTCGGTCTCGATAACGAAAAATAAATTAAGATTGCAAAACGAATTACAGAAAGTAAAATGGAAATAAATGAAGATAATCGTGAACGTTCTTACACGAGTCATCACCTTCAGCAGATACATCTCCTCCTGAGACTTGAGAGATCTCCCAAAGCTCCTGCTGCTCCTGGCTTTTGCCACCAGAAGTGAAGACCAGTCTTGTTAGAGACGAGTTCATGAGAGGAAGTCCTCCCACTTCTCTTATTTTCTTGGTCATTTATTTCTCTTGTGGCCTATTTTTATTTGTGCACTTCTAAGAAAGTGTATATCAATTGGCCTAACGCCTTTTTGTCGTTAATTTAAGTTAAAATATAAAATTGTATGCAATTATCCAGTCGGGTATGTTATTTGTTCTTGCATCGCTCAGACTTCAGCGTCCTAGAGCCAGGTCCATCAGTCTGTATACAAACCCGGGACTGCGGCGTCATTCCCGAGGGGCGGGCGTAGAAAGCAGCCCGGCAGAGACGCTGAATGGACCGGTTTGTAGGGCGTAATTATCATCAGCCGTTGCCGCGACAACTGATGCATGCGAGAAGCCACAATCTGATGCGTCATCTGGTTGTCTAGACCAGTCGGGTAAGGTGCACAACCCTTCGCCCTGACTCAAGGGAGGGTGCAGGCGACGAAATTGTGTAGTTTATTGCGTGCTTCAATGATTCTGGCGGATCTCAGGGAGGTACTGATATCTCAGCCCCCTTCATCTTTTTCATCATAATTTGATTAGTTGAAGTAGGATTTCTGGTCTCTCGCTCGCAACTCAAGAAGATAAGTTGACGCAGTATCTTTTTGATTTTTTTCAATTTATTTTTATTGTGATACCAGTGCCTTACCCTGAAGGGTAAGTAATTATGAAGATGTGATATGAATGCTGATGGAGCAATGATGGAATGACAGTAAGGGAACACTTTCCAAGAACCCGCATTATTCACCACAAATTCCTCATGGATCGGAAAATTTTGAACTCCGGCCCCAATGATAAAAGGCGAGCGAGCTGACCACTACACAGTGGTTCGCCCCATTATATTCAACAGAAATTGAATAAATAACTAGCAAATGGCATACATTATGTGACATTATGTAACTATATGACATGCATTATTTCATAATTTTAATGCAGCTGTGGAATTTGTCAAATATTTGACAAATTTGATAGATAGCGTTTTGCAGCGTAATTTGGAATTATTTTATGGTCACATCACTTGCATCATAACTAGAGCCATACGCGTCATATGCATAAAATTATGCATCAATAAGAACTTATTTTATTTGTCAATTGGTTGATGTCTGTTACAATGTACTCACCATTTCCCCTGATTATATCATGAACTAACAAATAATGTTGATACAAATCTTTCTCAGTGGAATAAAGTTATGACTGATAGCGCTTTGTGAATTGTATAACACTCCTGAAAGTAAATTTTCTCTTTACAAATTACTTTCTAACTGAGAGAATTACGTTGTCGTCATTGTCACGAGGAATGCAGTGCTCAACGCTTTATGGCCCAGATAACAGCATCTCGAACAATTCCAGGCCTCGGGAACCCGCTGGACGGCTCCTTCCTGGAGTCCGCTCGGATGCGGAATGTTGATGCGCGCGCATTACCCGCGGCGGGCGAACCGTGTCGGAGAGGTTAGAGCACTCGCTTTTTTCAAGCCTCGTCGCCTCAAATGATAGTCATCCACGTAGAATGCCTGGGGTCGGAATGATGTTCAGATTTTGCACTCTTCCCTTCTGCGTATTATTACGTACAGACCGGTGGCGAATCCTGAACATTATTTTAAGTATACAGCATTTTGTTGAAGCTGCCTCCACCGTTGTCTTATTTTGAGATGTTCTGAAATCCCAATACTACGAAATTCCGTCCTTAATAGTTCTATAAGACTATTACACAAACCATTAACTTCTGGATCATTAACACACTCCATTTTCACAAGAACTTGAGAGAAGCGTAACTTACGAACGACCAGAGAAGAACTGTTCACCGCAATATTTTGCGATGCCTACCGACCGTCCAGACGTGCATCCTCCCCTCTCCTCGCTCCTGAAACATAAGGAGCCATAGGTTATCGCGGCTGGCATGCGGTGCCTTCGCCTACGTTAGCGAATTCTCTGGACAGCATTAAGAACTGTTTGTAACTCCTCACTTTACCGCACTTTAAAGCGTTTACGGATGCGGAAGACTGGTAGGCTCTCGGTAGCAAAACAATTATTTTCTCGCATCTCTTTTAAAGCTTTCAAACTGTAAATAACGTTTTAGAGGATTACCAAACTTATAATATATTTTTTTGTATTTTTCGAATTACTAGGTGTACCGGCGGTGTACGCGGTGTATCGGAGAATTCGCCACTGTTATAGACCCTTCTTGACTGCATCTCTGACCTCTCATCATTATTCATTGTGCCGTCGTCCGACTGACACAGACAGGAACTATTTTTGCCCCAGTAATTGTGGGTTCAGTCTCGTTCAGGTGACCAATTTAATTTATTTTTAATTACAAATTTTCCTGTGAAAGAGCTGCAGTGGCTGCTCGAATATCTTACTTGGCTTAGACGTGGGCTGAATTATGTTATATTGTCTGTGGGCGGTACTTCCTTTAAGAACCATGCTTTAGTGACAGGGTACTCGAAAAAGAATGTAACATAATATTCTTAAGTTGTGTAATATATGTAATATATTATTGTTAGTATTCTAATGTGTAATATATTATTATTAGTTTGCGGATTTTGATTTAAAGGTTTGTTTAGTGTTATTTAACGCGAGTCACTGATCAATCAATAGTTATTTGAAGGTCCATTATGTGTGTAATTTTCCTCTCGCAATTTTTTTTTTTTTTTTTTTTTTGAGGGGGTGGTGATGCGGGTGTTGGTGAAATTAATCACTCCTCCTTTCCCAAGAGCGGGTCAAGGCGAAGTAGGAAGGGGCCCCGTCCCCGCCCCCTCCTTGAGCGATGAAGGTTGATGCGCGTGCGTCGCGTCCGTTCATTTCTCTTTGTCGCCATCGCCCATTAGCGGCGAGATGGATGCCTCGCCGGCGACACCTCCTCACTGCACCGCCTCCGCCGCACTGTGGGCCGGAAGGGGGAACAGCGGGCACAAATCCCCTCTTCCAGAAAATCTACTGATGTCACTGCAGCGCCTCTGACCGGGAGGCCCTAGGGTTCCACTCCCAACGGAGTCAGGATTTTCGACACGAGCTTTTTAGTTAGGTCGAATTCAGACGCTGTCTAGAGGATAATTGTAGCGGCCGGCTGCTCTGATAGGTAGTTTTCCGTGGTTTCTCTGATCAACACCGGGCGAATGGCGGAGCAGTACCCTAACATACGGGCCATTGACCGCACGCGATCTTCCCTTCCTCTTCCTTGCCCTATCCTCTCCCCTTACACACACACTTACATTAACATGAACTATACTACCCTACATGCCGAGAGACCGGTTGAGGACTTAGAACTTGCCCCGGCCTGGGCAGTGTCTCGCTGGTGGGGGATACCTGGTTGGGGAAAACCCCTCTAGCCGACGGTAGGTCGACGCCGGATCTCGCCATACAGCGGGAGAAGACCACCGCCACCTCCCAAAAAAGCACGCACTACATGTACGGGACTAATGACCATCGTAGTTGATGCGCTCGGAATCACTATCAATCAATCAGTTCACTGAAAGCGTACTGGTTGGACAACGTGATTATTCAGTGCTGTTAGAAATACGTGCTACGTGCCTTGACGTCGACAGTTATGATGCACATGTAAAAAACGGGAAGATAATGTAAAACCTTGAACTCAATCTATCAATAGGTGTTTGTTAAGATTCATGGTACCTTTAAAATGCCAAATGTATAGAGGAAGCAATGTGTTATGAAGATGATTCATGACCTCATAAATCCAGGTAAATACTTATGATATATTTTACCCTACGGTTTGTGGATATAGTACTTCATCTATCCTTCTTCATGGTGATATAACTAAAAGCCAATAATAATACTGTTATCGGGGAGATAATTGATCTACATTTGCTCCTTAATATGTTCTTCTCCATATATTCCAATTCTCCTACATATGTTTCTTGAAACACCGAATATTTGCAATGCGTTCAGCTCACAGAATAATTGGCATATTCGTCACAAATGTTTAGAAGAACGTGAGTGGAGAAATCTCCCAGTGACGATCCTTGACATGTTAAGAAGATCCAAATGTATTGGAGAGGAGACAATTATTACCACAAATGAATATTAACAAAATGTATATTAATTTACTAAATTCAGGGGCTTCAATGGTTCTGAAATTATCTTGTATCTCTAGCGTTGTCAAGAATATTTATTGAACGGTGATTATGGGGATTTTCAAGACGGGATATGTTTGATGGCTAGGACTTCGATTCATTTTCTTACTATTGGAATTTTCAGGTTTACATGAGCTGACTTAATAATGTTCTCTCTGAAATACCATTGCTCTTTTGTATCTGCACATAATTCTGTAATTCATAATCCTGTCATTCCGTAACTATAATTCATAAATATTGTTCTCTGAGTGGCTTTTAAGAGTGCTTTACTGTGGTCTTTGATATTCAGTCTTGGAACATTTCCCTTTATTCTAGAGAAACAAAATCATTCCGTTATTGCTATAATTTCTGTTCTTCCTTGTGAATTAACGACTTAAGGATTTAAAGCAATATACTTTCATTTGTTTATCGTAATGGGGACATTGATGTGTGAAATTGTTACAGTTTAATAATGAGGGAGGGACGAAGGTGAAAACAATAAAACTTGAATCTTTGAAGTTTTTGTAGTTTTCTCAACTTCCGGTGTTACAGCCTCAGAAATTATAAATACTAATTTAATTTGCAATTGTTGCTCGTTTTATCAAGATTATTCTACAATTATCAATTGTTTGGAACAAATGAAAAGAAAATTAATTTTTAATTAATTTCTTCATTTGAATATTACGAAATTCTAATTGAACATTCTGTTATTCAATTCTTGTATAGTCGTGGTAATAATATTCTAATCGTAATTGTCGAGATACACAGAAAACTATACAGTCTTCTAGGTCACACCATGTAACTATTTGACGCTTTTTCCGTTTTCCTCCATTTTCATGCTCTTTCTGTCAGGCGAGCTCTCATATTCTATATCCGCCTTGAAATCTTCCTTTCTTTTTTCGTTTTATTCACACTTTTCTGCGTTAATGGCCTGGAATCATCCATCATGTTGCCAAGAAATCTGATATTTATACGTTACACACGTCACATGGCAGCATAGTCGAGAAAATATTTAACATCACGCGAAAGAACTAAGCTGCGGGCCGGAGCGGAGGTAGAAGTCTCGCCCCTCGTCATTTGAGTTTACGCGAAACGTGTGCCGCCGCCCCTTGACAGAGAGCCGGGTGGCTTTGCGGAGGCGCGCAATAAAAGGCTTCGGAACGTGCCTCTTCGCGGAGGAACGCCAAGAATGTGAGGTATTAAGGTTAGCGTGCTGCGCCGCACCGCGCCGCGCCGCCTGCCTGCCTGCCGATTCTGTTTCGCCTCCGCAAACTGAAGTCTCCGACTGAAGCCCAGTCCCCTAGCTCATGCAGTACCCGTTTTCCTGGAGAAGTCCGTAAATGTGTTCTCCTTACACACTTATTTTTTTCGAATGTTTCATTTAATTTTCTGTTTTGTGGACTGGTTTCTGGCAATTTCAGGTATTTTTCGCTAACACTTTTGTTAGAGTAGTGTTTCCTGGAATTGGTGAAAGAAATCATGATATGCGTTTCAAACTTTATTAGGATATAATTCTCTACACAGGATTCTCGGTATTAGTGTTATTGGAAAGGGATCATTCTAATTGTTTACATACCTCTAAAAATATGACATTTTTAAGGATATCGGTGTAATTGGCAGCGCAGTGTGTATCTGGTATATTTCTTTCAAATTTGCATAGAAATGACTCGGATCTCGCTAGTCTGTACTAATCTCTGGTAAGTGGAGTTCATCCTGACTTGAGCAGATATGCGTGTATATTATTTCTCTTTTTCTTCTAAGACATTCATATCTGTGAATCACTTATGGAATTATTTCGCAATGAAAGATAGTTCTGCCAAAATAAGACGTCACCCAAAGAAGTAGATACATTTTATTATGTTATATTAATTAATTTCCTAGCTTATTTGTGATCGTGGTTGACAAGTATAATGTTCCAGAGCGCACACGATTCAATCACATGCATACGAGAAAAGAAGAGCTCAGTCAATTCTATTCAAGTCAATCAACTTGACAGCAGGTTTTCCTTCTTCTTTCCGAGGAATATTGAAGTAATAAAGCAGCTCGTGTAGGTTTCCGTTATTGGAGACAGAGCAGGACGGGCGCCTGCATGACGATCGCAATCGCAGGCTCTTGTGTGCACACAATACTCGTCTCCGGGTGCGTTGCGCGCTCCCACAGAAGTCTCACAGTGCGATGGCACTTCGGAGAAAGCGGAAAATGTTCTCTTGTACTTTGTTGCGACTTTGTTTCGTGTCCTTGTACACCCATTATGGTGAACTACTTTCTCCCGTTCTTTGCTGCATTGCTTCTTATTTGCACATTATCATTGTGACAACCCTCTGCTTTGGAAGTGAATGTCCCCGTCCACAGCGAATGCTTAAGCCTCTTGTTCGCCCTCCGTGTCCCGGTTACCTCTCAGAGGGAGTTGGCGCTACTTTGGAACACCCACTCCTGTGCTTCGCTCGATGACTGGCAACTTGAATGTTTCCGCAAACTGTCCTTCTTATAATATGTGAATAGGTTTCATTCTTACGCCGACATCGTTACTGTTCATCAGTCTCTCGAAATCCTCTGGTTAATTCATATAGATAGGCAGGATGTAAGATTCAGATTCTCATAAGACGTGCTGTTGAAAAACTTGCAATTCATGCTTAGTACGCCTTCGTACATGTTCTTTGCCTACGATATAATCCTCTGTAATAGTTAAAGTATGTACATTTATCTACATGACCCTGAAGAAGAAATATTTAATTTTCGTGGAGTTATTTATTTGAAAAACGCTTCTAAGGGGAAGATTTTAAAATACGAGTCTCAATCCTCCTATACTGTTCATTCAATATTTTAAGAAAAGGGAAAATAATTTTTAAGTGTATTATCGTAAAAAGAAATAATGAAAACTAACTGTGAATACTCACACTAGACTGATTTTAACTGTTAAATAGTGATTTTGGACTTTAAACGGAATGGAGAGTGGAGGAAATTTAAGTGTAGATAACAGTATTGTTTTTTAAGATCTCGTGACATCATCACAGGTAAAGGTAGATCATATGCAGCAAATGTCTCCTGCACATATTCAAGAAATAAATAATGGAAGGAAACGGGATTGTGGACAGACCAGTTGTTAAGTCGATGATGGATGGGAAGATTACGCCAGGGCGCAAGAGACAAGAGAGTTTGTCTTCGGAGCAGTTTAAGTCCGGATGTCACTGACGGCACAGATGTCACTGACGATATTGAAGAGATGGAACACTACGAATAAGATCAAATCAAGGTTAAACTTAAGTGTGTTCGCTGAAATCGTGAAATACTTTTAAAATTGCTTCACTGGATAGTCCGCGACCGAAAAGTTCCAGCTGATGTGAAACTTGTAACAGACAAAGCCGGGAACATGAGAACTACCAGCGTGCGGTGTCATTAGACCGCATGAAATGAACGTCCTTCGAACCGAGTTATCGTTAACTCACAAGAAAACGAACCCTCTGAAAACATTTCTCTAAGATGATGCGATAAGGTTTAAAAATTAGGACACTTATTCGCAAGCGTTTATACATTTCATTATTGCTTTGCTCTTTCTTGGACTAAAGCCTTGTTAAGGACAAGAAGTTTCGTTACCATCACAAGCAATCTATTAAAATGTGACAATTTTCTATTACTTCATCTGATCCATTCGAATCTTGTTTCGTTACAATACGGTTCAGTAGTGATGAAAAAATGCAACGAAGCGAACACGATCCCCAACACATTGACCCCCTTATGGTCGTCACTCGTGAAAGAAATTCGCCAGGAGCCACGGAGGCGAATAGTGGTGATGTGGATGAGCACGTGCGTTGCGGGGAGACGGCCGCGCCGAGCGCATGCGCCGCTTCCGCCCGCGCGAAGTAAGCCGCGACCCGCATTTGCCAGCGGCGCCGCCGCCGCCGCCGCCGCCGCCACGCGACTGTGGGCGTTTCGCCGGTAGGCATGGAGCAATCGGAATAGTAAACAAAATAATTGGTGGCTTCAATGGATAAGCTTAAAGGGTATACTCCTCCGCATGTGTTGTGATTAATTTCGGGAAATTATTTTCAATAAATCGAGTAATTTTTTAATGGATTTTTGGGAGCAGGGTGTCTCCCAACCATTGAACCCACACCTCCTGTCGTCCTTCATAACTCACTCCAGCACGCACGCACGTACATATACACACACACACACACACACACACACAGAGCGTTATCCAGAGTTGTCTGCCTTACGAACAACGGGACTGCTCTTCGCTTTTCTTCTCAACAGAAGTCGTCCTACACACACACACCTCTGGGCAATCATTGCTCAAGTTCCACAACACAGCGTTCTTCTTTTTCTTTTCCCTAATACTCTGCTGTAATTTTTCTTTGACAATATATTGTGATTCGAAACTTCAAGTCTGTTACTAGCAAAGTACTAGGACGTTGTCTGTAGCCATTCATCTACAACTGGGTTTCAGAATGTTACAAGAGTTGAAACATTTTAAAATTATTAAAATTTTCTTTGCTGTCAGTATTTGTGTGCATTCGCAACTGGTAGATGAAATGAATGTTTGCAACAAAAGATAAATCATTTTTCTTTCCGTCTCTCAATGTTATCTCTTGATAATTTTACTTATTTGCGTATCACATTGACCTCACCTTTGAGTCGTGGCATACTGATATGACTGTGATGCTCCTTTCTTGTTGGTGTTCTCTTTATATTTTGGTGTATGTAAATATTTACTCCAAGAGAGATTGAGAACGTAAGGACAAAATTAAATTTGAATTTCAGCAAGACACATGTTCTCGAAGCACGACATTTACATATTCTGTTAAATGTGACGGTAAAAAAAGCAAATTTGCATATTGACATTGGCAAGAATGGTACTCCAAAACGCAAGACCTACTGTTTTCCCAAACTGAACTGGAAATATAATAAATAGTTAAGGTTTCCCTCCTTGTAAGTGTGTTGACAGCAGCAGATGTGCCTTTGCTACTACTTCATTCATAACAAAAGTAAGAGTAATGCCGCTGTCTTTGAGCAATTTAGAGGCGAAACGCTATCGTGGCCACGTGTAGTGCCACGCCTTGGCCACACTGCCACATTCTGCCATCCTCCTTCCCAGTCGGCAATGAGCACGGAGCCTCTCCCAGACCTCCCACATTCGCACACCGCTGCTGCTGCCAGCGAAGTCATCGCCGCCACCGTCGTCGCCGCCCCGTCTTCGCCAGCACCGCCTTCGCCGCCCTCGCCCTCGCCCCCGCCCCCGCCCTCGCCATCGTCCTCGCCCCCGCCCTCGCTCCCGCCTTCGCCATCACCCTCACCATCGCTCTCGCCCCCGCCCCCGCCCCCGCCATCGCCATCGAATCCTGTGTACTGATGGCCGCCGCTGCCCGCACGGCCAACGCCATCTCACCACCGCCGCCGCTCGTGACGCAACGCAGGCTTCTTCTTGTACTTCTTTTCGGCTTTGACCTCCTCTGGGTGGTCGAGGCGCGACCGTCGCTGCGCCGCAGCGAGTGCAGGCAGGCTGCGCGGCTTCGGAAAGAAGCGAGCGGGCGCCTGACAGGCTCGCAACGAGGCTCACGCATCCTGCTTGCACGCGCCACGCCCCCTCGCCGCGCTATGCAGCGTGGCCGTGTGGCCGGGAGGCGCGCTCGCCTGGGACGGTGGCAGCACCCTACCAAATGAGTCAAGGACTGCGGGCGATCTTTCCTTCTTCTTCCTTGTTCTATTCTCTCCCGCTTAGAAACACTTATACTTACATGCAGTACTCTACCACACATGCCGGGAGACCTGTCGGGAGCTTAGAACTTGTCGCGGCTGGGGCGGTGCCCCGCTGGTGGGAGATACCTGGTTGAGGAAAACCCCGCTAGCTGATGGTAGGACGGCACCGGATCTCGGCATCCAGCGGGGAATGATCCTCGCCACCTCCCGGGGAAGACATCCACAACACAAGATGCCATCTGAATTCTCAAAATGCGGTAGTAATGACAAATTATATAAGTTAAAGAAAAGACATTTTCCATTGTCTGTCTTCTCAATGTATGCATTTTTTGTCTCGGTCAGTGTCCTCCTCGGTAGTTGGGATTATTGCCTCATTACCCTTCTGCCTGGCTCAGAAGACGATCGCTGGCTCATTGAGAAGGTTCGCATTCCAATGGTGCCAGCGCTGGAAATCCTAAACTCCCAGACGAGTGTTAATGCACTTTCGCACACTTGCCCATGCAACAAGTCTTTTTCGGATGGGGCGAGCAAATATCCGTGTTCAATCTCTGACGCTATCCTCTTTACAAACCGTTTCCAAAAACTCTTGGCACACTTTCCACTGTAAGAGACAGAATATCTTAATTTAATTTACTTTTGATATTCAATTAGTCATCATGAACAAGTAAAGTTTGTTACTTTAAAATTAACAATTGCAAAACTATTATATGTCGATACAGCACGAGTATTAAGAATATTTTTTGTTATTTCTGCAAGCGATTATCCCGTTAAAGGGGCTGCTACCACTATTGTAAATTTTAAGTCAACACTACCTTGAATAGGTACTAAATCAATGTACTGTAGTCCTGTTTATTCTGTTTGTCTTCATTACAGGCCAATTATTTCCTTTAGAGCATGTTTCTTCGATCGTTAAACAGTGTAGTTAGAATGAATATCAAATTTGTGACATAAACGGCGCATGATAGACTTATACACGGCATATTCGCAAAGTGTATTCATTTATAACCTACTCTAAAAACTGTTGCGGCTGAGAACTTGAGCGGGGAAGCCTGTTGGAATGTTCCGTGAGGCTGGCCCAAGCTCGTGGAAGCGCTCCACAGTGCCCACATACCTCCGCGCCTCCGGAATTCCGCTCGCCAACTCCGCCACTTCGACGAGAGGCCGCAGCCAACGCTAATAACCACGGACGTTTGTGAAGGTTCATTGTCTCCAGCGAATGGGAGTGCCTGCACTTAGGCTGATGTAATATGGATGGCAGCTTATAAACTAGGTGAATTCATATAGGTCAACAAGTATTGAGAACAAAAAATGAGATCAATAAATTATTTAAAACTATTGGAGGTTAATAGGCAATACGTTTTCATTAAAATGTGAACTGATCAATTGGAGAAACGTAAATAGGTAAACAAGTCCCTCAAAAGGATACGATACATACGCAGAGATTAAAATGAAACGAAACAAAGTGAAGAAAAAATATAACTTTGATCCCTTATTCCCCGCAATTTGGTTTGTTTTCCACATTGTTAAAAATACTTGAGAGTTTATGATTGGGTTACTCACAATTATTCCTTATTGTCTCAAGAGTAACATAGACTAGGTGGTATCACTTCTAAATTTGACAATAATTTTAATGAAGATAAAATTGCAAATTATGTTGGGGGTTGCTTACCAGCAGGCACTACTTTCTATTCTGCATTATTTACTTCACTTTTATTTCAATGTTGTGCCTTTTCTTTTAAGAAAATTTATCGGGTTTATGGCCTTCTCTGAAAAGAATGAAATAATTATATTGCGACATTGAAACAATATTTCAGGAAATAATTGTTTCGCCTGCTAATTGTTTTGTCTTCCTTGCACTATGCCGAATTATATATAGCCACATTTCCTTAGAGTTTATAATTAGTGTTAACAGGAAGTTGACGCAGAAACAAAGTGAAATAAAGAAAGTGAAAAAATAAAGAAACAAAGTGAAATAAAAGGCCGTCATATCTAGAGAGTAAATGCTTTTTAATTGCGAGTGTGAGATGGCTTGGTTAATACGAACGTTTCGTTTTTACAGCAACTTTATACATCAGGCTCATACAATTTTCATAGTTCGGTCCCATGCAAAAACGGTGGCTTTAAGACCTACAAAGCATAAAAGCTTTAAGAATGGCAAACGAATCCTAATGGTATATATCCTTCAAGTACTATATAAAGTGAAAATCATTACCTAGATTCAATTAACAAATGTTTAGCTTAGAGTATAACAATGCTTTAAATTTACGAAATAGAATAAAATGCCAACTTAACAAATAAAATAAAGAAACTGTGGGCTCAAGAACACATTCGCGTAATAAATGATAAAAGTACTTTTAAGGATCGTCAACCTTTGATCTAATAAAATGAATGTTTATCGATCAATCATTCCGCTCACAATGGCTTTTTTCTGAACACCAAGAAATTATTTTTGAAGAAAGAGCGTCTGGGTAGCGCGCCCAAAACGGACCGGCCCCGCGTGGAACCGGTTCGCGTGCTGGGCGTGTGTGCGCGCGGGGGCGGCGAGGGCGGCGAGGGCGGCGGGGGCGGCGGAGTCTGCGCCGCTGCCTGCAGACGACTCCAGTGTTTTGTCGGCACGAGCGCCTCTGTCGCACGCTTTTCTGCGGGTAATTGCTTGAGCGCTGCAGTCAGCGGCTGCTGGGTCGCCCTCCGCGCTTGACGCGCAGGCGGGAGCACTTCACTGGCGCTATGAAGCTGCAGAACCTACTTCACTCCCTCCAACACACTGCCCACTCCCGGCCAACGATGTGGTTTGGATCATTTAAGACATCGATTTAAAAAAATTCTTTTAAGGGTCTGTCATCATTTTTAGTAAGAAAATGTTATAATTAATTCATTAGTAAAGAGCCAATTAATAACACAAATGAAGATTTGAAAAGAAAACAGTATCCATCTATCATCTTCACATTATTAACACAGAAAAGTCAAAGCTTGTAAGAAATAATTAGCCCAGATAAAAAAATAGTTATTTCTGTCCGATATCATAACGCTGTGCGATGTATAATCTACAATCGTTGTATAAACTGCAAACGTCTGAAAACTTTGTAAATCTGGGCAGAAAAAATGTTTCTATTGCGAAAGAGAATAAGTATTATTTTAATATACTATATCAGTAAGTAACACAGTTTCAGACAATATGTCGTTTAGTAAAAATAAAAATCTGCATGAAAGAAATTTAGTATTGGATCTTTTTTTTAATTACTACACATTAACCCGAAATTTAAATAAAATGATTTGCCGTAATATAACTAAATTATTGTGAGATTTACTTCATGTGAAGGAAAGTTCTATTGTGCAAGAGACGCTAGAAAAAAATGTAGTAATAATCCAAACTCACAGGTGAAGAGAAACGAAATCTTAATTCATTTTCCGTTCCCTTTTCTTAGATTGATTTATGGTGTCCCAATTTTACTTTTATATCCGTCGATTTATTTGTCGAGATAGTACATATTTGGAAGATTTTTTAAACATCATTGAGGTTTTAGTAATTAATTATTGTAGTCAAACGTGCTCTAATATTTTGTAGGTGACAACTCTAAAACTAGGTTAATAAGTTTCTCCATTCATTTTCTTTTAATCTCGCCTGGTCGTCAGGAAATTAGTTCGACTTCTCTAATATAAACATTACGACATGGCCTCATTTAGTAATGTTACCATATTAAAATATATGGTTTGATAATATCAATTGTTTAATTAATTTTTTTTATTTATTTATCATTTTATTTTACGTTTCACAGAACAAACGAATTATAATAGTTTCTGTAACTAATTCATCTTGCTTCAATGGAGAAGAGGTCGAACAGAATTATGAGATGAGAGGAGGAAAACACAAATTTGAAGATCGGGAATAATAGGAAAGAAGAGGTCATCAACAATGAGGCAGGAACTGGCAAAAGGAGCTTGAAGAAAAGAAAAGAGGAAGGGAAAAGCGATACAGGAGGACGTAAACTTTATACATATAAGAAGAAGAGAAGAATTGGGCAGAAATTGGAAGAAAGAACTGTCAGGGAAAATGGAATGAGAAGCAGAACGAGAGCAAGAATGTAGGAGCAACTATATCACCAAGAACTAAGATTATTAGGAGAAGGAAGCAGAAAGTGGCCAAACTCTCTGCGGCAGAGAGTGCGAGAGACAGAGAGGGAAGTCGGGGGAGAGCAAAAGGAGCAAAGAGCGCCCGCCATCTGCACGCGTAGTTAAGTGGCGGGGGCGGGGCGTCACGATTCCAATGAGGAAGCGGCGGGAGGCGGATGCGCTTCCGAAGCGTAGCCCCCAGCGTTGTCCGGTTACGGCCGCCACGCACACCACCCCACACGCGTCCTCCACAAGGCCCCTTGGCATTGCCATTCCGACTGTCATAGAACGCGAGTGCCGCCCTCCGCCAGAGGCCCTTTCACGGCGCCCCAGTCGCCCCGCTCGCCCCGCTCGCCCCGAGAAAGCGCCGCACAGCGGGCGCAAATGAGCGGAAGAGCGCCAATTGGCCGAAAAGGCAAAATCCTTGGGGGTGGTCAAATCATCAAGGAAAAAAGTGCCTTGACGCTGCCGCCATGACATTCTGTCCTCCGCTACCCTCTTCATCTCTGTATCGTTTCTGACCTGTAGTTTGTTTTCACGTTCTAAAATTTTTGGTTTAGGTCTCCCTCTGCCTCTTTTTCCAACTATTTTGCAGACTGAAATTGAATTTATGCACTTGTTGTCTGAAAGTATCAAAAACGTTTGCTTTCCTTTTTTAAATGGTTTTTAGCACTGATCTCTTCTCCTTCACTTTTTCTAAACGTGACGAAATGTGTAAACATGTTTCTAAATGACGAAATATATAATTATTTTCGTTGGTATTCGTGTAGCCAACTTGATGGTTAATACCATCTTTTGATCGCGTTTTTAAAGGAAAAACAAGTCACAAAAGGGGGGGGGGAACATAATTTCAATGGAAAATGAACTCTTAATGTGAAATTGTGTAACTTGTTTGTACCTTGGTGTACCATGCTGTGGTTTTTACTAAAATGATTGTCCATGTAAAGAACTATTTTATGCAGCGGCAATCACTTGTGACTGTGAAACCTTCAGCATTTTACAACTGTTTAAAATGTCATAAAGCCTACTATTTATCCAGTTGCAGTTCAACATCTCTTACAGTCTTTTACCTAATTGTCAAAAACTAGATATGTTACGGACTTTTTAATTCAATGCAAAAGAACTAATGAATATATGTATTATCAGAAGGATAGATATACAAATAAAACAGTAAATCGAGATCGTGCATGAAAGCAAAATAATAAATAAAAATAAATTATAAATCATATTTATTCATTAAATATTCCCACCTGCGTGTCGAAATTGATATAATTAAACATGGGATAGCGCCATTTTTAATTTGTTTTTAGGGTTTCTTTAGATGTTAGATTAAAAGCGCGCACGCGAAGCCCCTGGCGCTCGGCGCAGCCCACTGTGCGCCGTGGGTCGAGCCGCGCCGCGCCGCGTGGCCCGGGGCGAGGCCGGAGGGAGCGCCCCGGGCGGTGGGCGGTGGGCGGTGGGCGGTGGGCGGAGGGCGGTGGGCGGGTCGACCAGGGTCGCAGCCCAGGGCTGGAAAGCGGATGCGGAAACGCGCCCCAGGTGGCGCCTTGGGGCGCCCGAAGCGAAAGGATCATCGCAGGGCTTTAAAGCGGCCTCAATAGCACATTCAGATAAACAAATGGAGTATTTGGCGTCTACAACTATTGCATTTTTATTGTTGGCTTGATTGTCTCCGAGTTCAACTGCTATAGTCATTAGTCCCGTTAGTGTTGGGAACGTTTTATCCCCGAAGGAGGCAGTGTTCCTACCCCACTAGATGGTGATGGCGCTGACCAACTCTTCGGTTTGCAAGGATTTCACCATTTCACCGTCACTCCAGCGGGGCACCGTCTCAGCCGGGGCAAGCCCTAAGCTCCCCACATGTGCTGTAGTATGTTGCATGCAAGTGTGTGTTTAAGGGAACAATCGAGAAAAAGGAAATATCGCGCGCGGTCCATGACCCGCTTGTCAGGGGATTGCTCCGGCATTCACCTGCTAATGATCGGAGAAACTACGGAAAACTACCGATCAGAGGGGGTGTTCGCTAGAATCCTTCTTCAGTCGAGGTATGAATTTCACCTAATTGTTGTCGAAAATCCGCCACCGTCGGGACTCGAACCCTAGGACCTCCCAGGCTGAGTTCGTACAGTCAGTGGCTCTCTGTTTAGCTCACCCGGTCTAAAAAAAATCGAGTATTAGGCTTTATTATTTATTGCCTTATTTCAGGTCAATGTTTCACTTCCAATCAAAGTTACGCATACCAAACCTTTATGCGGATTTGAAGCCTACAACCTATCATGGTCTTTCTCACGATCTTGAAGTAGTTGTTAAATTTTTCAGTTTTAATTGAAATTAAGTGAATGATTTTTGGAGATTCAAAAAGGAAAACGCTGAAAACCGCAAAGTAAAGAAAATAATAGTTGCATTTCGACTAATGAAGTGTCACATTTCAATACTGAATACTTTTTTAGCTAAGTGAAGAAATATATTTTAAAAATAGTACAAATATAGTTCGCAAGAATGAAGTAAAATACTGTATTTATTGGGAAACTAACTGCACCGCTCACAATAAAACAATTTTCACGCAAAATGACAATGATTTATGTGTTTTTGAGGCGGGGTGGCGAAGGAATTCTCATAAAATGTTTTATTACATCAAAACATTCCACTTCCAAATGCATCCAGCACCCAGGTGCCATAAATGCACCCATGTCCATAAATGCACTGTGTTAATGTAGCATTGGTTTATGTGATAAGAAGTCAGTGAAAGTGTCGTTTCTTTTAAAATGCCACGAACAAAAAGGAAACACAGAGATACAATAATGAAATTCACTGTTATGGAACTGTGATCAGAGATATGACATGATCTTGTAATTTATAAGCATTTTTACAGTGAGGAACATTTCAGAGCATTACACTCTCAGAAATTTCTTCATTACTTTTAATGTGAAGTACATAAACTGATTTTCATGTACGTAAATTAAAAAATAAATAAAATTAAATTTCATGTACACGTATAGTAATGTAGGTGTACATTACATTTAATGTAGGTGTACATTACATTTAATGTAGGTGTACATTACATTTAAGGTAGGTGTACGTTGCATTTAAGGTAGGTGTACGTTGCATTTAAGGTAGGTGTACGTTACATTTAACGTACATGTACACGTACATTTCATGTACGTGTACATTATTACATTTTATTTTATTTTAAGCATGAAAATGTATATGCGGACATTAAATATACATTAAATTTAATGTAATTTCAGAAAGTGTACCAAAGAGAGCTAATTTTAAGATAGAAAACCGGAAAACACTTGATAAAAACAAATGAAGGTCAGGGGTATAATATTTAAGGGAACACTGTACAACCAGTAAAGTGATTCATATTTATGAATTTGTAAGGTAATTAAACTTCAAATATCTCAGAATCTCATATTGTTTCGCTGAGAATTGGTATTCGCTAATAACGCCATGCGTGCAACAGTACACCGACCTTGACTTTCATCTCGACTAAATCCAGTTTCTTCCCATGCCATTCAGCAGATCGTGTATCCAAAGAACATTGGTATTCTTGTGAATACCGCTTTCTGGATTCGAAAGAGCACGACCTTTTGGGATGAAAGGTCGCCCTCCACACTGTACAAGTGCAGCGATGGCGCCGAAGTACGTAGAAAAACTTCCCAGCCTTCCCGGAGAACACGCCATTAAACCCCGGCCTTCCACAATCTCCTTCCGATCGTTCGTTATACTGGCTTTATTCAGCGCAGCAAACAAGTTTTCGACTTTTTGTTCTCCATTCCCCCTCCCCCTCTGCCATGCAACGCACAGCGTTTACAATAAGTAGAGAAGTCGTTGATGCGAGAAATATCACCGGACAAAAACTCCATGTTGAATAGGACGAGTCCTCAACAAAGCCTTCAGCAAGAACAGAATGAGGGCTTAAAGTATTAAGCAAGTCTATGAGACTGACCACAATAGAAATTCCGGCGCATTCGGCATACTGCGCGTGCGTGTAGAATTAATTCAAAATTATATTTTGTTGCTTCTTGGAGTTCTTAACAAAAGCAGAAGTTATTTTGAGGTGTTCCACTATGTGCGAGTTCTAACTTAAGAGGAAAGACTTTTGGCGTGCCATAAATCTTGTGTCTGTGACTTGCTGTTAAAGTTCTTTTTTATCCACAGTCGACGCGACTGCTCCATTGTATTGCGAATGGATTTGTCTTGTTTTCCGGGGGTTATGTGCACGGCACTGTTTCCGTGGAGGGTACTTCAAGTGTTACATATCGAGGGAGTTGTTATCCTTCTTAGTGCTTGTTTCTTTGCGAGTCTGTTGGCCTCCTTTAATTCTTTTCTGCCTTGGCCAACGGGCTCCAGGCTTGAGGAGGCAGAAACGAGGGTAGTGGACTGTGATCTCTGGTGCGGGCGCACAGATCACAGGAGTCATGACCGAGAGTTTGCTCTATGAGAGGACTACCGTGACAGAGCCGAATGTTACGGCGTCGTGATTTCAGTCTCACTTTTCTCACAGAACTTGCTATTTTCGAGAGATCGCAGAAATTGTAACTGTTTAATCTTAATGTATAAAACACTCTTATGTGTTTTTGTTTATTTCAATATAACACACACGTTGGACACCTGGAGTATTTACATGAATATTTTGAGAGGACGAGAAAATTTTGCATGGATGTTTTTGAGCGGACGAGAAAAGGGTTTACGACGAATTTCGCTATCCCCCATTTTCTCTCTCAAAAAATTTGGTTGAATGCAACCCCGCAAAGCACTTATGTATGCATTTACGGATGACGTTAAATAGTGTGAATGGGGGCACGATCGCGTTGAAACATGGCGAGAGCTAGAGTGGGGGTGGAAGGGAAGAGAGGCATTTGAGCGGAGTAGTGAGAAGTTATGTGGCATCGACAACGAAACATCGATGTAGCAAAACTTTGATGAACAAAATTAAAACATCGATATTAAACAAAATAGAGCAAACACCAAAAGTGACAATTTTAAACAATGATGTTTTAAATGTGTTTTAGTAACCTGTAACATTATATTCGTACGCAACAAAATTTGATTTTACAGTTACCTTCCATATTAATTCATAATTAAAATATAACTAAAAATAAACCTCAAAACGCGATTGATTGATTGATAGTTAGTTAGTGATTCCGGGCGCGTCAACCACTGAGGTGATTAGTCCAGTAAGTGTAGAGCATGTTTTTCATCGGGAGGTGACGGTGATTTTCCCCCACTAGATGGCGACATCCGGCGCCGACCTACCGTCGGCTAACGAGGTTTTCCTCATACAGGTATCTCCCACCAACGGGGCATCGTCACAGCCGGGACAAGTCCCCGACCTGTCTCTCCCGGCATTTATTGTAGTGTAGTGCGTTAGTGTATGTGTGGGGGGTGAGGATAGGACAAGGGGAGGAATGAAAGATCGCGCGCGGTCCGTGGCCCGTTTGTTAGGGTACTGCTCCGGCATTCGTCTGGTGTTGATCGGAGAAACCACGGGAAAATACCGATCTGAGCAGCCGCCCGCTAGAATTCTCCAGACAGCGACTGAATTCGACGTCGCTGAAAAGCTAATGTCGAAAATCCTACCGCCGTCGGGACTCGAAACTAGGACCTCCCGGTCAAAGGCACGGCATCAAAATGCGAGTGTTTTCTCTTCTAAGCTCACGCCTCTCATTTATGTGCGAAATATCAGGAAAGACGAAGAAAATACCTAAGAATCATCTGAGAAGCAACTGAGAGGAGTCTGCTCCATGAAGGTAACACAGACCGTGTTCCACAGTGGTGCCATCGGTTATTACTTCATATTTTCGGATTCGGTGGTATAACGCGCAGAATACGGGACTGTTGTACCAAGTTTCCGGGTTCGAAGCAGTGGATTTTTAAGGGCGAAAAAATCCTTCTTAAGCCTTCCTTCGGAGAGAAAGTCAAGCCGGCTGTCCCATGTAGTAGATTTACTGCATGTGAAAGATCCTTAAGCCTAAAAGAAGCCCTGAGCTAAATTCAAATCGCCTGTTTCGTCGCCCAACATAATACCTTCTTTCTTCGCTAGATGGTGAAAGGAGAGTAGGGAAATTTGCGTGTTCAGACGGAAGATCGGGTCCTGATGGCCTGAGTCTCGCCACGTAAAATAAGGCATTAACTAACAAACTAATATTTTCATTTTTACAAATTTCTGATCGTAGACTTTTTCATTCATGATTTTTCGTTATTTTTATAGAAACATGGATGTTTTGAGAACAGTGCTGGGCGGGGCGAAACTACAACGGAGGAACGCGGCAAAGGGAAGTAAAAAAAAATGCCTTTTAATACCATTTTACACTATGGATAGAATTCATTCCTTTTTCCTTCATAATAGGTGATTCTGAGAATAACTATCGGAGCAGTGCTACGTTCAGTTTGTCTTAAATCAATTACAAGGGGCACCTCCTCTACTCCACGTACACAATTTTGTGTGTGTTTCAATTCCAGGGATAGGATTAGGGTATTTTCCACTGTTGAGTTAATTGAGGCTCATGAGTGATGGTGGAATGACTAGATGATAGCGATAATAATGAGGTGAATGATTTTGTAGCGAGAATGGGATGAGAGGCAGAGAGAATTCCGTGAAAACTGCCATTTTGTTCCCCATGACCTGGCCGCCACATGATTGGCCGGAGCTCGAGGCTGGGCGCCAGAGGTGGAAGCAGTTTGCGTAAACCGTTACACCACGAGCCTACCTCCAAAGATCTGTAGGTGCATTACAAGAGAAATGCTGTTAGGAGAACATTCCATCATCCCGTATATTCTCTCACGGCGACAACAATAATGCATTCGATACTGGGTTTCTTTAAGCATAGAATATAATTACAGCTTATTACGTCTAGTGTCTTTTCGAACACAACTTTGATTTAAGTTCAATAGAAAAGAAACGTGACAGATGATAACGGAAATATTTCGAACATACACACACCTGTAATCTGTAAAATGAAGTAATCCTTTATTAGCCGCGCACACAAAGAGCTTCGTGCAGTCAATTAAGGTGTCCACTTCCTGGCGCGGCCCCCAAATGAGCGGCGCACGCTGGAATGCGGTGCGGTGAAAATGACCCAGAGGGCCGCGCCCGCCCCCGCCTCCTCGCGTTGACCCGCACCGCGGCGCCCTCCGCCTCCGCCTCTCTCTTCGCTCGTCGACGCCCGAGAGAGCTTAGAGCGCTCTCTCTCTCTCTCTCTCTCTCTCTCTCTCTCTCTCTCTCTCTCTCTCTCTCTCTCTCTCTCGACGCTTCTTGCGCTGTCCAGGGCAACGACTGTTGCCTCTGCGGAGACTGACCGGGAGGCCCTGGGGTTCGAGGCCCGACGGTGGTGGATTGTTGGACGCTACTCAGAGTGACGACGTCGCATTTAGCTGGTGTCTGGAGCAGAATTTTAGAGGCCCGCTGCTGGACTTACACTGCTTACTGTTCCTGAAGAAGATTGCATGCCAACAGTTGCAAAAAAGAGGGAATAAAATCAAATCATATTAGCGTTGACTGTGTAGTATACTTTTTTCACGTTCTGGTATACCTAAATCAAACTTGTATATTGAACCAACGAGAGGTATATTTGCATCGATATTGATTTCAATCTTTCAGAGTCGACTTATCGGTATTTTTAAATGTTTTTCGTGGTTACCACGTCTTCCTCGCACCACCTCATAGTTATGCCCATCCTATTTTTAGCCTCTCCTCCATTAGTGTTATTATGTCGTCACTAGAAGGCCGATTTTCATGACCTAAAGCATTGCCAAAATTGATCAATAAAAAGCTCTTAAAATGTTTTTAAAATGCCCTAAAAACAAAGAAAAATGTAAAATGTATATGTTACTGATGTAATCGAGACTGCTTCCTTTTGTTCAAGTAAACTCAACTTGCAAATGTTTGGTTTGGACTGTTCTTTGTGATAAAATCTCTGCCTTTATTTATCGCGAAATCGGCGGAACTGACAAAGCGCCGATAGGCGTCACTGGAACCGTAGATTGCATAGGACTCACAACGGCCAACATTACAATATCGAAAAGGCAACTCAGAAATTCGAGGGTAAACAGTAGTTGCATCTCATAAATATTGTTTGAAGCAAGTACCATAAAATGAAAATACAAGTGATGAAATTAGCGAAAAATGCATTCAAATGACGATAAAAGTAAAAAATGACTTATTTGTCGAAATCGAGGAAAAATTCAAACAAATTTGTATAAAAATGGTTATTTTCCTTTTGTCATGCCATAAAATTAATTTCAATGATAAACGATATTGTTGGAAAGTGGAAATAAAAGAATTACATTAAAATCCGCCCCCTAGTCATCACCATAGGTGCTACTTCACTTCTGACCTCGTCCTCCACTCAATAGTTCTTACTAGCTTCACCGCCTGTGCCATTCTTCCCTCCATGATCGTTTAACTCGCTCCCGCGTTACCCTTGTATCTATTGCCAAAGCCTTGTCTCTTTGTACCAATTCCCTCACCCCCACAGTTGCTCCCGCTCGTGCGGTCTCCTCTCTTTCCTGGAGTTCTGAGCTGGGCCTCCATCATCACACAAATTAGCACCCGAATAAATAAATTTTCGGATTACATTACGGAGACGAGCGTTGACTATTGTGACTAATTGCGCGAACTATCCCAGAGCTTTATAAAGATGAAGGTCGTAGATGTGAACATACCATAGCACCAAGAGACTAAAGGAGAACAATGTTGTTTTTTTTCATAAAATTTGGATGCAGTGCAGAGACATGCAGTTCAAGTGCACAAAAATGTTTTGTTCAAGGTGCTGTCGTAACAAGTTAAACAGTGAAATTCATTTTCTGATAACAGGGAAAATGTCCCTTATCTCACTTGGCCTCACATCGCCTCTAATATAACCGTTCTGGAAAAGTGCCGCCCCGCTCCGTGCCCTGTCCTGCGCCTCCTGAAACCCTCTCGTCTTCCCGAGGAATGTGGAGGCGCCGCTTATGTAAGGCGCCGCCGCATACTTTCGTTGGAAGCGGGAAAGCGGCGCGGCGCGGCGCTGCGCGGTGCGATGCGGCGCCGGCGTCTGCACTGGCGTCGCGGCGGCGGCGGCGGCATGTCGACATCCGGCGGAGACGCTTCTGCGCCCCCCCCCCCCGCCGCCCCCTCGCTCAGCGACGCCGGAGCCGGCGCCGGCGCCGACGAGCCGTCGGACTGGGAGAGGCGCATCAGCGCAATGACTGATGTCACGGTCCTAGGTTCCCACTCCCCACGGCGGCAGGATTTTCGACACTGGCTTTTCACCTAGGTCGGATTCAGTCGCTGTCTGGAGGAGAATTTTAGCGGCCGGCTGCTCTGATCGGTAGTTTTCTGTGATTTCTCCGATCAACTCCAGGTGAATGCGGAGCAGTATCCTAACAAACGGGCCACTGACCGCGCGCGATCTTTCCTTCCTCTTCCTTGTCCTATCCTCACCCCTTGCGTAAACTCGCATGCACTACACTGCCACACATGCCAGAAGATCGGTCGGGAGCTTAGAGATTCTCTTGGCTGGGGCGGTGACCCGGTGATGGGAGATTCCTGGCTGGGGATAATCTGGCTAGCCAACGGTCGGTCGGTCGGTGCTGGATCGGAGGGAGATCATCTCCACCTCTCGAGGAAACATGCACTACACTAAGGGTACCAATGAACTTGTCAATCAATCAGTGAATCAAAAAGACCGCCGTTCAGGTGGCAACCCAGGCGAAGCACAGTGGTCTGGAAAGGACCGCGCCAAACGCATTCGTCTCTGTGACAGGGTAGTGCAGAATTAATGTCACAAACTTGAAGATGTTGGGATGTCGAAAATGATAACTTTTTGCCAATGGAAGAGTTTTTAATGTCTTTATTGATATGGCAAGATTCAGGCCCTCCGGCTCGCTCTTCCGTCTACAGATGCTACATGTAGTGGAGAATTTCATGTAAGAAGTTACATTCCTTTTTACATAAGTTACCCTACATTAGTTTTTGCATTAGTTACATTACATTACATTTTTTGACTGCACGCCCGTGATTGGTAAGCATTCTCTCTCTTGTTTTCGACTAGTACACAATCTTCTAGGGCATTTAGGAGGAGGCAACATTGAAAACTTTTGTGGCAAAGAGTATGTGGTGGGAAATCGTATCTAACAAAGTTACATTAGTTCTTGTATTAGATATATTACATTCGTTTTTCGATTAGTTAATACTACATAACTTTTTACAGCGCGCCCCTGACTGATAGGCAACACATCGCGCACTTGTGTTTGGCAGGTAGCAACCTGTGGCAGTGGGCCAATCACTCCCTGGTATGCCTTTATTACCTTTATTGATATGGCGAGGCTCCGGCCATCAGGCCCGCTCTTCCGCTTAACCACATGCCAGATGTATACCAAAGTTGACAAATTTAGTGTATGTACAAATGTGAAAGTATTTTTAAGTTGTAAGTTGTTAGTGGAAATCCAAGTATATTTTAAAATCAAGTTATAAGAAGATAATATAAGAGGTTAAAACAGACACAGAAATGCTGCCACTTTTGTTTGAAAGAATTGAATAGCATATTTTGTGCTCCAAATGTTTGCGCTGCGCGGCAGCCTGGTATTCACCCCGAGCGACTGCAATCTTTTAGCACAGAGACACCCCCCCCTCTCACGAAGGGGTTCTCGTGCTCCGCACGTGGCGCCGCCTCCAAGGCCCTCTGGACCGTGGACGGACTTTCCTCGCGCGATTCTAACGGTACAGCCGCCCGTCACATCACTTCTCTACTCTCAAAACGCCTGACAGTCGGTGATGTTACACTCCACAAGCCACGCGCTGTAGAACGGGTTGATGTATCTCCTACCTACTTTAATGTACTATTCGAGTTGTATTTTTGCACAGCATTTTGTTGTCGTTCCTCCTGAAATGAGTCATTGGTTAATAAACGCTGGGTGCGCTTAGGCGGCACTTTCTTGAATTCGAAACGCAGCGTGTGTTTGGATCACCTTGCAATACTTTATTGTCCACAAAAAGCAATGGTTTGGAGGGATTATTGTTTTAGATAAACAGTATAACGCATAACAAGGCAATAAGTTGAGAAACAATTTTAAATGAGTCGGGTTACATGTATTCCTCCTAATAGCAAATACTTTTATTCTGTGGTACTAAAATACCTTCATATCGAAGTAATAAATGTACATATCTTCGATACCTTTGAAGAAGGTGATGTCGCGAACTTTTCATATGGGGGTGGTGGAGGAAGGGAAGGCTTCTTATGAAAAATCTAGCATAAAACGCTTATGTTGTATGTGTGACTATCACATTAATTTCCGATGTTCATTAGCATGAGGAATTCATGATAGAATTCGCTTTCTCTACTGGAGTCAATATGTAACTTTAATGCTCATCATAAGGGGAAAAGTGGGAACACGTGCGCGCTGTGGTATTGGATTCCTATTCACTACTTTCTCGCATTTTCCCACGCGACCGTTGCGAGTTGGACTGCGTCCAAGAAGTAAGGAATTCTGAGGCTACCTCCTCATGTGGCAACGGCGATGGGGCAGACGATTACGGAAGGAGGGGGAGTAGGCTTCAGTTGCAGCCATCTCCTTTTCCACTTTCGTCTCCTCTTCCACCGGCGCAGCAACCGACGACACGGGAGCAGGAAAATCGCCGTGAAAATGCAAGACTAAATTACAAGACAAACCAGTCCGGAATTCTAAAATAGGCTTTGAGGGAGAATACATTTCTTTTAAATATCATGCTCTATTTCGTATTTACTCATTCATATAAATATTATTTCATTTCAAATGAAAGGAAACTTAACGAAAATAAAATGAATGGTTGTACTTCCTCTGCGCACAATGTACTTTTTTTATTTTCATGAACATAAAACGTAACTAATATTTTCTCGATTAACTGTTGTTACTAAAAATCTATTTTTGACGAAATTTCCGAAAGAAGAATTTAAAACAAAAATAAAAATGGTGTTGAGATAGAAAATTCTTTAGGAAATTTCACGATATATGAAGAAAAATTAGGATCACATTATAAAATGTAATTTGCGAAAGATAATAGACATTTTTCGATAATGGTATTGGTTAAAACTAAGATCAAAAAAGCTTTGTTAAAAATGAATGAATTCACAAGTATTGTATTGCGAATGAGCATTGTCACTTTTTTAATCATAGTAAGAAGATATTTATTTCATTAAAATTATGCATCAATTTTTTTTCTTACAAATGGTATTCCAGTGAATTTTTGTTTATTATTTAAATCACTTGAGAAATAATTACAATTATTCGAATTAAATTAATCATAATTATCGTCATCGGTTTTCACAGCGTCCAGCTCATAATTTTCATCACTGTAAAATAATTTAAGTGTTGATTAATAAAGTATAATCCCTACCTATATACTGTAAGAAGTGTGTATGCATATTTGCATATTTGATTTCTCTTTTTGTCGCTTACCAGTTTGGTTTTAGTCACGTTTAATAGTGTTTATGAGACAAGGATTTATTACCCAGGGTATTGAGTCTGAATAACTTGCAGACATGCAACTTTGTAATACGTTTATCTGACACAAGATGAAACTTTCTGTCTAATTACTAGAACTAATGTGATCATTAGATATCAAACCAGAAAACACAGGCTCTTTACGAGGTAAAATTAAACTAACGCAATATCAGATCAATCTCCTTTAAGAATGCTTTGAGAAACAAATTGTGTGGATTCTCAAGTATGTCTGCAATGACACGAAAATATATTGTCGTGGATTTAAAGATAATTTTATAGATAAATCACTCGTGGAACCTACTTATTTTCTAATATAATAAACAATAAATAAATAATTAAATAACTATGGTGAAAATTACTTGACTGGAATAATAAATACATTTGTAAAAGTTATTGACACCTGTTCAACCGCTTTTGGTGAATTGTAACATCTCATTCGTATTTGGATGTGTAGACCACACAGGTTTGGAAAAGAGAATCTGCAATATATTGCTCAGTCTTTTCAAAAGTAAAAATCTGGGCGCTGCAGCTTGGGTGGTAATCCTTGCGTTACATAAAATTTATTCGCCTCCTAAAATATCCGACGATGGTCCTTCTCGTCGGTACGCAAGGTTTATGAAAGGAAACCTCTCTTAAATCATCGAGAGACATGGTGAGTTGTGGAGAACACATTTAGCTTCGGGTTCGGCGCCCGGAATCTGGCTCAATAGAGTGGCCAGAGAAAGTAAGTCAGGAAGAGGAGAGCACTTACGCCCACACACGTGGCTTATTAGATTACTTTTAAAAATAAAAATGTTCGAGCAAACAACTACAATATAATATAATGCAGTTTGTCTAAAAAATAAGGCTAAGATTCTAATAGAGGTTGTATATATGAATATAAATAATGAGAAGAGTAATTAGATTAAAAGTGCAATAATGACAAATATATAATATGATTTCTTCCCATAAACAGTATTTCATTTTCTTTCCCAAGCTAAGGTTCAATGTTAATGTCCTTAAGGCATCAATGCTATTGTCAAAGGAATGATATAACGAATGTTCGATTTTTTGTGCTATTGAATGCCGAGTGTTTTTCCAATGGATTTCCTGTGTAGACCTTCCCATGACCTTGGAGACCAACTTGGCAGCGGAGCAATAAAGCGCACGTTTGTTATGTTTGCAGATTTCCTGTACAGGCACAACGTCACATTCGACAACGTCACGACGGAAGTGGAGATCCTGGACACGTCCAAGTGCGCGGTGAGTCCCACGGCAGCGACCGGGCGGCGCGCGGCGGGTGGCCTGCCGTTGCTCTCGCAGGGGCGGGCGGCGCCACTCGACCCACCAGGGATGCTAATCAAATATCGCACTGAAACGATCGATGATTTTAAAGCTGCATCAGTAATCATTAATATTCTCTGGAGGGATGGTAGGAATTTGATGGTAGTCGCGTTTATTAATTTTTAATTCAAGATTTAACGCACGAAATAACGACAATTTTCAGGAGGATTATAAAAAGGATTTTTACCTGACTGGATGTTTAAAAGACAATCTAGACTTCAATTATCGACGACACCGCTATTTGAATTATTTTTCACCATTGGTCACTTTGGTCTAAAAAATGTCAAATTTACGAATACCTCAAAATTATTGCAAATCTTTATTATGATAATGTTTTTTATTAAAAAATAAAATATTCATCACATGAAAACATCGAATACAAAACATCGATAGTAAACAACATCGACAAAAAAATCGACATTAAATTCACATCGATGTTTCTACAAAAACATCGATGTTTTGAAAACATCTCCTTCGATGTCGCATCCCTAGTGAACACTCGGAGTGCCAAGTGATTTTACCAGTTCTTATGGCGACATCCAAAACACTTACAAACGATGTTCACCCCAAAATTTGCATGTACGAATTTTACATAAAGCTGAACGAGCTAATGAAACGAACTGGCAAGCCTAGTGTCTGCAATGTAGTGTATCAGCTACAACACCGCATGTCATTTCGCTCTTATGTAGCTTATGCGCACTATCTACAGATTCAAATAATAGAACTCACAATGGTTTCAAGACCATAGCATTGTCAAACTTTAAGACTGAAAGAATGTCTGTATAATGAAATAAATATCTGGAGTAAAAGTGACTTTCAATTTTGGCATAGATTTTGTAATAAAATACATACAAATAACCCACTAGGGTCAGTAGTTATGACACACTATTGCTAATATGAGGAACCCAGGTTCAAACGCCTACAAAGCTGGTGATTTTTACTCGTTTCATCTTATTCAGGTCAATCCTTGCGTCCATTCAGCCCCCCTCTCAAAACAAATGCCAATATTTAATGGTTTATTAACAGAAAATATTGGGTAAAATATGCACATGGAGCATGGCGCTTGCCACGCCATCTTCCCTCCACTTCCAGAAAGCATATGACACGTCCTATGACCCGTTTATGTACAGAGGGCCTCGAAGGGGGGAAACAAATGCAAAAAGGCGAATATAGAAAGTAATCCTCACCTCTCTGTAACACTAAGCAGGAGGATTCTACAGTACATAATTGTGCAAAGGATATTAAGAATTACGAACACACCTTATTTCTCTTTTTATTTCGCAATTGATGTTGATTTTTTGATTACTAGTCAAATAACCTTCTGCATTAGTTTAATTATTTCTTCTTAATTGCTTTCCGTTGTGAAAAAAAGTAAATGTTTATTTATTTACTGATATTAACTCGTGTATACATATATCAAAAGGACACATTTCTGCAAACTCTAAATTTGTATTTAGAGGAAAATAATAAATTTCAATGTGTATTATGAAAATACGCATGTCAAATGTGTATAGATGTGAACGTGACACTGTGGCGACACGCCTATTTCCATCAACGGGAAGAATCTCTTCAGGACGTCAGAATTCCGAAAACAGTGTAATAACAAATAACATCCGTGTCTGAAGGGAAGAGACTTACGTTTCTAGCACTAAACGGCTCCGGCTGTAAATACATCCCAGAAACAGCATATGCGTAAATGCTAACATTGAGTGGCGGGCGCATAAGGGAATACAGGAAGCACTGGCATTGAGTGAATAGACACGAGTGTTTTTCTGCCTTTTGCAAGCGTAATTCGAGATGAGAATCGTGTCATCGCGCATTGAAGACCCACTGCTTTACTTCGTCCTTGTGCTGGCTACTCCGTCGCAGGGCCAAACCAGATCTGGCTCACGTAATGTCTCAATGGTGGTTTCTGCGTCTGCACGGCATACGTGAAAATCTCACATAAATACGGGGTATTAGAGCCAGCAACTAGCCTGGATCACGTGTCAGATATTTTCTGTCAAAAATATGTGGTACTATCCGTGAATAAATACATCCAGTATGAAAATGTTTTATTATTAGTCATTCGTCATCGGCAAAATACAGTTTTAGGTCTTCTTTTAAATATGTAAACTGCATTACACGTAATTCTTAAAAGTATTATTTCTGCATTTCTAATATTAACACGTTTAATCACTTAAAATATTCAAGTTTGATGTAGAAATTTTATTTTATAAGAAAATCATGCCATGAAAACAGAAAATTTGCGTCTGTTTTTTGTAAAAATAGTAAGAGGCACACTTCGTACAGTGGTCTTAGTAACCTGATTTTGAGATCTAGAACGTATGACTTGAAAGAACTGCAATTCAAATAGAGCACGGACAAACGTTTTCTCGTTCTATTTTTATTTATAACAAGACGTGAAAAAATAAGGCTGGATATCTTGAAGAAAAATAATAGTTGCATTTATTTCTTACATTTATAGGATTTAAGATAGTTCATATTTTTGGCACCGCTCTTCACAAAACTACAACTGCTATCGCTAATAGCGCATTATGTACTAGTACTGAATGAACCGTGTGTCTACCCAAGGCAAAAATTAGAAACCGTTGTCACCCAGAAATTTCTCTTGAATCCTCCCCTGCATCCGTTCTTCCTATAATCTCCATTCGCCGTTCTGGGAACGCTGTGAGAAGTGGGTTGCTGGTGCGGCGACGCCGCAGCTGGGCGGGCGGGCGGCCGGTCCGATAGCCGCAGCGAGTGATGAGTCGACTCGCGATTTCCGCGCCGCTCTCTCCGCCATTGCGGCTCCGTTGCCTCGTCAGCGGCCGGAGCTACACCAGCGCACCGCCCCGCCCCTGGCAACGCCCTCTTTGCTTTGACGTTGCTATGTTCCCAGAGGGAGAGGGTTTGGAGGAAACTGGGATTAGCTGGAAAATTCAGGTAAAACGTAGAAAATCTACAGAGATGAATCGTCGCATTAAGAATGCTTTGGAAGCGAGGCTGCGCCTGCGCGCAATGGACGAGTGGCGTGATGTTGATGTGAGTTGCCTTATAAAGAGTAAAGGCCCATTCACAATGCAAACACAAACATAAGCATAATACATACACGTAAACATTAACATAAGTGATAGACTGACGTATTTACAATGTCGAACATAGACGTTAGCAAAAGAAGTTTCTATTGGCAGCGAGTTTACGATTACGATTGGTTGGCTGTGAAAATCGATTTGGAGATATCGACTGTGTCCATGACGGGCCGCTCTTGCCATGAATTGCTTTAGTTCGTCTGTCGACTTATTTCGATACTCGATTTTGAGTTAACGTTCTGCAATTGGTTTATTTCTTATTTCTGGCATAGCATAAGCAGAGAAGCCTGAAGCTTGCAAGCTTTTTTAAGTTAACGTCTTACGTGTTGCTTATGCGAACGCATTCGCTTATGGACGTAGTCCTAACTTTTAAGTTAACGCCATGCTTATGTTTATGTTTGCATTGAGAATGAGCCTTAACATTCCTCCTAAAATGCATTGGTAGTTATTCCGTCACACACGTAATTCAATGACTTGTGTTGACGTCAGATGGTGTGTTCTTTTTAATTTAAAACATTTTTATAGTGACAGATGTTCATCAACCTTTCTCTAGTACCTCAAAGTGCTAAATTGAAGTTACAATAAACGAAAACAGATCAGTTGCCCAGAGAGCACACTGATAACACAGTAGAACACAGACAATTTAAAACCTTCCATACCTCATACTTTCTTCTTTTCTCTTCATCTTCCTCAAATACTTGAAAGTCGGCAATTCGGTCATCGTTTTGTCAAAATATTTGATTACACCTATCTTTCAGTTTTTTTCTGGGTTCGAATAATATTCCATTACATGAATAAGCAATTCACAATGTTTTTGGTAAAAGCAAAACATTTAATGTCTTGAAGCACAATTTCTGAATTCTCTCTCAGGATAACTGGGAAAAAGAAATCGCTGGGAAAACCACGGCTGAAATAAAAGACCTCCACCCAGAAGCGATCACGTCCTTCCAATTCCCTCTGACCGCTACCGTGTAACTCCGGAGACATTCGTCCTTACGATTCTTGTAACGCGTCGTCGCATTTGTTCCACTAACCCACCCAACATTCCTGCGGTGCATCTTCACCCCGAGCAGTAAAATTTATTCTCGTCGTCCCTTCACTCCCTGTAACGAAAAGGTGTATGAGGCTATTGTATCTCTTCTAGCTTCGTAGCTACTCCTGTGTAACGATACTGTGATATTTCTTCGCTTCCGTCCTTGCCGTTCTCGGCGCGTTCTGTAACACTGTCACCTTCTGTGCCATTTCCGTCGTTTTGTCACTCTTCGACTTTAGAAATCAGTTTTTCATCATTCTGGAAATTCGTAATTAATTCGTAACGTAATTCGTGTAACGCACATACATACATCATATTGTAATTGTATTAGTAGTGTAAATCAATACCCCTTAATCTATTGGACCATTCAACTACAACCCACACACCACCGTTTACATCTGTGAAATAATACCTACAAATGAAAGATTTGTTGAAATATTCTCAAGTGATCTTTATTAACGAATATTTGACATTTGTAATATGACCTGTGAAAATTAATTGACAAAATACGCACGCAATATACTTTCAATGTATCATTCTCAAAATTGGGGAGAGATACAAATGAAAGTATCATCAACGTTACAGATGGCATAAATGGTTTCGAATAAACACTTTGCCATCCATTTTCTCAGAGTCGATAGATTTTGATTAATTGATTGATTAGTGATTCCGGGCGCGTCAACTGCTAAAGTCATTAGTCCCGTAAGTACAGTGCATGCTTTTCGCTCGGGAGATGGCGGTGATCTCCCCCACTGTATGGTGAGATCCGGCGCTGACCTACCTTTCGACTGTTTACTCCAACCAGGTTTCTTCCATCAAGGGGGCACCGCCCCAGCGGGAACAAGCTCTAAGCCCCCATGTCCGGTCTCGCGTAAGTGTGTGTGTGTGTGTGTGTGTGTGTGTGTGTGTGTGTGTGTGTGTGTGTGTGAAGAAAGACGATAGGATAAGGAAGAGGAAGGAAAGATCTCGCGCGGTCCGTGGCCCGTTTGTTAGGGAATTGCTCTGGCATTGGCCACAGTCAAAAGACACTCGGAATTCCGGAACGCTAAAACGAATATTCTAAAAGCAAGATTTTCGGTCGTTACGAGGCATCTATTTATTTACTTTGGCCGAGACCGCTCGCTCCCCCCCTTGAGGAGTCCCCGATGACGCGGGGCTTTCGGAAGCGCTCTCCAGCCGGTGGAGAAGCACGCGCGCATGCGCGTCTCGGCGAGTGTTTGGTAGGAAACGAACCGCCGCGCGCGGCGACAATGCTGGACAGTCCGTTTAGGCGCTTCTCTGCTCTCGGCCCGTCACGAAGAATCCACGCGCTGTCTCGCATTTTCGAAACGCCGCCGCCGCCGCCGATGGCGGTTAGTGCTTAAGAGGGCATTACGGAACGGTGAAGTAACTTCGCGTGGTGGACCAAGCTGAGTACAAAGAGAATGCACATGTTTAAAAATAATAAAAAAGGGGTATTGCTCATTTGGAACAATCAGCCCTCTTCAGCGGATATTAAGAAGCTCGTGAACTTCTTTGCTCGCTTGAACGCTGATCGTTTTTTGCTTCGGTTTCTGCTCAAAGAGGTAATGTTTTGCGCAATGGGCGGGAGAGGCGCGAGGCCTAAAAGCGCAAAATGGCCCGCGGGGTCGAGGCGTGGGCGACGGACGCCCTGATGCAAGAAGAGCGGCGGCGGTAAAAGGTGGGCGGTGGGCGGCGGGCGGCGACTTGCGAAAAGGCGGTTGCGAGGGGCGAGGGGCAGATCGTGACGAGGCCGCGGGCATCGCCGACCCATCGCCGATGGAGGTGGCTCTCCAGCCTTCGAAGGCACGATCGCGGCTGCAACCTGGTGGCGGACATCTCTTGCCAGGTCTCTTCAACCACTGGCCAAGTTTAGGTAACAGAGGAGTCGTCATTTAGTAATTTCCTATTCCACACGCTGTCCATTCGTTATTCATTAACAATTGGAACTTTTAGTTCTAAAATATAATTATACAGAAGTACTTTAATATTGAAAATGGACGAAAATTGTAGTCGTAGGCCTTATTGCAGAATAATTCACTCTTCTAATAATGATCCAAGATAGCCTCGATAGTGTAACGGCAACGTGAAGCAATGATTCACTGTATGTCATGTTTGCTAACATCTTTCATATCTTTCTTATACGTTCTATTAGTAACCTTTCTCCCGTTTGCAAAAATATCAGGAGCTCTACAGACTTCATTACTTACCAGTATTGCAACGGCATTATGAAAAAGTCTTCTAGAAAGAGTTGGTAGGAGTTCTAAATGGCAGTCACGAGGTAAGACGAACTGGAATCGGGACATGGTGAAAAGTATTGTGGGGCATTGTAGAAGTTGGGGTTCCCTCAGCGGACGGCGCTCGTATGTAGGTGGGGCCTTGGCATGGACTTGGACCCCTTCGGGCTGCCTCAGCAGATCAGGAGCTAAACACCGTAGCAGAGCCGACTCGCCTGCCATCGCATACTGGCGATTTAGCATAAGAAGCTTATGACTCCGCGAGCGCAAAGACTGGAAGAATCCATAAGCGGCCGGCGCCAGTGACGCAAGGTGGTCGAAGACGGAAGGCGGCGCCGCAGGTGTCGCCGCCTGCGCCGCTTGTTAGCGTGACGGCTGCGACGGCGGCGGCGGCGACGGCGACGGCGCCGGGCGGCCGGACAGACGCATAACGCCACGCGCGCGCTGCCGCCTCGCCCGAGGTCGGCGGCAATTGTCTTCCGAGAGCGCTGCTCTTGGCTCGCCTATAAATTGAATGTCGCTCATTGTTATGAAAGACGATTATGAAATACGAGAAATCGTCTGGCCAGTGGGGAAGAATGACCTTGTAAAAGGAGCTAACAGGTATTCGGAACATTAACGGTGCCAATAAAGTTCGTTCTTGTGGGAGCTGTAGGTTGTTTTTTTACGAGCGGCAAGCCAATTTTCTTCCTGTCAAGTCAGGAGAAATATCCAATATTCTCGATCGAAAGGACGCGAGACTGACTGGGAGAGATTTTCTGTGCTTTCATTCTAGGTTGCTCGTCAAGTAAATCAAAGGCAATTGACTCTCTAAACAGCTACCCCAACATACGGTTTTGCAACATGCTGAAGAATTTACTATGCGATTGCAGGGTCACTTTGTAATCTTCTTGCATTCATCCTCCGTATAACCAGGTCACTTCGCTTGTCGTTCACGTTGAAAGCCAGTATACACTTCAAAGGTCATATATGTATCGAGAACAGAAAAGGAGACATTTTAATATACCTACATATGTTTTAAATTGTGGGATATGATTCTCTGAAATTTAATCTTTCTAAATTTTATTATTTCTTAACACCTTTCAAAACAAATTAAGTGTTGCATAATATCACTTGCGTTCTTGCTATAAACATGCAATTTCCAAAGTTTACCTTTGTAGCAACATCTGGGAGTAGAGAAATTTTCTCAATCGAAGTATTCGCAAATCGCAGGTATAAACTTCTGAAAAATATATTATCTGTTAAATTAAATATGTATTACTTCATACACAACACATTTCAAAACAAATTAGGTGTTACATACAATTTAAACTAATGTCCACGACAGACTTTCTCGCGCAAACTGTGAGCAAAAACAGCTAACCTAACAAGTTAGTTTCCGTTAATTCATTCTGACGGTATTTAGTGGCCAGTCGCATGTGAACATTAACCGTAACCGGTGATTTGAATAAATATCTTTTTGCCGTCACCCCGATCCTTACCTCGTCATTCACAAGTACTGTGACGGTTGGGCGGCGGCGACAGCCTACAGTGGGCTGAAATAGATAAAAATGAACGCAAAGGAGGGGAAAAATTCTTGGTACATTGCAAAACATGTGAATATTTATAGTTTAAATAATTAGCTTTTTAATCGCACTTCCAATTTTACCCTTCTTTTTGATCATGTATTTAGCAAAACCCAAGCTGAAAAAAGAACTTAAAAAAATCACAAAAAATCATATACGTGTAATATATAACGGTCACGTTATAATAGTCATAATAGTCACGTTATACTAAAAAAACTTGTTACGTTTAGTGCAAGACGTTTGTAATGGAAACATTTAATAGTGGATTTCGGAAGAAAGAGGACGAACACTCGATGGGAGGAACACTCGAAAAGAGGACGATATATCGATGGTGTTGGTCTGAGGCACCGCGGTGACATCAATTGATAGTATAGTAAAGAGAATGGCCAACTACTTTCTCAACTGTACAAGACATTGCACTGTGGTGTACGTATTATTATATTAAATAGTGCGAGTAGGTGCGTGCGCCCTCGCCCACTGTGCGGGGCCTGGCCGGGCCGGGTCCGCTAATCGCGGTCAGAGCTCGTTATCTCGCGCTCGTCAGCGCCTAACGCGGCCGTAATCGCCCGAATCACGCCTCCCAACGGAATATGAGGACTTTCTCTTTTTAGATTCTTCCAGGCGCAAAAAGTCCCCGGGCGTCGGTGTGGCGCCAGATTGCGTGCGTAATGGTGTCTGAAATGGCAACCTGCCCAGAGCTGTTTAGAGGAACTTGTTACTCGAACCGTCTCGGGCATCGACAACACAGGACCGACGACGCTGATGAGGCTGGATTTGCTAATTAGCTTTCGTAATTAATGTGAAATTGAAAAGTTCTGTGCTCTCGGAGGAGGTGGAGCTGATGTCGCTTACAATGACTTTTTATTCTTTCAGTACGTTTTTGGAGAAATATGCTGTGCAATTTAGGCCTGGATCGTAGGAGTTGGCGTAGAAAAAACTGTGTTTTACAGCATGTACATACGTTAAAGTTATTTTATACATGCATATTAAGAGACGCCTTTATTTGTTAGTAGAGTTTGTGTGAAAACGCTTTTTCCGAATCTGTAATCTAAGACAATATGTAGTTTTCTTACCGTTGAAATCAACGATTAGTAGGATACAATGAAGCTCGAGAAGAATAGATATTCTTGTGCTCTAAACATGTACATTTTGAGAACTAAGATTTATTTAATAGAAATGATAAAACTCAAACAACGTTGAGGATAATACCTTTCTTCCGTTCATAATATACCAAGAAATTTGTGGAAGATGTTGAAATATAGATGAAAAACTTTTTATAAAATGCATTGAACATGATAACAGAATCATATTATACTGTTCCTTCCAAAAGGTTCATTCCATTCCCCAGGAAGTAAGATGGTAAATTTGGTTTTATAAAAACGATCAGTAAATGTAATCTAAGTGTGAAACCCAGTTTGCAAATCTTTGGGCAGAGGCAATTAGAGTTGATTCACGTTCTCCAGTGTTAAATTATTCATCAGGCATACGCACCATCCATCATTCATGCCCGCCGTAATGGGATGGTTTATTGATTGTTAATCATCAGAAGATCATGTTACTAGCATCAAGGAACACTTGTAACTTGAGGCTACGCACTGAAAATTTCCGCATTCTTCTCGTCCAGGCCTCTTAGAATTTTTTTCGCGGTGAAAGTACCCTCAATGGAAAGTAACACAACTAGGTTTATTACTCGTAGTTTTGAAAACTCATCTGGCTTGGTGATTTTTTTCTAGATCAAACAGCAGCGGAAAATGGAATAAAACCATGTTAACCCTTCGATTCTGTTTCTCAAATACTTACGGGGACTCTGTTTGGGGTCTTTTTTAACATCTTACATTTTGCACCGGAATTTGCAGGAATGCTATTTGCAATTATTAATTGAGGAAACGATGCTTTATTTGCTTTATTTACTATATTGTACTAAGTAACAAAGAATGTTATTTCCAGAAAAAAAATAGCTTACCCTCATTTCTATATATAGATTACTATCTTCAGCATGAGAATGTTTGAATCAGGGCTACGAAGTCGTAATAGACAAATAAACCAAATTATCACTCAAACACCGCAACATAATATTACAAAATCGAAATAGATTTGTTTTTAAAAGTTTTCTAGTAATTTAGATGTCAAATGTGGCATTTTTAACGTCAACCGCAAAAAAATCAAATTATTTCTAACAAAGAAACAACGTTAGAAAACTGAAAAGACTACAACACATGTAAAACTGGACGTAAATAGCATATCTAAAAGAAGAGGTTCATGTGACTAATTAATTTTGAACTAATTAAATTTGAAGTCATAAAACGTACAAATCTAAAATATTAAATATCTAATTTGATTAATGTTTCGGGGCACCTCATCTGCTACGGTCACTTCTCCCGTTAGTGAAGCGAATGTTATAACCTGGGAGGTGGCGGAGATTCCTTCTCCGCTGTATGGCGAGGTCCAGCGCCGACCTATATGTCGGCTTGCGGGGGGTTTCCCCAACCAACGGGGCACCATCCCAGCCGGAATGGTCTCTCGAAATGTTCGAAATGCTAGAATTTTTCTCCAGCAGCAGGTGAATTCCCCCTAACTCTCTAGCTAGTCAACTATTGGCCACCGTGGGACTTGAGCCCTACACCTCCCGGTCGGAGATGCTGCAGAGTCAGAGGCAGTGCTGCTAGCTGCGAGCTAAACTCAGCCGGAACCAGAATTGGACGCGCCACAATTGCACCTGCGGGAAACCGATTCAATAAACCCTCGAAATGATAAAAAAGTTACTTTTTCTACCCCCATTGTATAAAGCTATCATTTGTTGGCTGCAACCAGTTGCGTAGTGATATTCATTATGAGTTATCATTGTGATACAGGTTTTTGACGACGAATCACAGAGGAGTTTAGAAACGAAGAAACGAAACAATTAATCGCCGAGAATCCTTATAGTAAATGTTTCGTTCGATTGGGTACATTAAAATTGCATTTGATATTATATTATGCTTGTCAGTTTAATTTTTTATTATTAGTAATTTTTTCGTGAAGTATTATTTAAAATACGTCGGATCGTAATTTCACTTTGATCATATTTAACTAGCGCGGTACTCCCTCGTAAGCGGACTGGTAATCACAGCCACCTGCGGCAGTATGCGAGGGTAGGTATCCGCTAGGTGGCCTTGGCAGAATCCTGCATGTCGACTGCCACGAAACGATTCAATGTAAAAGTTTAACATTAAAAAGTCGTAGAAAAAGTACCGTATGAAATGTAATGGGTATTGATACACTGGCGTGAAGTAATATCATCCATCGTGTCATAAGGTACTACTTTATCACTTGTTCGCCCTCCGCTGCGCCTCGCCTTCGCCCCAGGCGTTGCGCATGCGTAGCACGTCGCCCGCAGGGCAAACTGCGCCCGCTGCCTGCCAGTGAGTGACGGCGCACCCACGACGCCGCCCATGTGGACGCCGAGGCAAACGAATCCTCATGCCTTAAAGCATCGCCAAAAATTATACATATAAGTCTCTTAAAGTATTTTTAAAAAGATTGATCGAAACCAGTTCAGATGAACAACTCAAGCTGTTGGATGTGTTACTGATGTAATCGATATTCTTCCTTTCGTTCAAGGGAATTCGGCTTGCAAACTCTCTCTCCCTCTCTCTCCCTCTCTCTCTCTCATATATATATATATATATATATATATATATATATATATATATATATATATATATATATATATATATCTATATATATAAAAGAAAGTCGTGTTAGTTACACTATTTATAACTCAAGAACGGCTGTACCGATTTGGCTGAAAGTTGGTGCAGGAAGCTTAGGAGCCAGGAGACGGACATAGGATACTGTTTATTCCGTTCGACAGCGTTCCTGTGTGAGAACGCACGTTTTCGCGTGATTTCGCATGTTAGCGGTCATTGTTGCCTGTTGTAACCCATTGTTGTAACGCCGCACTGATAACAGAAGGCGATAATGATAGCCGCCTTCGTTCGCCGTTATCTATATATATATAAAGAAAGTCGTGTTAGTTACACTATTTATAACTCAAGAACGGCTGTACCGATTTGGCTGAAAGTTGGTGAGCAGGAAGCTTAGGGCCAGGAGACGGACATAGGATACTGTTTATCCCGTTCGACAGCGTTCCTGTGTGAGAACGCACGTTTTCGCGTGATTTCGCATGTTAGCGGTCATTGTTGCCTATGGTAACCCATTGTTGTAACGCCGCACTGATAACAGAAGGCGATAATGATAGCCGCCTTTCGTTCGCCGTTATCTATATATATAAAAGAAAGTCGTGTTAGTTACACTATTTATAACTCAAGAACGGCTGTACCGATTTGGCTCAAAGTTGGTGAGCATGCAGCTTAGGGCCAGGAGACGGACATAAGATACTGTTAATCCTGTTCTACAGCGGTCCTGTGTGAGAACGCACGTTTTCGCGTGATTTCGCATGTTAGCGGTCATTGCTGCCTGTTGTAACCCATTGTTGTAACGCCGCACCTATAACAGAAGGCGATAATGATAGCCGCTTTTCGTTCGCCGTTATATCTATATATACTACACCTATTATATACTTACGTTATACCCATATATACTTCACCTATGCACCAAAATACAGGAACAGTAATGAATGATTAATCTACTTAATTTTTTTATTTGCATTTTCTAATAAACAATTTAACTTAATAAATTCCAAAATCTGCTTATTTATTGCCTTTAACAGCCGATCCCTATTATTACAGCTTTGTATTTCTCTCTTAAACAAAAATCAATTCCAAAAAAAAAACGCTCTGCTACGTAATAGATTTTTTTATTATCTATTTAATATCAGAGCGTTTTTTTGAAATTCTTCTTTGTTTGAGAGAAAAACACAAATCTGCAATAGCTTTATTATCACGAGTGCAACAAGGATAGTACAGTTTCTCACAGTGAGTGCGACGCGAAAAAAAGATGGGACCGACTGTTAAGGCGGAACAGAGTTCGCCGGGTCAGCTAGTCTCTATATATAAAAGAAAGTCGTGTTAGTTACACTATTTATAACTCAAGAACGGCTGAACTGATTTGGCTGAAAATTGGTGAGCAGGAAGCTTAGAGCCAGGAGACGGACATAGGATACTGTTTATCCCGTTCGACAGCGTTCCTGTGTGAGAACGCACGTTTTTGCACGTCTTCGCACGTTTTCGCGTGATTTCGCATGTTAGCGGTCATTGTTGCCTGTTGTAACCCATTGTTGTAACGCCGCACCGATAACAGAAGGCGATAATGATAGCCGCCTTTCGTTCGCCGTTATCTATATATATAAAAGAAAGTCGTGTTAGTTACACTATTTATAACTCATGAACGGCTGTACCGATTTGACTGAAAGTTGGTGAGCAGGAAGCTTAGGGCCAGGAGACGGACATAGGATACTGTTTATCCCGTTCGACAGCGTTCCTGTCTGAGAACGCACGTTTTCGCGTGATTTCGCATGTTAGCGGTCATTGTTGCCTGTTGTAACCCATTGTTGTAACGCCGCACTGATAACAGAAGGCGATAATGATAGCCGCCTTTCGTTCGCCGTTATCTATATATATAAAAGAAAGCCGTGTTAGTTACACTATTTATAACTCAAGAACGGCAGTACCGCAAGGATAGTACAACAACAAGGAGTGCAACAAGGATAGTACAGTTTCTCACAGTGAGTGCGACGCGGAAAAAAGATGGAACCGACTGTTAAGGCGGAACAGAGTTCGCCGGGTCAGCTAGTTGAATATACAACAACAATATGATAAAAATCTTTGTTAGAATTTCGAGGTAATTCATTATTATTTGTAATGAACAAATTGCTAACCAGGCCAAATCAAGTGACACTATCAAAGGTTGATTGTGCAAGTCAGCTATAGCGAATTGTATTCATATTCTTGCGTAGTGAAAGATAATGGAAAATTACCACGTGATTCATTAGGTATTGAAACATTATTTTAATCATGTAATTGAATTGATAAGTGGCAAAAAACAATACAACATCAAACCATTTAAGGTTGATGACACACAGAACAATTATACAAAGACCTTTTCAATATTTTCTTCGTTCAGGTCAGTTTCCTTTTTAATCCAGAAGTAAAACGTCCTGCCGGAATAAACTAGGCAAATGTTGACAATTCCAACCTCAGAGAGGGACCCCGGCGCTAACGCCCGGGGCAATGAATTTAACTTGGAATCCATTACGCCTCCTTTTGTTATAATCTACTTCCAAGCCCTGGCCTATCAAATTTCAAACTTGTTATAAACCCAACTTATAAAACAAAATCCAAAACAAATATCCATATTTGATACATACTACATATTACTGAAAAAAATTACTTATTTTGACTCAAACAGAGAACCCAAAAGGGATATAATTCCCCTTTGCAAAATTTATATTTAAGATTAGTAAGCAAGTTTGTAAATACGTATGAATAGTAACATTAACGGAACTGTGTATTTTTCTTCAACAATAAAGAAAGAGATCCTGGCCAGGGGTACAAGTAGTACACAAACAGAGCGTGGAAAATAATATCAGTATTTCCTAACGAATTTAAAAATAATTTACTACATTTCTAGATAATTTAAAGGTGTTACAGTGTGTGCTCTTTGTTTTTGTATATTTTCATTAGAACAGACTTCATTCTGCAATGTGTATTACTGAACAGCTCAGTTTTTTATAGCATAATCTCATAATACATTTTGGAAATGATTAGTGAATGGTAGTACATCCTTATAGAAATATTCTACCTAAATATTTGAAAACTAAATGCCTACAGAAATTTCTCAAAAAATCTGAACCCCTCCTAGAAACTGTTTAATTATTCTACGATACTGGGTTGTTAAATTTCCAAAATGGGCCCCGATTTCGTTAAATACACAATGGGACACCATAGGGAGAGGTGGCTCATGGCATCAACTGATATCTGACCAGGAGGTCCTAGGTTCGAGTCCCGACATTGGCAGAATTTTCGACTCTAGTTTGTCAGCTAGGTCGAATTCAGTCGCTGTCTGGAGTTTTCCGCGGATTCTCCGATCAACACCAGGCAAATGCCGGAGCAGTACCCTAAGAAACGGGCTACAGACCGCGCGCGATCTTTCCTACCTCTTCCTTATCCCATCCTCTCCCCTTACACACATATACACATACTAACATGCACTACACTACCACACATGTCGGGAGACCGGCCGGGAGCTTAAAGCTTGTCCCGGCTGGGGCAGAGTCCCGCTGGTGAGAGAGACGTGGTTGAGGGAAACCCCGCTAGCCGACGGTAGGTCGGCGCCTGATCTCGGCATCCAGTCGGGGAAGATCACCGCCACATCCCGATGAAAATCACGCACTACACTTGCGGGACTAATGATCTCAGTAGTTCACGTACCCGGAATCACTAACCCCAAACCAACCGACATGCTGGACCCACGCATGCCGGAGATGTATGGCAGTTTCTCGGTCCGTTGCGGACAACCCCGTCACCAGTGTCTGTGGCCACAACCCGAACTGTCACGAAATAAAGTCCTTGGCTTCTGACTTAACTTAGTTCATCATGGGTTCACTTTTATCTCTAACATAAAAGTCTGTGCACAAAACCCTTCCGAGTACGGTCCTCAACAATGTGGGTAGAGCCCTCGTTCAGGCAATAGCGCAGTAACCGAGCTCAATACACAAAACGCAGTAGATTTCGCCGGGCAAACCTGGATCTCTGTGGACACCTTAACTATGCGGTTAAAAATGAGACACGCACTCCCCTACGGGCGTAACTGTCACGAACCTCAACCGGGCATGACCGGTTGAGTTTAGCTCAGAGCCAGCAGTGCCGCTTTCCCTGCAGTGACTCTGACTAGGAGGCCCTAGGGTGCGAGTCCGGACGGTTCTGAATATTGTCGACACTAGCTAGACAGCTACCTCGAATTCAGCCATTTCTATCGTCGCCTACCGAGAATTGTAGCAGCTTGCTGCTCTGATCGGTAGTTTTATGTGTTTTCTCCGATCCACTCCATGCGAATGCCGGAGCAGTACACTAGCAAATGGGTCAGGGACCGTCTGCGATCTCTTCTTCCTCCTTGTTCTATCCTTACCCCTTACTTACACACACTCACTTACATGCACTACATAACCATACTTGTCGGGAGTCCAGCCGGGAGCTTAGCGTTCATCGTGCTTCACTAGGAGAGAAACCTACAGAGGAGCCCCCGAAAAGCGAACATTTAGGTCGGCGCCGGATATCATCATCCAGCTAGGGAGGACCACCGCATCCTCCCGGAATCAACTACATTAACGGGACTAATGACCATAGCATTCGACGTGTCCGGAAACATCAATTAGTCAATCGATCAAGTATTAAGAGCCCTTAGTTCGCTAGCCGCCTTTAGTTCACATTGACGGAGCCCCAATGAGACAGTTTTAGGCCGTACTCACGGAATCAACTACATTAACGGGACTAATGACCATAGCATTCGACGTGTCCGGAAACATCAATTAGTCAATCGATCAAGTATTAAGAGCCCTTAGTTCGCTAGCCGCCTTTAGTTCACATTGACGGAGCCCCAATGAGACAGTTTTAGGCCGTACTCCCGGAATCAACTACATTAACGGGACTAATGACCATATCATTCGACGTGTCCGGAAACATCAATTAGTCAATCGATCAAGTATTAAGAGCCCTTAGTTCGCTAGCCGCCTTTAGTTCACATTGACGGAACCCCAATGAGACAGTTTTAGGCCGTACTCCAGGAATCAACTACATTAACGGGACTAATGACCATAGCATTCGACGTGTCCGGAAACATCAATTAGTCAATCGATCAAGTATTAAGAGCCCTTAGTTCGCTAGCCGCCTTTAGTTCACATTGACGGAGCCCCAATGAGACAGTTTTAGGCCGTACTCCCGGAATCAACTACATTAACGGGACTAATGACCATAGCATTCGACGTGTCCGGAAACATCAATTAGTCAATCGATCAAGTATTAAGAGCCCTTAGTTCGCTAGCCGCCTTTAGTTCACATTGACGGAGCCCCAATGAGACAGTTTTAGGCCGTACTCCCGGAATCAACTACATTAACGGGACTAATGACCATAGCATTCGACGTGTCCGGAAACATCAATTAGTCAATCGATCAAGTATTAAGAGCCCTTAGTTCGCTAGCCGCCTTTAGTTCACATTGACGGAGCCCCAGTGAGACAGTTTTAGGCCGTACTCACGGAATCAACTACATTAACGGGACTAATGACCATAGCATTCGACGTGTCCGGAAACATCAATTAGCCAATCGATCAAGTATTATGAGCCCTTAGTTCGCTAGCCGCCTTTAGTTCACATTGACGGAACCCCAATGAGACAGTTTTAGGCCGTACTGCGCATCAGGAAATAACTCGTTCATCTGCATTTGTCACCCAGAGCAACGATTCTTGACATTGAACTTGACGGTCAAACAGCTGTCCTGGCGAATGCGACTAGTTTAGTTCCGACCAGATGACATCTTATGCAACCGTCTCTTGATCTGCAGGGTGGGATTGGTGGCAGGGAAGGGAGACGCTAGAAGATAATCAAGCTCCTCATTAAGACGTTGAAAAATGAGAAAGCTAATGACCGTTCAAAGGGTCTGGGCAGAATAAATTACCGATGAACGTGAAAGGTGCACGGTGCATTTAAAAAATTATTTTGCAGGTCAACGGTTTATCAGGAATCAACCTGCTTATTTCTTAACTAAGTGTCTTTTCAATCTTAATACAAAACAATTTCAACAATTTTCTCAATATTAAAGTTTTCGAATTGCGTGTATTATATGATGAATTAATAATTCATCAAACACGATTATAAGATAAATAATCCTATGCAATAAAAGGATTTGATAAGGAAGAGTAAGATATTGAGACTTAAAATTTAATATGATATATCAGGTTCTCTTGATCGTGTCTTGCTCTGAACGATTATTGGAAACCTTAGACTTCTTTGTTCCACTTTTCAACAATCCTGTGTATAAATAACACTGGCCTGCGATGGTTTCATTGCCGCCAGATTTTATTGCTTTTTTGGGTTAACTTTTGTACCCTGAATCAGAATCTGAAATTAATTGTTCCCACATCACGTCACGTTGTTTTAAAATCGTATATTATGTTTTTATTTCATTCATGTACTGATGTACTTCTAACTTACTTCTTGCTGTAATGAAGATTTCCAGATTAATTTATTAATTCAATGTCCTGCAACCATCTGGCAACCCTCTACAATCCGCTAGAATCTAGAGCCAGCAGCACGGTACAATAGAGCACGTTTTGCTGAGTGGCGAAACTTGTGGTTTGTCCGCTAGTCTGAGTTGCGTTTAGTTTGGTGGGGAAAAGAGATTTTGTCTTCACAAGTGTTCTATAGTGAGTGACATATGATGTTTGACACGTATTTCAATAAAATGATTATCTTTGCGTTGAAATTATATCACCATCCTACGTTGTGGCTGCAAAAACAGTCCAGATTCTTTCTGTTATGTGTGTGGAAGTTTCGCGCCGATAAGACAGCAGCGCAAAATAACCGAGTTCGTGAGAAAGCGCCACTATGCCTATTTATGCATTAAACTGGGAGGCCAAGATAAGCCGTGGTCCCAACATACCGCTTATAGAACGTATATAGAGTCGTTTCAGCCATGGATGAAAAGTGAGAGAACAGCGTTACCATTCGCAATTCTAATGGTGTAGTGACAACCTACAGACCGCAGTACTGATTGCTACTTCTGTTCTGTGAATGTGAAGGGATTTAACACCAATTCCAACAGTATTATTGTGTATTCAAACAGCATTCCATCTGCAATTTTACCCATTCCTCATAGTCCTGATGTATCAGTCCCCAGCATCCCGAAAAATTTACAAAACTGTCCCTCTCCTGAAATTGAATGAGACGCAGAAATGGCCAATCTTAGTATTTCTAATAGTGATTTCTCTCTTGAAGATGTTGAAATAAACATAAACGTTTCAATCAAAGTGCATTAAATAATTTTGTACAATATCTTGACCCTATAAAGAAATCTTCCGAGGTACTCGGGTCTAGATTTTGGGTAAAGAACATGTTGACACTAGGGATGACATACTATTGAAACAGATATTGCAAACAAGAAATTAACCCATCTTTTCTGAAAAAGGAACTTTACTGCATTAACATATCGAAGGTTATGATGAAACTAGGATTACCACTGTACGAGGCTATACAATGGAGACTTTTTATCTATGCCTCCAAGCGTAGTTTGTATTGCGTCCTTCTTCACCATGAAAACAAATTTTCATCCGTTTCCATTGCTCATTCTGTTATTGAACTACTGAACAGTGTAAATTGAAGCACTAGAAACACAAGTGGAAATTTTAAAGTCATAGTTATTCTATTAGGTTTACAAGCATGTTGTACAAAACACTCCTTTCTGTGTGAGTGGGGCAGTCGAGCAAGGTTACACCAGTGGACCAAAAAGGAATGGCCACATAAACAGTGGACTGTAGGTTCGAAAAACATGAACCAAAAATCTCTTGTTAGCAAGTCCGACAAACTGTAACCTCCACTTCATATGAAACTTGGACTATGAAGCAATTCGTTAACGCCCTAAACAATGAAGGTGCACCAATGATGATGTCATCGATTCCATGGCATTACTAATGAAAAAATCGAAGAAGGTATCTTCACACGTCCAGAAATCAGAAATATTGTATCTGATAGTAATTTTGAAGATTTTATATTCGCCATAGAACGATCGACATGGAAATTATTCCGAGATGTGGTCAAAAACTTTCTTGGTAACATAAATAATAAGACTACAAACACATCGTGGATAGAATGCTTGTTTCTTTTCAACATTTAGGCTGCAAGATGAGCATAAAAGTTAAATGTTACATACACATGTCGGTTATTTCCCTGAGCATCTAGAAATGCTGAGCGAAGAGCAAGGAGAATGATTCCACCAGGAACTAAAGGAATTGGAACGCAGACATCATGAGAAATGAAACAAAAACATGCTAGCAGATTACTATTTGGTACTAAAGAGGGAAGATACAACTACATCTCATCAACGAAAAAGCCAAGAAATTTCTCAAACTAACTTAAGACGTTATAAAATTGAAACCGTAGTCTATACCATTCTCCATAGAATATGAGGCATTTGGTCCATTTGATTGTTTTTCGTGAAATCTGTATACACAATGTATATATACATATTTCTATGTTATGTTCATAAGTATGTAAGACAGTAGCGTTTAGATGAGTAAAATAAAAAGAAAGAATCATTCCTTACTATAATAATATATTAATTATAATCTTGTCTGTGCGCCAGTTTCATATTTCTCGAATTTTCATTTTGATTTTTCAAAAGAAAATCTGATGTGGTAGAGAAAAACTGTCTTCAGTCCCATAATCAACATGTCAGAAATATAAAAGATCACTACTGAAAATTATGTAATGATCAGGAAGTTTAAGTTCGCAGGTCAGTGTAATTGTCAATTATGATGGACCCTGGAGGGATTATTCCCTCTCCTGCAGTAGCACAATGCGATTTTGTGACGATGGTGACTTATAAATCATATAAAATGCCATCTCTTTGTAGAATTTTCTATAAATAAAATAACAACAATTATAATAATATTGTTGTTATTATTGAATACTTCACGCTAAGTCTGATTGGCAGCTCAAACTGTAGCTCCAACCTGTGATATATCAGAACCATAAGGTCCAGGAAGCACAAAGTTCGATGCAACGAAATACAAAACAGCACCTGCCAAAACTAGACAACAGAACCACGCAGATAAAATTGTTATGAATAATTCGTGACCGGAATTCTTCCGAAAGTCAGAATAAATCAGCTGTAAATTATAAATCACAAGTTAAACACGAAGAAAATAATTACTTGAATAACCAAATAATTACTTGAATAACGGTGTGTGTGTGAGGGAGGCGAACATTCTATACCTCTTTTAAATATTCCATTAAGAATTCCAATTATTTTCTTCTTCTCTAATCAAAATTGCGAGTAAAAGACTCCTAAAACTCATAGAACTTCTCAATATATCTCATTTAAACATACAGACCTCTTTGTACCCACTAGATCGTATACATCGGATTACTCATTGAGGCATCAAAACATTTCGAAAAATGCACATCGTATGACAAAATATCTTAAATAAATGTGAATATTTTTATGAAGGTTTCTGTCGCCTATATTTAGTTTACATCTGTGTCACCTCACATTGATCCTACCTCTATTTGCCTCATTGCGTGGGCGGCGATCAGATTAATAATTTTAAATGGAATCTTCAATGCAAGTTCAAATTCTCCGGTGAAAATAGGAAACGTGAAAAAAATATTTCTAATTTCTCAATGATCTTGTTGTAAAATATTAGAATAAACATCCTTCATGTTTCTTTTTATTAAAACTTACGATAAACAGCTGCTTTTTCGACATGTTTTCGTAACTCGTAGTTGATCTGATTGATGACTTCGCGACGGAGAAAGATGAAATGGGATAGCAAAATGTCGATGAATGTCCTTATCTGATTATGAACAGTCAAAATAAATACTAGTAAAGAGAAATTACTCTAAGATGAGACCAATTTGACAGGACGAGAAACAAATGAACATCGTGCAGGGCGATGACATTGCAAGAGATAGTGATGAAGTCATTTACACGTGAGCTAACGCACAGACAAAATGATAGCATGGACATAACCCGCAATTATGTTGCCAGCAGTGGCCAAACACCAACTGTCAAAGCGGCCCCTTATATCACAAGCTTCACTATTATAAAACTTACGTAGCCTATTTGGATGTTTTACGGTTAAACTCCTGACACTCAAACAGGTTCAGCCGCGTAAAACTGTCACTTATACTTGTTTTTTTCTAATGTTGCAGCTGTGGGTAGTATCTCTAAGATGGAATTCGGCACGACTTTTCGCGTCATTCTCAGTCCTGCCGCTAGAGTCGCTTGATCTGCAGCACTGCGTGAAACGTTCGCGATCATGCGACAGCTACCGGATGAACCAAGAAAGACGCAAAACGTCGTAGCGAATTCTATTTTGGAGATACTACCCACAGCTGGCACATTAAAAAAGCCAAGTATTTATCACAAGCCTCACTATTATAAAACTTACGTAGCCTATTTGGGTGTTTTACGGTTAAACTCCAGACGCTCTATCCGGTTCAGCCAGGTAAAACTGTCCTACAGAACGTTTACGGGCCCCTACAAGAAAAATATCTGCCTCCAGCCCCAGCGGATTTGGACTCCCATTCATCACAAACTCTGGAGGTCAGAGTGGCCACGCGCGCGAGCGTCCACTGCGGTGTGGCGGCAAGGTCACCGCGGACTCTCAGTCAAGCGCCGCGTCTGCAAATGACCGAATGTTGGCTCGTTCAGTATGCACACGAGCCGACGACGCCGGATGGACTCGCAGCGCTACGCCGAAGTCGTCGCCCCGCCGCCCTCCGCAGGGTGACCTCGGAACAGTCGCACGACCTGCCTCAAGTGTGCGCTGCACAAACGTGCTCGGTGCTATTCTTGGATTTTTCTAACGAGGCATCTGAGGGATGGTACATCCAAGATGGAACATGGCACGGTTATTCGCGTCTTTCTCGCTCGTGCCGCTAGAGTTGCTTGATCTACAGCACTGCTTGATACGGTCGCGATCATGCGACATCTTGAGACAGGGTCGGGAAAGACGCAAAACGTCGTGTTATATTCCATCTTGGATATACTACCCTCAGATGCCACGTTACAAAACAAACAAGTATAGTAGTACGCGACATCATTTGACCACTCATCCTTCACGCTTATCCAGTTTGGATCTCCGCAGCAATTACAAACATCAACACGCTCCAAATAGTCCAGAACCAATTTCTTAGAACGATCACAAATGCTTCAGGGTTTGCTACAACTTACAACTTCACAAAGATTTGCATTTTGACTCCATATAACACCATATAACATATCTTTCCGCTCAGTTCTGTCACCCCGTAGCTCAAACTTCACATCTAGCCAACTTCAGACTTCGGAAAAATCCCCCTCACTGAACCAGAATTAAAAATATATACCTATACCTGGCTTTCTTATTCAAAATTTCCAATCTGAATTGATTTTAGAGATGTCTGAAGATTTCCTCACCCAAAATAGGTTGTAATTTAATTTTAGGTAATTAGAAAGTAAGCCTTCGTTACATGTGTAAAAGGAAGGTGACCAGATCTTAAAAATAAAAAAAATGTGACATTGTGACATCTCCATCGCTAATCTTTTTAAAAGACAATGTATTTCACAAGTTTCGACCATAGCTGTCTTCTACCAGGGTCACAACTCTAATGAATTTCATTCAACCGTGTTTTCAGTTTTCGATATTGTTGGATTGGCTGTATTTGGAATATGAAACAGAGTGATTATCAGCGTCCTATTTGATGAGTAAAATGTTTGTCTAAAAAGAACTAGAAAATAGAGGTAAACAATGTCAAAAAAGAACTTTAGAATGGAAAATTTAAAGAAATAATTTGTTTCTTTTGCACTTTTATTCATTACAAATATGACCCGTATTCCTCAATTAAGATTGTTTGCTAAATCGCCCAGAAACTCAGAGGCAGAAGGTTCCATTTACTGAATTTCTCGGTAAAGATATCGATAACAATAAAGCATACACAAGCTCAAATGACGTATAAGCTCATTTTCCCTTCTTAAAACCACCATAGATTTTCTCCCGTCTTGATTTCAATAGTCTGTAAAACACATGTGGTACACGAGTATGATCTACTCACGCTTACTTTTTTACAAATTAATGCAAACTCAACGAAATACATTACGATAAATTACAAATAATTGATGGCATTGGGACATTTTGGCGTTCCGTTTTCTTCTCAAAAAATACAGGACAGGGGTTCAAAAATGGGACTGTCCTAGATAATACGGGACGTCTGGTTACCTCAGTGTAAAGTCTATTACGTACTGATATGTGTATGCTCAGTAAAAAATATAGTTAAAAAACACAGACGCGACATCGATAACTAAAGCGATTTAACCTAACGCTGGTAATTTGTTCTGACTTACCAAACATCGGTGTTAATAGTACTTCGACCAAAAATCATCGATGTTTTAACATCGATATTTTAAAGCTGGTTAGTAATCTTTAACGTTAATTTTGATGTTTGAACATTGATATCCAGAAACATCGATGTTCAGAATTAAAGCATCAATCAAAAGTTATCGATATTTTTAACATCAATGCTCAGAATTAATACATCGACCAGAAACCACCAATATTTTTTTAAAACATCGATACTTTAAAGCTGGTTTAGTGACCCTAAACCTAATTCGTGCGCAACAAAATTTAATTTGACAGTGTCCGTTTTTATTAATTTAGAGTTGAGATTTAAGTGAAAACAAAGCAAAATAAAATAACAATGGACAAAAAGAAAACCGATCGCCCAGGGTCATGCAAAGGGTCAGACTAATTCGCCGAAGATGAGTACAATGAAAAAAGCGCGTAGGGGGTGGTCATACACTCACGATTCATGTGTTGACCGCCTTTCCAACTGCAAAATACGAGGAAAAATACTAGGAGAGCGTTGAGATTATCTCGGATGAGAGATAGCCCAATGAAGGTGGTACACAGAGTGTTCCTTTTAATCAAATACAAACTAACAGTGGTGCCATACTTATTATTCATTTTGTAAAAGTTAAAATATTAACTTTTACTTTAAATCAAAAATTAAAATATTAATTTTTTAAGAAAACTGCAATTACAAGAAAATTTTTTACAAAGAAAACATCGAAAACGTAAATACATCGAACATAAAACAATGATGTTAAAGAACATTGCCTTTAATAGATCGATATTTAAACTAGAGGTGCTACAGAATGGCACAGATTTTCTCGTAGTAAAGTTTTCCAATTTCCTTGGTATGGACTGGTACGGTAGAGTCTTGCCTTTCCTTCTTGCCTGTTGCAATCAATCGCCGCCCAAGCCGCAAGCTTTGCAATATCAACAGACGGACGGACGGACGGACGTTTTGAAAAAAAACAACACTTTTTCGTTATCAGGGGACCCCAAAAGTGTATTTCCGTTGAAATCTCGAAATCAATTTTCTGCAGCATTACATAACATTCTCTATGCTACGTATATTACTGCGTGTATACCTATGTATGCGAGAAAATAACTAGAGGGGCTACAGAAAGGCGTAGACTTTTTCGTAATAGTTTTCTAATTTCTATGGTGTGGACTGGCTTTGCACTTTTGCCCCATCCTCTTACCGGCTGCCATCTATCGCCCCCAAAATTTATTTTCTTGACATTTTCTCAGTTTTTCAGTTTCCTAACTGGAGAAACAAAATATTTCTTTGAGAAAATTAAAGAAGAGTAAAACCTCGTCTTAAATGGAAATTTTCATTCAAAAACTTAGAGCTGTTTTTAAGAAAATGTCGTTGAAGCGGTTCTGTAAATGCAAAGTTTGATGCACTTTTCACTGGAATCTATTGAGTTTGAATCAAATGACTTCATTTTGAAGTAATTTTTGAAAAAGCCCAATAATAGAGCTATATGGCGTTTATGCCATCGTATAGAGTACATTTGGCACTATCCATACCAGAAGTTTAAAGAAAAACGTTGGATCAGTTTTTGAGGAAATCTTGTTTTTGTATTTTTTTAATTACAAATATTGCACTCCGTATTGCGAGAAAACTAAAAAAAATTCAAAAAAATGTACATGACCTTAATGAAAGAACTAATTATGGACAACAAATTTCATTTGAAAAAAAATCTTCAATTTTATAGCTGTAGGAAGACGCCTGTTGCAAACTGTTGCAATTTCCGAAAATTCAGAGTTAACCGTGAAAATAGGACTTATACCACCTTTATAAGTGTATCTTACATTATTCTTACAATAAATTTAAAGAAACATTTTTGCTATATACTAGAAAGTAAAAATACAAAATACAATGTGATTTGTTAGGGTTTTCTTTATATGTCAGCATCGAATTTGGAAGAAAGTAAGAATAGACGGCCCCCAAATTAACCGAGGCCCAGAGATCACCAATGCTTTTAAAACGGCTCTGCTTTAGTATTGTATGGAGTTTTCACAAGAGTTTGTTCGAATATCGTCACCAGAAGAATATTTTAATTGGCAGCATTTCCTTGAAATAGCCTGTGAGAATATTAAAAGTCATTATTTTAAAATCAAAGAGAGGTCATGCATGTTGAAGCTAAGCGATACATCTTAATTACCGAATGTCAACACGTGCAGTTCGCTTTTATCATGCTTTTAATAAAACTCGCAATATACAAACTTGAATCAAAGAACAATCCATGTAAAAATCAAAATTCTTATTTTAATGTGTTTATCTTATGTTATCTAATGTTGCATTGATGCTATCATTATGCAAAATGAATTGAATTGTAGACATAATCGACAAATGCATTTCAAGGAAACTAAGCATTTGTGCGTTATAAAATTTTCGAGTTTTAAATGAAAGTTCAAATGGTTTTTGATATCATTGAAATAACATAGTCTGTAGTATTACATGGTGCAGCTGAAAACAGCTCCTAATTTTGGGTACGCGGGAAGTGATTCAAAGAAAATAAATAAATACATTACTAAATAATTTAATGAATAAACAATGAACTGTCATTCCATTAAATCAAGAATATAATTTATAAACAGCGGAACTAGGTTAAGTAGACATGTGTTGCCCATGCGTCTCACAAAAGGGAATACGAAATATCAAAGAAGCAAACATGAAGGTATCATCCCGAAACCATGCAGCTGTCCGACCTGAAATACATTTAATATCTTTTCTTTTGATTAAAAATCTTAATTAATCAAAACTTTAGTTAATGAGTAGGAATAGGTTGTGCATATACCTTCATTGATTTTGTTAAAAAATAAATCTAAGAATATTTTGAAACAATAACCACCGCGCTACTTTAATGCAGAAGATCGTAGTGAATTTTCATATTTTATGGGAAATAACCTCTCAAGAAACTGTGGCGGATCCCTAGGGGGCATGAAGACTATATCCATTCCAAAAGTCCACTTTTTTTTGTAACTTTCCACAATTTCTTCAAAATAATTACCTAACAGAGATTTCATAACCAATACAGTATTCACTACAACTTTTTTTTATTTCAAGCGATGAATTAAAAAAATATTTCAAAATATTCATAGGGATCTGAACTGAAATACCCCTTTCCCTGAAATATTGTGAGATCCGTTTCTGTCAAGAAAGATTATTTGAAATTGCCTTTCCTCTAGTGAAGTATAGATGTCTAATAAGATGTGTTAAATATGTGAAAGCCAAAGGTTTGCATAAATTCCAGGAGGAACTACACACTTTGATGGCGCTCGTGTGTCTGATGGACAACCTCTGCCTGCCACCGTGACTAGAACGCCGTAGATGATGGCGCACTTTCTCAACGTCTTCGAGGGAAGAAAGGGACTTTCTTTTCTCATCGAAAGTTACCGAGAGCAACAAAACTGGCACGTGAAAAAGGCATATTGTGTACATCATACTTGTTGCAATTGAATCTTTGGTCATTAATTGGTACTAACCTGATTTAAAGATAGTTAAATTAGAAGAAAAGAAAACATAACGTGATTGTGTTTAACTTTTAGTTCATTTTTATATCCTTTCTCATTTCAGGTATTTCTGGGATTGTGCAAATAAAAATAAACCCTACATCACAACCCATGATATTTGCGCTACAAATATCTAAAATGCTCAACACACTTAAAAAAGTAAATTTAAAATGAATAAAAAAATCAACCAATGAGATATTTTGAAGTACTTCTAGATCAAGAACTAACGTGTAAATATCATATTAAGTAAATAACCAAGGAAACAGCAAAACTATATCTACTCATAAATAGCCACCCTAGACTTAGCATAAAATGTGGTATAACTTCATTCAAATCAATTACACCAGGGAACAAGATTTTACCTACAGGAAGGTAGAATGCGCAACATGCACAATTTTATACGTAGGTTACGAATATATCAATAAAAACGTCACACCATATCACAGTTTTTAAATACACCGTATCATACCGTATTTTGCTATTAATTAAAATGCATTTAAATTGCACCTGTAATATATGTAAAATCAATGCGCATAGAATCTATTCAAAAATAAAATATTTGCTCATTTCATCTATGCCAAGTTCATGAAATATCAACAATTTTTTTGTAAACGGTGTTTGTTTTTTACCTTCTGTATTCAAGATTGCCGTCTTTATTCTCGCGTCTTGTAATAGCGCTTAATTACGAGTATGTCTTAGCGGTCTTAATAGGTCTTAGTGGATTTTTGAAAAAAATTTATGCGCATCCTCATATTTCCTACTGCGTATCAGACATAGAAATGAATTATTTTAGCCCCTAACCTACGGAAATATACAAGTATAAAATTGTTTGGGTAGCAGATTCTGAGTCAGTCGATGTCTTGCGGAACTGTGCCAGCAGTGCGTGTGAAGTTCGTGACTGATTTGCGTAAGCCTCAAATACATAAATACATTACAGTTCTGTGGATTTTATAAAGTGAAATTCACCACTTGTTCTGTAGAATTGAATTGGTTCGATAAAATACAAACCGTCATTTCACATCGAAAGTTTGTGAATTAACCCAATAACTTTTGTTACGTTTGTGGAAGATTTACACCCAAACTTCAAAGGAAAAGAAAACAAATGAAATTTCAAAACTTTCCTGTTCTTTATACTCTGGCTGCCGTGTTTGTGATCGGGACAAACTATGGGCTGCTCCCCAGTGTTGTGTCACCTGTACAACGAATCTTAGGTTGTAGTTCTATGAAAAACTCAAATCATTGTCATTCGCTCTACCAATGTTGTTACGAATACCAAATACGTTTTAATGTCTGCATATTCTTGCACCAATATGTGTATTCCATTTTTAACTTGTTGTTACCTCATATGAAGCATGCTCATAAAATTTTGTGGGACTATAACCTGAGTGACAATGCAGAAATTAGTATAGGATTTTGTTTATTTCAAATACTAAATATGTTTATACCTTTCACACCATGTATGATAGAAACCTTTTATAATGATTTTTGGAATCAGTGTGATCGTTTCCTTTGAAATCACTTACTTTCATCCTGGAGGTATGAAACAATTTTTTTTGTTCCCTAATGTTTTTAGATCATCTCTTACTTATGTTTGCCCTGTATGAGGTGGGGGCACTAAAAGTAATGTAGATAAAATTCAAATAGTTCAAAGTAAATTTTTAAGATGCATAATAAAAACCCCATGGTACGTGTCGAATAGGCAAATTAGAAATGAAATTACAATAAAAAAACGTGAACCTTGGAAGGGTATCTGTAAAATGTCTTGAGGACTTACTAAAGGCGGATTGTGTTTAAACACTTTAATCTGGGGCGTTCAGCAGAAGACGTTAAAATTATTTCAAGATACCTCAACGGTAAACTACGCCCACCATAGATAAACGCTTCAACCAGAATACAAATTAAATATAAAGGATTATGAAACACTCAAACTTAACATTAAACATCAGACTGTTACAAATTTTAAAAAATGAAAACACTAAATTAAGACAAATCTAATAAAGTAACAGTGAGCTTGGAATAAATGAACTCCCCGCCTGCTTATGACCTAATCCAGTTCCGGTATTATTATATTCAAATCTGTAAAATCAATGGATTTGACAGATAGAAAATAAAGGCGTCAAAATATTTCCAGGTATTTCCTGGATTCATACATAAACGGGATTGTGATTAAATAAAAAGTACCGCGCGTTGCTCGTGGATTTATTTATCCCAACCATTTATTTAACAGGAAAAGGATTAAGCAATTTATAGAGAAAATGGAAAGTAATTTTACTTACAACCCCTCCCTGATTCTTCCCTGCTTTGCAATGCCTATGTTTTTAGCGGACAAACAGAGAGATGCGATTGGAAATTTTGTTTCTTGTGACATTAGTATAACTTTAGGTAATAAGAAATTTTTCACAACAAAACTAATATTCTTCCAATTAAGAAATTAGGATAAAAATTGGAGAGTCAAATTAAGATTCAAATTGATATCAAGTCCAATTTTATTCTCGGGCAATTTTTAGTTTCTCGCCCTTACTACCGCATAAGAGGAGAAAGTACATTAAACGTATGGTCGAAAACGGCGAAGTTTCACCAGAAAAGTTATTGCCGGGCCAATGTAACGAAAAAGTGGATAAATCTTGTTCCTTTGTATAACAAATAATTTCCTCTATCACGTTGTGAAGTCAGAATCTATGTTTTATCGCTCCTTGGTACCAAAAAATCGACTGACGGCAAAACATGTCTGTGCGTTTGTCTGTCGTCTGTGGTCACCAAATAATACCAAAACCATTCGGCCGAATGTCTCCAGAATTGATATTTCTTGATCAATCTTAAAGAATTCGAAGCCACGCAAGTTAAAAACGGATATTTTGATTTTGGGAAATACTTTACAAGACACTTCAAATATATTTTCAAAATTTTCTCAAAATGGCTCCAAGGATTTTTATTAAAATTCGTTCTCTGATAGCGTAAAGAACCGCTTAAAAGAATTGTGCACGTTTCTGTTTCGTTCAACTCTTTTTTTTTTGAAAATTGGAAGTTTAGAAATAATTCGACAACGTATGCGCTGTTGGACAACCACTAGTTTGTAGTCTTTGACTCTCCTATAGGAGAGTCTATGGTTTCTCTCTAGCTCTATCACGTGTAACGTGTATTATCATGATACAATCCATTCAGTGAAAAATAAGTCAGTACTGCGGGTGCACAATGAGCTTTCTTCATAACCTGAATTTTCTATTTTAGCAAAATGTCTTCATTTACAAATGACACCAAATTCGAAAGTATAACCTAAAACTGAGCCGAATCACTGCTATGTATGTTTATGCCAACTCTTGCTTCTATAGAACATGCTTATCAATAATAAAATGAGACAGGGTACTATGAATGTATTAATAAACGTAACAGTACTTGTCATTCGTAATCGTTGAAACAATGTATGTATATCGTTAATTAAGTAATACCAATAAAGAAAAATAAAACTTTGAAAAGTAATAATTTTCAAACAATATTTTGTAAATATTCCGAAAACTGAGGAATTGGTAGGATTATGATTTACAATCAACCAATTAACATACCAGGATTATCTTGCAAGCAATGAATATGTACACGTAGTTTTGCAGACTACTGCAGCCAATCCTTTTTACGAGAACGCCATCAGCATGTCATAAGGTAAGAGCACCAAAGACCGTAAGTGTAATGGACTTGTGAGGTTATTGGATATCCTCAGGAGCTGCTTTCTCGGGTCGAGGCTCCGCGTGCGAAGCGGCCCCACGAGGGAGAGAAACGGCCTCGGGTCAGGTTCAACGCGGCCCCGGAAGGCTCCAAGGCTGGCGGCGGCAGCGGCGGTGGCGGCAGGTGCCTCGGCCGCCCGATCACGACTTCGAACCTCGGCAGTCACGCAGCCGGCGAGTTTGCCGGTCGCCTCTCCCGCGCTCAGCGCCTCCGCCAGCCCCGCCTCCGTCTGCGCCGCCCCGCCCTGCTCTCTCCCCCGCCGCCACGTTCGCCACCTGCTGGCCTGCCACGCCCCCTTCCCCCAACCGTTACCACTCCACCCGCGCCTCGCTGATCCGTTCTCCCTCACCGTCGCGCCCTATTGCCGGCACACTGCCTGTGCACCCCGCCCCCTGCTCCTTCCGCTCCGCTCTCACCGCCCTGTCGCTGTTCCTGCTGCGAAGGGAGTTTCATGACTGCACAGGTGGTTATGGGTGGGGTAGGTTAACCAGCATCCCCTGTGCAGCAATGCAGCATACTCTAAACCCACGTAAAAAAGTCCAGACGGGGAACACGAGCCTGCCTGTCGGGGTTGCCCAAGCTCCGGCTGACTCTTGTCGATAGCCTTGAGGGGGAGGCAATGAGGAGACGGGTTGGAGGCCCCGAGCCCTCTGGATTTCGACCCGGGCCCCCCAGTTGGGCACTTGGCTTCGACGTGGCAGTGGCTCGACACTCTGAGCAAAGAGGAGCGACTCGTCCCGGCTCATGTGAGTAGCGAATTGTTTAGACTCCGGTACTAGCCTGCACAGCTAGGAGCTCTGAGCTGACAGGGCGGTCCGACAACACGCATTGAATGGGGAGGTTGACGAGAGGACAAACCGCGTTCCTGCCTGTCGGTGAACTTGTGCGTCGGCGGGTGTGTGTGATGAGGAGCTAAAGCTCAGGCGCCCACTCCGAGGTTAACACCCCCAGATATAAATAGTTTATATGTGGTGTGATAGACCACGCAGGGTTCATAGTGCCTTGACGACCCTAGTGGCTCTCGTGGTCCTGTCATCTCTGCATTCCTCGCCCTCGCTCTCCACCCCGCCTTCTGAGTACCACTTCATTTCCGCTAATACAAGGGCCTTTTTCTCCATCACCTTCTCCCTGCTTCTTTCCCCGATCTCACAACCAACGCCAACTTTGTTTCACTCTGATCCCTCCCCTTTTTCGTCACCTGTGCTGCCCCAGTCACCACTGCTTCCCTCACGCCTCGTTTGTCACGCAGCAGTTTGTCGGCCGTCTCTCGCGCTCAGCGCCTCCGCCCTCGCCGGTCCGTCTGCTCCGGCCCGCCCTGCTCGTTCCCCAGCCGCCACGTTCGCCACCCGCTGGCCTGTCACGCCCCGTTCCCTCCAACAGTTATTACTTGCCCAGCGCATCCTGATCCGTTCACCCCCACCGCCGCGTCCTAATTCCGACGCATCCCCTCCCCTGCGCCTTCCCACCTCCTATCACGCCCCCTGAAGGTTCTGTTCCGCTCTCACTGTCCTCTCTCCGCTGCACTGTCGGCCCTTGAAAACATCGCTCTCCACTCCCTCGCTGTCCACCCTGCCTTCAGTTATCAGTATCGCATCATTCCCGCTAATAGAGGCCTCCTCCTCTCGTCTCTTCTCCTCCCTCTCCTCGTCTCTTCTCTCGATCTCATCAGTGCTAATTTCGTTTCACACAGATCCCTCCCTTTCTTTGTCACCTCTGTTTCCCTCACATCTCTTCAGTCTCTGTCGAGTGTACTGTGTTCTCTCCCTGTCGCCATGTTGCTCCCAGCCCCGACGGTTAGCACCGTTGCCTTAGAGTCTTCCCCTCCATCGCTTCCACTGCTGTCCCCCCCTTCCCAGTTGCCTTCAGCTCCCTCGATACCTGAACCGACTGAGTTAGTTCAAGCCCAGCGCTACTGTTGTATCTCCAGGTACCTCACATGGTGATCCTCGGTTTCCAGTCCCGACGCTGGTTGATTTTCTGCGCTAGCTAGTACATAGCTAGACGAATTCAGTCGCTGTCTGGAGGAGAACTCAATCTACCGGCTGCTCTGATCGGTAGTTTTCCGTGGTTTCTCCGATAATTACCAGGAGAATGCCGGAGCAGTACTCTGACCAGCGGACCATAAATCGTGAGCGATCTTTTCTTCATCCTCCTTGTCCTATCCTCTCCCTTCGTGCCCGCACAATTTGTCGGGCACTATACTATCACACATGTTGGGATATTATTCGGGTGCTTGGAGTTTGTCCCGACTGAGGTGATGTCACGCTAGAGATATACGTGGAGGGAGAAATTCCCGCAAGCTTACGAGTAGGTCGGCGCCGGATCTCACCATCAAGCGGGGGAGGAGTACCGCGACTCCCGGGATAAAGCAATCACTACACTAACGGAATAATTACCACAGCAGTTGACATGCCCGGAAACAATCAACCAATCACTCACTCTATTACTACCGTCAGCTACTGGGAGCGGTGGCTCAGTGCATCAACTGATGTCATTGCAGCGCCTCTGACCGGGAGGTTCTAGGTTCGAGTCCTTACGGCGGCAGATTTTCGACACTAGCTTTTCAGCTAACTCGAATTCAGTCGCTGTCTGGAGGAGAATTCTAGCGGCCGGCTGCACTGATCGGTAGTTTTCCGTGGTTTCTCCGATCAACACCAGGCGAATGCTGGAGAAGTACCGTAAGATACGAGCCACGGACAGCGCACGATCTTCCCTTCCTGTTCCTTGTCCTATTCTCACTCCTTACACACACTCACACACACTTACACTAACATACATTACACTACTACATATACCGGGAGACCGGTCGGGGACTTAGAATTTGCCCCGGCTGGGCGGGGCCCCGCTGGTGAGAGATGCCGGGTTGGGTATAACCCCGCTAGTCGACGGTAGGTCGGCGCCGGATCTCGCCATTCAGTGGGGGAAAATCACTGCCACCTCCCGGTGAAAAACACGCACTACACGTACGGGACTAATGGCTTCAGTAGTTGACGCGCCCTGAATCACTAACAATCAATCAATCAACAACTGCCAGCTCCGTCGTCGCCCGCTCTCTGAAGCGCCTCTGTCGCATCCGCCGTCTGCCTTGCCGGCTTCCTCCCATGGCCGTCCCTGCCGCCGCTGCAGCCCCCATCGTTGCCCTGTCTTTATCGCCTCTCACTGGCTCCGCCGCCGCCGCAATTACAGGGGTTGGACAGAATAATCGGAACACCTGCGAGATAGGAGCAACTCGTGCGGCTAAGTGCACCGGTGGGGAGCACGATCGTCTTCCATCACGAGGTAGCGGTATTCCAATCCTGTTCGCTTTGTGCGAAGTGTGTGGAAAGCAAGATGATTTTAGGGCAGAAATAATTCCGTTTCCATTGCTTCTCATCCATTTTTAATGATTTTTGTAACTCTATTAACAACATGAATACGATTTAGGTTCATATACCTAGTTCCCAATCACTTACAAAATAACACATACAAAACAAAACTACGCCCAGAACAGATAAAAAACTTTCACAACACACGCAGGAATTTTAGGGAACGATAATAACAATTCGATTGAATTATTTTCGTAATCAATCCCAAATTTATCAATTATTTGCAATAAAATTATTGATGTTGCACCTGTGCAATGTTTTCACAATCAGTTGTAGAAATAGATCGACAAGATTGTAAGTTACCCCTTGCAGAAAGAGGCTCTACTCTAACATTATCATAAAATGTCTCACTCTTTGGTTGCAAGAGATTTTTTAAAAATATTTCATAAAAAGAAATACTAAATAACAGTGCAACACCTAGTAATGATCTACTTCAAGATAATATTTTTGACCATAATTTTCGGGATGTACTTCATCACCCACCAATAAATATTGAATGATTGATGTTCTCATTGATGAAAAAATCCTTGAAACCAACACTTGGGTCTCGGGTTATCTTAGATCTAAGTGGCAGAGGCTGAAGCAATGCCAAGGAATCTGCATTTTTAAAAATTTTTCTTTCTTTTTTCTCATCTCCCAACGAATGCTCCGTTTCACAACCCCAAATAAATAAACTAATTGCTGACTGAACAAATAAATGTGAATTTGATGCATGAGCATTCAAGCAACTAATTGAAGATAATACTTGAGATTTCAGACTGAAACCTCATTCTCATTAAATGTAGATTAGCCCCCTCTCGAAATTGAAAGTTAAAACTCATTGCCAAAATTTCTTTAAACCTCATTCAATAAAACTACGACAAACATTTTGAATATATCTTGTTCCTAAGTACTTAATTATTTTTTTCTAACACGCTGTGTAGTTAGAATTCATGTTGTGTGGGTTCTTGATACCGAATGATGGCAAAACTTCAGTGTGTCCATGCGCCCGTCCATCTGTAGTGAATCCTAGTGCCCAAATCGTTCAAAAAATTTTTCTTGAAAATTAAAATCACTGATCGATCTGAACGAACTCAAGGCCCTGTAAATTTGAAATGGATATTTTGATTTTGGGGGTACTTTACATAAAGACTCAATTACACTTCCAAAATTCTCTCAAAAATGGCTCCACATTTTTTAAAATCTTTAACCTCGGATAGTGTAGATGACGTTTAAAAGAATGGCGCAGGTCTCATTTTCATTTAAATCTCTAATTTTTCGACAATTAAGTTACATTATTTCCGATTCTTCTTACAACTACACCATTGAAGATAAAGATTTTTCTTTAATAAACAAAATCTGTTCTTCAAATACAGATCTTGAAATAAAGATTTATATACCTTTTTTGGAAAATGAGTAATTTTTGCGTAATTTTGCGTGAAATTTAGGCAAGTTCTAAACAACTGTTTCTCAAGAATCGCTCCAATTTTTTAAAATTTTCTTCGCGCATATATTAAAGAGCGGTAAAAAAGTAATCCTATTTCCGGCAAACATACTGTATTTTCGAAAATGGCAAAATATTAACATTGCGAAAGTACAAATTATTGAAGTATTATTGAAGATAGGGGTTTTTCTATTAAAAAAACATATGTTAAAAAAGTATATCTTTAAATTTTTTTCATTTTTTTGATAAAACGACCAGTTTTTGCATAATTTCTGCTTGAAGTTAGTGCAATATATAATAAAAAATATTTTCTCAAAAACGACTTCAATTTTTTCTCTACTTTTTCCAAGGATATATCAATTGACGCTTAAAAAATTTCGAATGTCTCATTCTCGTTGAACTCTGAATTTTCGAAAATTGTAAAATTTAGACATAACACAAGAAAGTTTGTGTTGTTGTAGCATCATTGGTTTTATAATGCTTCATTAAGAGTGCAAAAACACATTCTCTTATTTATGAGTTTGTATACGGGTTCGTCTGCCGGTAATTGTTGACTTAAGAGTTGTTTTGCCGGTGACAAAATAACTGATGAACGAATTTTCCTTGTTAAGAGGAGACAGACTGATAACTATATACTGCGGCGGAAATCATTTTCAAGTTGTGTCCGAGGTTTTCTTGGAATTAAGTAGTAGTCTTTCCGCACAAATTAGTGCAGAATTTTTTCTTTTTTTTTCTTTTGGGAAACATATTATCGGGACATCCCAAAAGTCCAATATCTATACTGCCTTCGGTACCTATACAGCCAGAAATACCGCCCTCATCAAGCGACACTAGAGCAACATGAGTCGTTAAGGAACAACATTCTTAAACATTCATGCGCTGAATACAGTCTGCAAATCCGAATGAAACTCTGAAATGGGGAAACGTTTGCTCCGCAATGGGGCAAACATGATGTAGTGATTCTAAGAACAATGATCTTTACACCTACAATTACTCATACGATTCTTATTCGCTACAAAACACAACCTTTTGAAATAAATGACATCATATTTCATTGAAAACATAAATAAGGAATAAGGATGTTGGAGCATTCGTTGAGAGTTCATAGTTATCAACATACTTATAAATTACGCTTTTCTAGAAAATAAAATAGTCTAATTTGAGCAAAAAGCGCAGTCGAAGAGTAGAATGTAAAACGAGTGTTTCTTATCTTCAAAAAGAAAACGAGATGCGAACGCCCGACCTTTCATGTTGGGTAGCAAGCGGTCGAGCAACGGGGTAATTGCCCTTATCACCCGAACTCGTCCTTCACCTCCACAGGGGGCACATCTGTGGAGAAGCCACGAGAAGTGAATGTATGACGAGTTCACTCAGCCATATCAACAAGGAGTTCCCCTTTAGCTGCCAGAGGAAGATTCCAACGACAGCAGACTCTTGGGTCGTTGACTGCCTAATCCGCATTTTATTGGCGAAGTTCCATCACAATTGTCTGGTGAGGACACGAATCGACTGGATCTTGTGGATGAGAAGTGGAATGGGGTACAACGAACCCCATAAATGTGGTGGCCCCCGAGATTGTATTCCGTTTCATAGAATTTCAAGCTGTGAAGGCGACAGTCATATAGCAAACTGGTTGGTCGAATTATTCAGCTGTCGGTTTGATGGGATTAGAAGTTACTTTATTTCTTATGATCGTTTGAGTTCTGTCATTTGTGTTTATATTAAATTTATAGAAAAGAGAACTACAGTGCTAAACAATAACTGAATACACATAAGAGTTCTTTACCATGTAATTTTACAGCATTGAATGTGGAATCAAAATGAAACTTCTTTAAACACTTCAACTTCGCTTAAGGCTGTAAATTGCGAATATCATGTAATATTTCATGACTATCTTTTAAAAAAGAAGACATCTGTTAGGAAGATTCTTCTTGCCAGAGGCATTTTTTATAATAGATTTCCTATTTACTTCCGTTGGAGAAGGAAACTGTACAGTCAACTCATTGCATAATCTATTCATTTGCGTCACTTTCACAGAACAGTACACGGAATTATATTTCCTTGAAGATGAAATGGTGACTTTCACGATAACTCAAACATGAGTTCTACAATGAGTTGTGCTTTATGAGAAACGTTGACATTCAAACATACGTGCCGCTAGTTTGAAATGCAAAATACATTGACTCTGAGGAACTGATGGTGATTGAAGGACGTACCAACAATGAGTTTGTGCTGTTGTCTGTTGGACAGGAAAGAGATTCGATCAGGGAATCAGTGATTCATTTAATCTGAAATCAAGACATCAAAACCAAACGATTTAAGTAAAAATACTATATCAAAGGAAACGATAGGTCTAACAAGTGAATGAAATGAGCTTCAATTTGCATTACATACTTCCAGTATTGATGTGGGATAGACAGAATTCAGGAAATGGATAATATCTCTGAATAAAACATGGATGTAAAAGACGTTTTGTTCAAACACAGATTTCCCGTTTACAACATTACAAAATGACATGCCGTTGAAGACAATATACAAAAGTAGACGCCCACTTTACTGTAGGTAATATTTTGAGTTTACAGCAATCTTTGCTTTAAATGACTCACAAGGAATATTTTATGACATGGGAGTAAAATTCTTAATAATAATAATAATAATAATAATAATAATAATAATAATAATAATACTCTTATTAACATTATTAATATGATAATATTCTGACTTCAAATAATTATTTCAAAAAAAAGTTCTTCTTTATTTCAACTTACTTGGAACTTCCGCTCGAAAATTACATGGAATTGTTCACGCCGACCAGTGATAACAAAATTAAATTAAATTAATTAAAATGAATTAAATTATTATTTAAATTATTATTAATTATTAATTAAATTTTTCAAAAAAAATTCTAACAATTGTTGACTGAAGACATTTAGCTAAGTGGAAAAAGAATAATTTCTCCTTATATAGAGGAAACACATTAAATTTTGTCTTCGAGAACATGAGAATTGTCTCTTTCAAGTTCATGACATTTACAGAGAATGAAAGACCTTCAATGCGGTCACTGATAGCTTTTATAAGTTACACATCCATTAAACATTAGTTTATAGAATCAGCTTCTATGAAGTATGAATTAAACGAAACAACCTGGTACATTTAGCCGTATTCAAATGCAACATTACTTACAAGCTTATACAGCGTAAAAACCAGTGCAAAAAGTGCTAAATATAAGAATATTGTTTATTCTTCATTTGCGCCGCAACTATTTTTATACACATTTTTAAATATTTGATAGCTACCTGTTTAATTCTATGCATCAAACATCGCACATGCATAACTGATTTCAGAGTCTTACGTTCATAATATTGACAGTCTGAAGACAATCCGTGTAATGAAAACTGTGTCGGAACATTAACTCCTTTATTCGTTAGTCATGGTCACTGAAATAATTTTGAACTTTTGCGAAAGCATTTATTTATTTTTTATTTTACGTCAAAAAAACAGTAAAAACTGCGTATGACGTGCTATGGGGAAAAGTGAATTGTGTGCACATTTTCAAAATTCTGTGATCCCTACACTAAGTCATATACTACTTGAATTTTGGAAAAAAAAGAAGCTCCCATGTAATAAAATCTATTTTCAAGGATAAATAAGCAATACATTTTGGGCTCATCCATGTTGTAAATAGCATTTAACGAGAATTTTGAATACTCGTTAGTCTTAACTTCTATGTGTATGTGTGTTTCGCCACGACAATTTCCATGGTTCAAGCTTGCAAACCTCTTTTCCAAGGAATGGAGGACGAAGGCATTGACAACTACACAACTGCGTCACTCAAGTAACCTAGCAATGGTGGTTAATGCGCCTGAGACGAACCGGCCTATTTCAAGCTTCTTGCACCCGGGATGTGGGTCTAGGTTGCGCGGCATTAGGGTTCTGAAAAAAGATTCGTGGAGGAATTCCCATTCCAGGAATCTTCATGACCTCGTGGCAAAATCGTCTCGAAGATATTAAGAACCTCTCGAAAATGTACTTTTCTTATATAAACCAATGCAGTGAATTAAAACGGAGAACTAACCCTTTTAAAAACTATTCCATTAGTGAAATTAAAACACCTATTTTCTTTAATTGTATTCCTGGGGACGTATCCCAATAAATCGGTTTAGAAGTAATTCATATTATTCATCTCAAATGTTCGAGTATTCTGGCTTTTATCAAGTCGAGTACAACGTCGATAATGTGGATTAAATGGGATTGCATTCTGGATTATTAACATGTGTTGATTTATGAAATGAACAATAAAATAATACGTCAATGTAAAGAAAATTTTGCTAAATCGTTCACAATTCTCTCTAATGATTACAGAATTGCAACGGATGAAGAAAATCAATACTGGAGTAAAGTGAATATTTGTAAAAGTGGATTTGAACATGATGCTGACTTGTGGGTTCGAAGTAGAGTTCTTTGTAAAGTTGATTATTTAATATGAAAACAATACGATATATATATATATATATATATATATATATATATATATATATATATATATATATATATATATATATATTACATTAATGGATTTATGTTTACAATGACTTTAGTTGCATTTAACCACATTAAAATTGAGTATAGAATGCAGGATCATATTTACTTTCTCATATACGTACGTATATACGGAGTAATACGAAAAAGTTTTGTAATGCTGCGGTAAAAAAAAAACAACTTATTTTCCACAGAACAACTGGAATTTTGAGTCCTCGATAAAGAGAAAGCGGATAAATCATGTTCCAAAATGTAGCAAAATTACTTATTTTAACACATTGCATAGTCAGAATCAATGATATGTGGGTTCTTGATAGCGAAAAATGGTTTTCAGCAAAACGTCCGTCCGTCTACCTGTCTCAAATTTTCTTAAAAATGGAACCCAATTTTTTCTTTGTATTTCCTGTAAGAAGAGAATCTAATGAACTTACAAAGGTGGCGTAGGCCAGATTTTCACTGTTAACTCGGAATTTTCGAAAATTGCAAAAGTTTGAAATTTTTTTCGGTGTCGGTCTTGTCACAAATTAAAAATTGAAGATAGAAATTTTTCCTTCAAGTAAAATTTGTTTTCTGTAATTAGTTCCTTCATTAACGTTATGTAAACTTTATGAACATTTTTAAAGTTTTTGCGCAATATTAATAAATGATGAAATATGTGCAATATTGAAAAAATATCAGAAACAAGAATTTACCAAACACGGTTTCAAATTTTTTCTTTAAACTTTTGAAAGGCATGGTGATAAATGTACTGCATAAAATGACATAAAAAACAGAAAAATGGCATTTGTTTTCTAAAAAGTTACAAAATAGTAATTAACGTAACGAGAGGATAAATAGGGGTATAATTGCAAGAGTGGTATATTCAAGAAGACGAGCGATGATAGAAGCCAGTTTTCTTACATAGTACGAGTGCAATTACAGTCTTTTACCCACGTATTACGTTCAACATTTTTTTCGTTCCCATTAAAGATTAATTTTAATTTTGAGAAATTCTATCACATCATTACTATTCGAGACATACATTTCATGATGTCATATTTCCTCTGAAAAAGATATAGTGTAGTGGGCCTTGCATTGTTTGTTTGCCAGAAATATTTGCACATGCAAGGTACTAAACATATTGCAGATAAAGTATTAGAAGAAGCTGGCAGTCATGAAAACATTACTTCCCACGTAAAGTAAAGGCAGGTGTGAGAGAGAATACAACATATATAAATATTGGGAAGTGAAACAAAACTCGTCACTTCTGACGCATTTTTGTTATAGCTGATACTTACTGATATAGCTGATTGATACTTTTCAGAACGGGTAAACACAACTGGTGTTTACATTTTTTACATTAGTAAATCTAAGTCCAATGTTTACATGTAAAACATTTTATTTATTATGGTTAAGTATTTTATTTTGTTACATTATTCATCTAGTTTAACGTTCACTTCCTGAATTTAGTTTTATTCATTCGTTGTTTGTATGTAGTTGTAGTAGTACGTAATCTGTGATGAACATTCTTTTTCATATTTCATGGCCGACTAGAAGTACCTTGGCTACGTCTGTGTTATAGTTTTGTAATTAAACGATTTGGCTTATTTTCTGAAATCTTATTGATTAATTGCACGGTGAAATTTTAATTGCACGCATGCTATTAACATAGGATAATCAAATATTTTTCATGGAATTACTGAGATATTTAGTTAAATAAACAAAAAATGTAATTTTTTGACTTGTCTCTCACGTCGTTAATATTTACATTAGGGGCAATTTGTTCACATTGTTGTATTTATGAGTACATGTGCTTCAAATGATGTCTTATAAAGTTTCTCATTTTCAGTTATCTAGTTTCAAAACTCAAATTTTTCTGAGAAAATAAGCTCTAAACTACAAAATTCCAGAAACACCCAATCGCCATTTTGTATAAAAGGGTCCCAGATTTCTTTTTGAATTTGCTTTGAAGAAATAGTGCTAAATGGTCTGAATAATGTGACATAAATACCGAATTGAGGTATTTTTTTTCAAAAATTACGGAAATGTATTTTTTAAATATCTTTCTCGCCTTTAATATTTACATTACTAGAGATTTGGATACATTGTTGCATTTCTGAGTTTAATTGCTTCAAATGATTTACAAGGCATTTCCCCCTCCAGCGGAGCCTAGTGCATTATCCCAGGTGCGGTCATCCCGACATATGCTACATTCTCTAACTTCACTCTAATGCAGCTTGCCTATTGATTATTAGTGTACTTACCACCTCTGCCGGACAAAATCTGCGGTTCCACAGTGTTAGCCAAGAGCACTGCTGACACACAAGCCCGTGATAGGACGAATGTATAGTAGTATATAGTAAATATACGTTAATGGGATGTACGATTTTTCTGAACATTTCGTGAGAACAAGAGGCAGGACAGATAAATTTAAGACCATTTATTAGTCTAAGATCATGGTCAACAAGCGCGGAGAAAATGCTTCAATCATAAATTTTTTCGCCCTAAATATACGAGTGCTAGGGTCCAAATTATAAAGTGCTTACCATCGAAATTGGCACGCACATCTAGCACTTTTCGTGTGTGGTGTAGTTTATATTGAATCCAGTGCTGCCTAACCCACGAAATCGTGAAGTCTCTTATTCCTGTGAAATATGGCTCTGAATGATGTTCTATTAGTGCCATAATTCTTTATCCCTATGAATGTATGCAGGCATGCATGAATGAATTGATTCCGACAGTTTGAGCTGAGAAATCAATCATTCATTCACGAGGATTAAAAAGTTTGGTACTTATACCACTGATAGTTCCAATCCATGCTATAGAGGAAAAGTGCCTTCACAACCTAGTGGGTTAGGCAACTCTGACACTGATACACTCATATATTCGTTGTCCTGAAAAATGCAATTTTGCTAGGGCCCAAACAGTAAAGTGCTACGCTGTGAAGTGCTTACCATCGAAATTGGTGCACACAACTAGCACTGTCCGTGTGTGGTGCAATTTATGTTGAACTCAAGGAAATTTATTAATTGCATGTCAGTATATGTAACTAGTTTTAAGTTGTAGTTTTTCACAACTGGTTCAGCTTGTCTTTTGTAAATTGTGAGTAGTATGTTGGCTTAAAGTAAATGGATGTTTATATTGATTAATGGTGTTAACAGAAGTAATTTGTTGTTAACATGCATTGACTTCCTGTCATGTTTGCAATTTAAAAGCGAAATAATATTTAGTTCTAAGCATTTTAAGAGTTTATTTGGAGGCAGCCCGTATGGTGCTAGCTCGCAGGCCAATTCGGCTCTGTGATTCAGAAGAGGATTGAGGTCGGCCGTGGGCGACTGCGCGCATTTATCGTCCAGGTCAGTCTGCATTTGTTTGGGGCCGGCTTGCGATGCAGCCAAAGAACACAAGGTGATATTGGATGTGTGTACAACATTCGACGAAAAAGCAATGTACCTCATACTATGCGGATGACAAAAAATACCCTTGCCATAGCTCGCGAATACGTTGAACGAATTCTGTGCTCGCGATGGCTATGCGAAACGGCGAGTATTTGAGTACTAGTGTTCTCTTCCTCTCAGAGAGAGAGAGGGAGAGGGAGAGAGAGAGAGGGAGAGAGAGTGGGAGAGAGTGGGAGAGAGAGGGAGAGATTGGAAGAGAGAGAGAAAGTGGAAGAGAGAGGGATAGAGAGGGAGCAAGAGGGAAAAGCTAGTGTCGAAAATCCTGCCACCGTCAGGACTCGAACCTAGGACCTCCCGGTCAGAGGCGCTGCAGTGACATCAGTTGATGCACTGAGCTACCGCTCCTGGTAGGGAGAGGGAGAGAGAGAGGGAGAGAGGGAGGGAGAGAAGGAGGGAGAGAGACAGGGAGCGAGGGAGGGAGAGAGGAGAGAGGAGGGAAAGGGGGAGATATTAAACTGCAGCAAAGAAATGGTTTGCGGTAGTGGTGGTTGTGTCTATACTAATCCTAGGATTCGCCGCCCTATTTCTTGCGAGAATGTGGGTCTGGGTTGCGCAGCGCCAACGTCTCTAAAAATACGCCACACCACACACCACGCCTCGCCACAGCTGCGCCACACACGCCTTGGCCATACGGCAGGTCACGGGTCGCCATGACCTTGCGGCTGAACACAGCTCCCGGTCTTTTGTGTCCCAAACAGAAGCTGTTGGAGTATGCGGTACTTGGAATACACCTGGCGCGTGTTCTTGCTATTCGATTTCGCGGTCGTTGCAAAGTTGTTTGAAGGCTGAAATTTTGCCATCATGATAAAGTAAGAGAGAGTAACATTGGGTGTCTTCCTGCGGGGAAGGCTCAATGGTATTCATTAGATACATATGCTCAATAGCCTCGGCTTATAAGACGTGACATGTGCATATGTGAAGAAAAAAATTCAGTGGTTGTGAATGATAAATTTTAATTATGCATTAATTGTAATACTGAAGTAAACGTTTGGTGAAAACATCTTAATAATTATAATGAGTTTCTAAGGATATTTGACATTAAAAAATTTCACAAAAAAGTGACACTAAACAGAACAAAAAGTTCTTGTTTAGTTAAATGACAAAATATTTTAAGAAAATGACTTATTTTTCTATGAAAAATTTCATAACGATAGTTCTCAAAACAGCGAATATGATTTTATAATTTAATAAGTGTTGTTTAATAATTTAATTCTCTATAAAAAAAACAAAATCACGGCCAATACATGATACATAAGTGATGAAAATTTCATAGATTTATGTGCAATAGTTTCTGAGAAAAAGGTATATGAAGACAAAAAATAATTTTCAGGAAATGCACGTTTTTGTGTCAACATAAGACAATCCTAGTGCTTATTCTGGTTCTTCAGCATTTTCCAAATCATTCTCTGAACTTTTTCCTCTTTATTCTTACAATTTTACATGTTTTCAACGTTTTTCTACCTCCTCTTCTGTTTTTTTGACCCTGTGACAAGTAGCAGTGTAGTGTAATAGTGTCTTATAATGACTCAACCGCTCACAATGAAAAAAACAACTCACAATTAAACAGACGACAACGCATGATATTGATGTAAACAATGCCACCAAAATATCAGCAAACAAATGACTATCGCGAGGCATTTGTCACACCACTATAAATACAACCATGAACAAAATTTCCATAAAAACGACTTCGAACATGTTTTAAAAAAATGTAGCGCGGCAGAAAACGATAAAATTGGCGTGGCACTTTGCACGGCTAGTTATTTAAATGGAATTTTCAAGACTTTAGGAACAAAATATCTCGAAAATGTATATTGCACTATGTTAAGTGAATATTAAAGATTCAAAATAACACAAAAAATGAAAATCGAAAATTTTGGTATTATGACGTGTACACTCTACCATTAACCATGTAACAGGTAGTGTGTTTTGTAGGAAGGAAACAAAACAGGAATCCTTATCTTAAAATACCCCCGAATATGGGAATCGTTGACTTTTTGCGAAAAGGGATCGTCATGGTATTTTCCTGCAGATAGAATCCCATTTAGGCTTTCGGGATTTCTAGCTCTCTTTATGGGTATTTCACCTTTTTCCAGATGTGTTGTGCAATGTTTTGTACATTTGTACAATATTGTTGATTATTTTTAAATCTTTACCCTGTTCCAAAAACTTTTGCCTTAGGGGATTGTAACTTTGCATTCCACATACTTCTTACTTACTTCATAATTACTTCTGTAACTTCCAGCTTCGGGTTGCGTCGCATATCACCGTATGTCATGCAAAGTTTGAATTCTAAAGCCTGAAGCAGGTAGTATTAATATTTTCAATGTCTTGTCGAAAAGCAGCTTGGGTAGTAGCGAGGGAAATGACGTATTCCTGAGTAGAAACATTTGCATGGTGAAGTCAAATGAGACCGCAAAGTCTCGAGGGCACTTAAAAAATGTAAATACACCAGCACTCAGTTCATTCGTGTATTTTGCTGTCAACCTCACAGAGTGTTCGGGACTTCTAGAATGAGGCAGAGCATGTGAATTATCTTCCACGAATTCTGCGCTCCTCGTTTATTTACACACTTCAGTTCATAGATGTATGTGTTAAAGGTGGATGTGATACCTGGTATTCTAAATCAGGAGAACATTGTGCCTCTTCAAACTGACTCACTTCACTTTACTTCGGATATGTTTACAAGTACGATGATCAAAGAGGAAGTATTCTTATCTTCTGATAATATGAATATCTTTTACTACACTATTTTTTTTTTAATTTGTTGCGTCTGCACCTTGACGCAACGCGTCTCCAAGCCCCTTAAGGGGCGTTGAGCGCTTTGCACTGGGGAGTAATCCTCCATTAATGTGCTTTACTTTTAATATTAGTCAAGTCTCGTCACGTCGCAGACAGTCAGTGCCTTTTATCCCTTCGGCCAGGAGCTCGACGGCGTTAGATCCCGGGGTTCCTGGCCGGTCACCCAACCACGAACCCGCGAGTCTCGAATGCGCTTAACCTTCGTGACTTCACGGAGCGTTGTAAACGCATTCGGCTAGCGCCGCCGGTTCGTTTGATTTAAATATCTTCCAATCAGATCGGCTGGGTGCAGCTGAGAGTCGGCATTGCCGTTATCTGCGTATTTTCTCGGACCGGCTGGTCGTAAGATTCGAATTTCGACAAACGTTCTAGGACTCGAGTCCCGACACCACGAATTTTCGACACAAACTAGATAGGAATGTCGAAGTGAGTAGCATGCAGTTTGGGGGGAATTATAACGACCAGCTTCTTTGATTGGTAGTTTTCTGTGGTTTCTACGATCAATAACAGGTGAATGCCGGAGAAGTACCCTAACAAACGAACCACAAACCGCGCGACATATTTCCTTCCTCTTCCTCGTCATATCCTTTCCACTACCTTATACATACACTTACATGCACTGAGATCCGAATAAAATTAGAATGTAGTTGACATTTCGTGGTCACATGATGACGCTAGCACTAGAAGGAACAGCCAATTGGAAGCTTCGGCATTTGCACACTGTTGTCACTTAAAATTAGGGAACAAATGAATCACCTGCCTCAAATGTGGTTAACCAGCTGAGCGAAGTCTAGAGTCGAGTGTGTAGCTATTGTGTTTTAAAGTGCGTAGCGTGTGCTGAATTTGTAAGTTGGGGGGGGGTGTTAGATTTGTTATTGTTATAATTGTTTTAAATCTTCATTGTTATCGTGGTTTATTATTGATGTTTTGTTATTGTTGCTTGTTATTGACTTTTGGTATCGTTTCGTTAGATCAGTGTCCGGTGTTATGTCAGAAGAAAGGGGCAAACGCTACCGAAGCCGCCCGAGTGTTCATCCCATAAAGTTTGTTATTTTGTCATATAAATGGACATTTATATGAAGTTTGGGAATAAATGGCTAAGGATCAGAAAAGGTATACTTCGAATTTATTACTTTTCTTTCATTTGTTATGAGCTCCATATTTCTTTCTTCTGTTTGCCTAGTTACGGTTGAAAACACGTGATAAAGTATGCGACTACGTCGCCCCCTCCTCAACCAACTATCAACTACGTTCTAATTTTATTCGTACTGTATACTACCACACATATCGGGAGCTTGTTGCCAACAATGTTCATGTAAAAGTAATATCGTGTAATGTAGTAAGTTCATGTAATAATAATAATAATAATAATAATAATAATAATAATAATAATAATGTAAAAGGGAGGACACTCGATAAGAAAAAAACTAGAGGTGGAACAGAATTGCACAGACTTTCTCGTTTCTCGAAAATGCGTACTTTTGTGCTCATTTTAACAGAAAACTGTTGAGTTTTCGAGAAACGTTATTTGACATTATTTAAGGCACATCTTCTCATAAGTACAATTATGTGATGAAATTGCCTCTAATGTTAATATTACTGACTTGAGAGACAAGTCAAAATAATTATATTTCTCTAATTTTTGGAAAAAAAAAGAAAAGCGCAATATGGCGTTTATGTCATGTTATACAGTGAATTTTAAAACTATCCTTAACAAAAATGTAAAGAAAAAAATTGGAGCCGTTTTTGAGAAAATCTTGTTTTTGTAATTTTTCCAAATTGCAAATATTGCATGCACTATTGCATGAAAACTAATAATTTTTTCAAAAAATCTACATGACCTTAATGAAAGAACTATTTATGAGCAACAAATTTCATTTGTTGGAAAAATCTGTCTTCAATTTTATAGTTGTAGGAAGACACTGAAAACAATTCACTTTTGCAATTTTCGAAACTTCAGAGTTAACCGTAAAAACCGGACCTATGCCACCTTTATAAATGTATTTATTATTATAAATTATTATAAATCTATTCTTACAAGAAATTGAAAGAAAAAAAATTGGAGTCGTTTTTGAGAAACTTTTGAAAATGTCCATGTAAAGTACCCCCAAATTTTAAAGAATGTTTTTCAAAATCTCAAATCTTCAATTAGAGCCAGATGGACTGGGGTTTCTTCAATTTGGAAACGATCCTACGAATGGTTTTGGCGCTAGGTTTGTTCACATACGACAGACGAGCTGATGGGTGGACGGACGGACGAACGGACGTTTTGTTTCCAATTGGTTTTTCGACATTAAGGATCTAGCGATTCTGGATACTAATTTAGCAACTGGATTTTTCCACTTTCTTGTTTTCAGGGCCCGGCAATGAATTTTTTTCTGTCGGAAATTCGCCGTTTTTTCGCGCAGCATTACATAACTTTCTCTATACTATGTATATTACTCCGTATATACGTACGTATACGAGAAAGTAAAAGCTCATCAACACATTTCCTTTTATGAATAATCACTTTGCACTAACATCAGCCCTATTTCGTTCGTCTCTCCGTTTGCGATTCAAGTGAAAAGACTTATTCACAAAATGCAGGTAAAGATGGTCTGAGCGTCTTTTTTTTATTTTAGTGGCTAGCCAGAGAAACAAGCATGCATGTGTGTAACAGTGATCGAAAAAAGAATATTCTTGTTTTCTATTCTAAATTTCTATTCTAAACGATTCAACGTACAGATGTTCATGTGATAAAATAAATGACAAATTTTAATTAGAGGTGCTAACATGTCACAGACTTTCTCGTAGTAATAGTTTTTTAATTTCCTTGGTGTGGTCTGGCTTTAAATTCTTGCTCCATTCTCTAGCCAACTGCCATCTATCTTCGCCCCCAAGTACATTTTTTTCACGTTTTTTTCAACTTTTTGCTTTCCTAGTAGTAAAACAAAATTATTACTTCAAGAATATTTAAGAACAGCAAAAATTCGTCCTAAATAGGAATTTTCATTGAAAAATTTGAAATGGTTTTTAAGAGAATGGCGATTATTCATTACTGTAAATGCGAAATTTGAAGCTCTTTTTCACAGAAATCTATTGAGTTTTCGAAAAATGTCATTTGAAATCATTTGAAGCACTTCCACTCACAAATGTAATAATGCATACAAATCGGTGGAAATATCCATATTAACGGCGTGAGAGGTATTTCAAAAAAATTACAACTGTGTAATTTAAAAAACACAAAAGAATACATTCATTTTAATAAATGAACATTACGTCATATTAAACAGTGAAATTAGCACAATCAATTGAAAAAAAATTGAAAACAAATTGGTGCCATTTTTGAGAAAATGGCATTTGATCGTTTCTGAAAATGTGGAAATTTGAGCTCATTTTTGTAGAAAACTGTTGAGATTTCCAGAACCTTTATTTGACACTATTTAAGGAACGTGTACTCATAAATATACTAATGAGAAGAAATTGCCTTTAATGTAAATATTACCGACCTGAGAGACAAGTAAAAAAATTACATTTTTGTAGTTTTTGAAAAAACAAAAGAATAGAGCAATATGGCGTTTATATAATCGTATAGGGCTCATTTGGCACTAACCCTACGAAAAATTTAAAGAAAAAACTTGGAACCGATTTTGAAACAATATTGTTTGTAATTTGTTTAAATTGCAAATATTGTATGCACTATTGCACAAAACTCCTAAAATTTCCGAAACAATGTACATGATCTTACTGAAAGAACTAGCACAACAAATTTCAAACAACGAATTTATTCACAACAAATTTCAATGGAAGAAAAAATCTCTATCTTTAGTTTTATAGTTGTAGGAAGACGCCGAAAAAATTCAAACTTTTGCAATCTTCGAAAATCCAGAGTTAACGGGGAAAATCGGACCTATGCCATATTTATAAATGTATTTTACTCTTTTCTTACAAAAAATGTAAAGAAAAAAATTGGAGCCCTTTTTGAAAAAACAATTTAAAATGTCTGAGGAGATTTATGTAAAGCATCTCCCAATTTTAAAGAATATTTATCAAAATGTCAAAGCTTTAACTAGAGCCAAATCAACAAGGGATTCATTCATTTGGAAAATACCGTACGTGTGGTTTAGACGCTAGTAGTATTCACAGACTGACGGACGGACGGACGGACGGACGGACGGACGGACGGACGGACGGACAGACAGACAGACAGCCAGCCGGACGGACAGCCAGACAGACGGACAGCCAGCCGGACGGACAGACAGACAGACAGACGGACAGCCAGCCGGACGGACAGACAGACAGACAGACGGACAGCCAGCCGGACGGACAGACAGACAGACGGACAGCCAGCCGGACGGACAGCCAGCCGGACGGACAGCCAGACAGACGGACAGCCAGCCGGACGGACAGACAGCCAGACGGACAGACAGACAGCCAGACGGACAGACAGACAGCCAGACGGACAGACAGACAGCCAGACGGACAGACAGACAGCCAGACGGACAGACAGACAGACAGCCAGACAGACAGACAGACGGACAGACAGACAGACAGACAGACAGACAGACAGACAGACAGACAGACAGACAGACAGACAGACAGACAGACAGACAGACGGACAGACAGACGGACAGACAGACGGACAGACAGACGGACAGACAGACGGACAGACGAACGGACAGACAGACGGACAGGCAGACGGACGAACAGACAGACGGACAGACAGACGAGGACGAACGAACGGACGAACAGACAGACGGACGAACAGACAGACGGACGAACAGACAGACGGACGACAGACTGACGGACGGACAGACAGATGGACAGACAGATGGACAGACATACGGACAGACAGACGGACAGACAGACGGACAGACAGATGGACAGACAGATGAACAGACAGACGGATAGACAAACGGACAGACAGACGGACAGACAAACGGACAGACAGACGAAGAGACAAACGGACAGACAGACAGACGGACAGACAAATGGACAGACAGACAGACGGACAGACAGACGGACAGACAGACGGACAGACAGACGGACAGACAGACGGACAGACAGACGGACAGACAGACGGACAGACAGACGGTAACCAGTAGCCAATTGGTGAGTTGACCACAAATGTGCGTGTTCAAATGTGGATGCTGAAAGTTAATGAGATAAGTGTTGCATGTGGACGTGCATAGAGAGAGAGAGCAGATACTGATGCATGTAGAATTTAGTTTATTGAAAATTCGTAATTAACCGACTAATTAAATTCAAATTTCATTCGTGAAATAGACCTATTAAATTCAACTCGTTCCTATGAAATTCCAAGATAAATCCCCTCTCTGCTTCTTGACTAGCGCATTTATCGACGATTTCAAAAGCACTCCTGGAATTATGTTGGATAATTACATCTTCTACTGGTACTGTTATGTCTCGTACATAAAGCTGTTCCAAATGGAGGCTTCCTCTTAACATGCGCATGTTTTCTTGAGCTCTCTAGAAGTGAGAGGAGTGGAGGAGAGGGTATTTATTTGTTCGATAGGACTATTGTATCAAATCTGTAGCTCCTTTTTGACGCAGTACAGTTTCTATTACATGGGAGCGAATATGTCTGTTATTAAATTTTCTCTGATTACATCGATGCTATCAATTTCTCTGAATTAAATTAATGTTAGGAAAGGAAAAAAAAATAATGTTAGTAAGTATTCTGAGGCTCAAGAAAGCGTACGCGCATCTTTTTACTTGTAGCTTGAGAACTTGAGATTGAGGCTTGGGATTGAGTACTTGTAGCTTAGGAGTCATGGTTTTCCACCAAGAGTATTCGTTTCGCTGACGGCTCGTCAATCTTGATTTTCTGACGTCGACCGCAAGCCTTTCTTCCCGTCTCTGCCGTCCTCCGTGACGCGAAGTAGGTTGACCTAGTGCGCTTCTCTCTTCTTGGAAAGCATACAATTATCGAGCTATTGGCCATCGTTGAGGCAGGACCAATTAGTGGCGACATGAGCTTCTCTCTTCTTGCCCTCACAGTGTACTTCTCCCAGTGTGTGTGTGTGTGTGTGTGTGTGTGTGTGTGTGTGTTTGTGTGTGTGTGTGTGTGTGTTTGACAGTTCACTTTATACCTAAAGAAAATGTTTGCTTTATAACATATCGTAGCAGAGAGAACACATTGGTTCGAGATATCTAAAGTCGACTTTCGGAAGATTGAACTTCATTACTACAAATCATTCTAAAGAATCGATCGTTTTACAAGCGATTTTCACAAACGTCTATCGACACATTAAATATATGTTTTTCTTACTCTTTGAATGAATATCCATGTTATTTGTATCTGAAATACGGAAAATAATAAATTAATTAGACTTAATTAGTAGGATTATAATGTTTATAAATTGTGAAAATATAAAGGACTAGAGGAAGCGCGTCTTCTTTGTGCCAGAAAAAGGGCTAATTCGACTTTTAAATTTTGTTTTTCAATCGATTGGATGTATTTCAAATTGTAAGGGATTCAAAATTTAATTAAATTTTCAATTTTTCAGCATTAATAGCATAAACAGATCGTAACGTCCATACGAATCAATTGTCTGGCGAAATGAAGGTTAGGGAACTATAAATTTTATAACTTTTACGACATAAAGATTATAAATTTCATCGAAATTGTGTATATTGTCGCAGGAATTAAAGAACTTAATAATATGATTTTCAATACTTTTCGTATTTCTTTTGCCCTGGAAAGTAGAATGACAAATATTACTATTATACTCAAATTCGTATTTGCTGCAATATTATTACAACAAAACGTGCCAAAAATATTGACACCTCCAAATACAAGCCACAGTCAGGCATAACGTAATATCATAAAAAGTATTTTATGCAATTTCACCAACCCCTAACTTTCGCATTTCTGGCTAAATAACCCAGTTTGTCTTTCTTTTCAATTCCGTGGTCCGCAAGGAACAAATAGAAATCGTGTTATAAAAAAGCCTTCCTCAAATGAGACAGTATTCAGCGGACGTGAATGAAAGAGTGCGACTCATTTTGAACGAGACGCTATGTTTGCGAGATGTCTGGTTGCGGTAGCGCAGCCTCAAAAACTTCTGCGTTGGTCTGTTTGCGAATCTCGACCGGGGCCGACACGAAGCAAACAAACACTGCTACGTTTCTCCTTGGACACAGGAGTCGTTAACGGCTAAGTGTGCGACACGAGACGGCAGGCCTCGGCAGGAGTTGGCGATCGTTGTCACAGTTGTTAGAAGCAGGCTGCGTACTGGAATATTTCTCCAAGGGAGAACGTTCAAAAAATAAAACTGAGAAGTAAACAACGGTAGAATTTACACGCAGAATATCTGCCTTCGGTGACGTCACAGAGGGAGAGATGGTTGCACTGAATGTCGACTAGTATTTCCGGGCGCGTCAATAGTTATGGTCATTTTTTCCGTAACTGTAGTACACTTTTATGATGGGAGGTGGTGGTGTTCTTCCTCTGCTGAATGGAGAGATCCGGCGCCTATCTACATGTCGGCTTGCGGGGTTTCCCCATTCAGGTATCTCTCTCCAGCTGTGCACCGCACCAGTCGGGGCAAGCTCTAAGCTCCTAACATGTGTGGTAGTTATGTACTTTGAAGTGTGTGTGAAAGGTATGAGGAAAGGACGAGGAAGAGGGCTGAGAGCGTGTACTGTCCGTGGCCCGTTTTTATGGTACTACTCAGGTATGGTACGCACAGAAAACCATCGACAAGAGCTGCCGGCCGCTAGAATTCTCCTCCAGCCAGTTGGTAAACTCGACCTGTCTGTCTGGTGTTGAAAATACTGCCACCGTCGGCACTCTAACCTAGGACCTCCCGCTCAGTCCTAGATTTTCGAAAAGTAGCCTCAACACATAAAATTTACATTAACAATTCCTGAAGAAAACCATTGAACCCATCACCAATTCAGCTAAAATGTTACGCTACCCAATGTTTTCTGAATAGCGCTACTATGCATAAATGGCTCTATTGCGCATGCGCAGTGCCTACCTTCTCGTGTGTCTCGCTCGCGCTTGAACGGTCGAGTGGACAGATTCCGCGCGCGAACATGAAATCTGCGCTAGAGGAGTCGGAATTGACGATTCGCAGAACAGACGAATGGAATAAAGACTAACACATCACGGTCTGAATGAATCCTAAGAATGTTCTATCACAGTTATTATTTTCCAATTTCCTTGATTTGAACATTTTAAAATCTGTGAATCATAAATGATTAGATTTGGAGGCACCTACTCAGCAGAGTTCGCACGGGAACTCTGACACCTAAATCAATTAATTCATTGTTTCTTAGGTAGCAGGCTGCGCGATAGAGATTTGTTGTTCCCTATACTATTCTAGATTATTTCTAATTATAGTATTGCTTTATAAGCGATGAATTTTCCAAACGTGTTCTGAGGAATAAACGTTTTAAACGTGCTGAGCCCTGTAGATCCGTGAGCAGTAGTGTAACAAAATGTGGCGATAGTTCGAAGTGAGGATTGACTATTAAATCGAGGTTAGTCCTATAGTAACATCTTTATCAGATTCTTTTTTTTTAAATTTTTAACTTGTGTCTTTTTTGCAACACGTCTCTTTCCTTATCATGGGCATTGAGCGTAAATAAATCTAAAATCATCTGTTAAGTTTTTTTTTTTTTGTTATTTAAGGTCGCATCAACATCTAGGTTATTAGCGACCACTTATGGAGTTAACGGTATGATAACTATGAAGATGAAACGATATGGTGATGATAAGGGGTGAAACGACGAACACAAATACAACCATCCCCAAGGCGAGACTCGAACCCGCGACCCTACGGTCCGAGATCGCTACGACACTACTGCTGTTAAGTTTTTGTCTTTTGTTTCGCATGCCTTTTATCGTTGCCGGAATATTATCTTTTCTAGGGTGCCGGAATTGAACACGAGGAGTAAGCTTTGAATAGATCAAGATGTATGTGATGATGCATTTTATCCCTCCGGCCAGGGGCTCACCGTCCATAGTAACCATAGTTTCCGGACGGTCACCAGTCCAGAAATCCGTGTTTGTCTCGAGTTGTTTAATTTCCGTGACTTCACAGAGCGTAGTTAAACAATTCAGCTAATGACTTGTTTTGAGCTAACAGAAAACATATTTTAAATATTTTAAAGGGATTTAATCATTGGCACATAGAGGTTGCAAATGGAATGTTATATTTTTTAAGGTGCCGGAATTGAACACGTGAAGTAAACTTTGAATAGATGAAGACGAATGTGAAGATGATTGACAGGAAAGGATATAAGACACTGGTAATTAACATTAAAAAAGCAGTAGTGAAGAGGAAGGAAGTCGACAGTTGAAATATGAGCTATTTACAGTTGCGCAAGAAATACGTAAACTACATTATGACGAATGTCATTGGCTTTTATTTCTTCGTAATTTCTAATTGCATCAAACTTGGGCGTTTACATTCCACTATTTTTCAAGATTCTGAGTCTTGAATTCGTCAGTGATGAGCTCACCATTTGTGCAATATCAGGCAACATTCCAAGTGGTTTTAAAGAAAATGTAACCACATATATTAGTTTTGCAATTAAACAAATTCTAGTGATGTATAAAAAGGCCGGTGTCAAGAAATTGAAGGAAAAGACTGAAAAATTCAATATTTTTGCTCAAATTTCTTTCCTAACGACATATTTCTGTTCACTGTCAGGGGCGCTCAGCAAAGATATAGTAGTAGCTTTTAGCAATAGTTTAAGAATATATTTCCATTAGAAAGTTGTAGCGTTAAATAATAGCACTGATTTGCGACAATATTAATCTTCACTAGTAATTTTACATACTTATAGAATAATAATAAATAAAATTTTGAAGAAGAAAAAATCTTAAATTTAGTATTAAAGAAATGCAATTGTGTACTATTATTCATTATAGTGAATTATTAGTAAGGAAGTTTGATTTTTTTTCCGACACTGTTGACGAATTTCCTCTAGTTATGAGATAAAAGTAAATCAGAAATCTGAAAGGACGTTTTTAAGGTTGGCGAGAGACAAAGGGAGTATTTCATCTTCCCCCGTTTCAGTCGAAAATTTCTATTTACACTACACCACCAAACAAAACTTAACCTCACTATTACATCTCAGTTGACACTTTACTACGTATTTCCGAGTTAGGGCAGCGGTCTTCGGCCTTCGGGATTTACATAAAATAAACTTGAGTCTGTGCAAAACATTATTTTCAACACATTTTATGCCAAAATATTTCTCGCGGATACAAAATGTCCCACTGGGACAATTACCTACCGCCCTGTGGCTCGTGCGATCATTAGCTCGATGATGACATAAATACTTTCATTGCCTTCTTTCAGCTTTATCTAAAGTGTCTGGCTGACATGTGAATTTACTGCCTCTTTTGTTAATTAACCATATTTTGGAATTAATCCATTGGGAACGGAAGCAGCAAGTCGAAACGCACACAATACCTGAGAGACAACACGAGAAAAATACGTTTCCACCTAAAGAACTCTCCTTTTGGAACGAAGATCAAATATATTCATTTATCTTCCTGCGGAACAAATTATAGGGATTTAATTGTTTACGTAATTTACACCTTGATACATGAATGTCTGTCGGGAATGTTGGGATCTGTATTTTTTTCACAATTTTCTTGAATACAAATGTCCCCATTCAAGAATATAAATTCCTGAAGAATTATGACCATAAAAACATTTCTAGTGAACGTCCGATAAACAAACATAGAAGGAAAAATAAAAGAAATGAAATTCGACACCGAAAGAATTTGTCTTTCTCTCAATAACGCAATGATTTTCTCGTCAGCGTATTCCATTAACATCTTGTTCAACACGCGCTTCCGGGTGTCTGTGAGTTCAACCCATTGAGCGGCGTGGGTGTTTGCACTTTACTCCGACCGCAAGGCGACGCTCCCTCCGGGGCCACCGCCGCCTACACCCTTGACATCGTCCTGAGCACCGCTGCCATTGCTTCCGCCACCACTGCATTTCCCATCTCCAGGTAACGAAATGTATTGTAATAAACAAAATATTAACATATATACGTATTATTTTTCCAAAATATGTAAGAAAAAGTAAAAAATATGTAAAATAAAAAAAATCATGTAAATGTTTAAAGTTAATACTAATTAATAAAATTAATACATAATTCAACGGCTGATGTTTGAAACATCTGCAGAAGGACGTTCAAGATTTTCTACAAGCATTGAAGATGATCCTGGTACTACAAATGACCTGGGCTCTCCATCTAATTTCGGACGAATAGAACCGACAGGATCAAACAAAACTACTACATTATGTCTGAATCAATTGGTCATATCGAACGCAAACATCCGACGTCATCCGACCAGGATTTCGGCCAAATGGTTCCATTGTGACCTTAGCCTAAGACCTTCAACGATGATGCGTTGGCAGTGGCAATGTCGATCTTGCGAGTGGCCCTGCAGGCCGGTGCCATGCAGCCGGTCTTCTGGTCGTGTTGCGAGTGCTGCGTCGCCGACGGAAGGCGTGTTTGCGCACGTAGGGTGAGTGAGCACGCGGGGGAGGGGGGCGGGGTGGTGATGGATACCCTGCACTTCGAGAGGCGGCGTCGCCGGTGGCGTTCAATGCGTGGCTGCCACGAGAGAGGACTGCCAATATTTGGGAGGCGGCAGCGGCAGCGTCGGACACGTCGACAGCAAGCCTCCGGTCACTGCACTGTTGTGAGAGAGTTGGGTGCTCAGCTGGAAAGGATAACTGACAGTCGACCAGTTAAAATAAAATAAAATAAAAATTAAAAAAAACATTATTTCACATGTCTGTATCACGCGGCGGGTGACAATTGCAGAACTTCTATCCAAAGTGCCGTATTTCCATTTCCGTTGTTTTTTCTTTATTTATAAATTTATATGGACGAGAATTCTAGCGGCCGGCTGCTCTGATCGGTAGTTTCTCGGTTTCTCCGATCAACAACAGGAGCAGTACGAATGCCGAAGCAATACCCTAACAAACGGGCCAAGGACCGCGCGATCTTTCCTTCCTTATACTTGTCCTATCCTCACCCCCTTACACACACACTTACCACCAGCTGTCTCGGCTGGGGCGGTGCCCCGCTGGTGGGAGATACCTGGTTGGGGAAAACCCCGCCAGTCGACGGTAGGTCGGCGCCGGTTCTCGCCCTCCAGTGGGGGAAGATCACCGCCACCTCCCGATGAAGAAATGCACTTCACTTACGGGACTAATGACCTCAGTAGTTGACGCCTCCGGAATCACTAATCAATCAATATAAATGTATATATTCTTAAGACGCTTTTCCATCAAGCTGTCACATATTGTGTGCGAAAACAGGGTGTCTCTTTTGTTAAACGGTATTCGAAAACTATTTAATTTAATCTCTAACTAGTAAGCAAGTTTGAATACCTCAAATTTGTGAAAAAAGTTATTTTTATGGAGATACATCACTTTGGAAATAAATTATTTAATATCGAGCCAAGAAGAGTCTTCTCGTCGGTCTGAAATGTAAGAATGACCATGTAAATGCAGCGTGAAGTCACTAATATCTCCAAATTTCTCCTGAGCTATTAAAAACGTATGCTTCAAGTACTTTGAATCGATACAAAAAGAATAATTAACAAGTGATAATTTTAAAAATGCCTTTTCATTTGAAAACTAGCAAAAGGTTGAATTTACCAACAAATTGATATGGCCGTTAATATATAACTTCATGTTTTCCAAATTATTTCCTTTACTCACACAACGTTTCAATCACTTGTATTTTGGGTTGTTAAGTTCTCTTAATGTCAATTCAAACTTGCACTGTCAACGCAGTGCAATTCATATTTTGGCGTTACTTCGTTTAAGAAAGGTAATGTCAAAAGCATGCCAGCGGCAAATCCGATTGACACATTTGAAAGACTGACAGATCCTCTCGGTGAGAATGATATGACTTTCAGAACTCTTCTTAAAAATGGTAGATTAATGAATAATTTTTACTCTTATTCATCGAAGTTTTGAGGTCGTTATAGGTTCATGAAAGAACATGGATGCATTGTGTCCTTCAATTAACGTTTTTGTTAACAAGAAATATTGATTTTCTGATCTATTGTTTTTTTCCGTACACATACAGGTCTTTACTGTTTTTGACGAAAATAAATCAAGTAACTTCCAGTCAGTCCCACACAAATGTATGTTCCACAAGGTCTCCCCGCTGGCGTATAGCGGCGAGGGTTAGGTCCGCACATACTTGTCCATGACGTCCCTGTTCGAATTGGATTTGCAGCATGATGATGATAATGATGATGATGATAATTAGTATAAGTATAAAAATACTAAGTATAAGTAAAATAACAATAGGAAGGAAAGATTGCGCGCGGACCTTGACCCGTTGCATAGGATGATGACTCAGGATTCGCCAGGATGGGGTCAGGGACACCACTGATGAAAGGAGTCACCCTATGATTTCAATTCTCGCAGGCGCCACAAACTCACGAATGTTAATCACATCAAGTAAGCGTCTGGTCCCTTAACGGGTTAGAACCCGTGACCTCCCAATAATTGATACTCGCTAGCCACAGGACGTCGTCTGTACGCTCCCAGTGGCAAACACGTATTACCCCTTTAAAACATTACACGAATGGTGAGAGAGAAAATGATAGGCGCTAAAGACTTTGTCCCATTCTATTTACAACCTAAAAACTTTCCAGAGAGCCCAAAGTCTTTACCGTTCACCGCAATCATCCTTTTTCTTACAACCAACACTGTTTGTTTGTTTTTTTAAACAGCCTGTACGGCTCTATCACGGAGACGCGAAGAATGACAGTTTGCGTTTGCGCGCGGGCCGCGGTTCAAGAGAGGCCGCCGGCTGGCAGGGGCTCCTGGCTTCCGCGAGAGGGACCGCCAATATTTGGGCGGAGGCTAGTGGCGGACGCAACGGCTTGGGAGGACATGGCACCGGCTGCCTCCGGTCGCTGTACTGTTCGGTTTTGGGGGGTACTGCTTGACGACACGGGCCACGGCGGGACATCGAAAGGATTTAAAGTGTCTTATCGAGAACTGTTTTTCCCAAAACTATAAAAGTCGTCAATTTATTCAATCCAAAATATTCATTCCACATCGAAATTAAATTAAGGAGATAACGAAATAATCCTTTTTAATTATTTATCAAATGGGTTATTTCATTTTTAACTCAATTTGAATTGGGATTTGTAAAAACTAAGGGAACAGCAACGAAATATATGAAGCGACTGCGTTTGCCTTTTGAACAATATATATAAAGATTGCCAGTAAATAGATATTCAATAGTGTTATAAAAAATTATTTCAAACAAATACAAAAGAAATAAAATAAAATATTTGAAGAAAGAAAGAAGGAATGGCCATCAAGGACTAGACGGTACGTGGCAGGTGGTAATGAAATGGTTTTAATTTTTTCCATTAATCAAAAATGTAATGAATCTACTTAATGGGGGGAATAAAAATATTCCTTTTATATTTGTTCAGGGCATTTATTCACTTCAATAAAGCAGCTTACTTAAAATATTGAAACACTTATTAAAACACTTTCAAATTCAAAATATAACATTCACAATTAAAAATTAACTTAAACAATATTCTTATAAACGTAAATACTAACAAAATGTCTAACTAAATTCACAATTTTAAATAATGATACCTATGTATAAGTCTTCTTCAGGTTTCAAAACAACGTACGTCCTTCATTCAGGTCTAATCCCATACAGACAATTTACGGTATTCACTCTTCTACCTATTTTAGTTCATTCATTTTTTCACAGCACTCAATTAATACACTGCTAACACGACGCTACGTATTTTACATCAAATGATCTATTGAATCTTACATCTCTTATTAAAGCGTTCTATTTCATCTCTTTGCCTAAATCGCTTGGTCCAACTTCACTCACGAACGTTCAATATCTTTCTCGACTGTTGATTTTCGTGTGTGTTCACTGGTCGGCAGTCTCCGACACATCAAACATTGCCAACCCGTCATTTCCTATTCCAGTGGGCCATGTCTATACTTTTATTTCTATTATGGAGTCAATGGAAAAAATATGAATAACACAAAATTACGACTCATTGCAATAGTCAATAAATAGTTCTCAAAAATCCAATTTAAAACGGTAGAAAGATAATATTCTTGAACTAATTGTATATTTACGATTAAACCAAAGAAATTGCTTAATGCGTATTAATTTTCTTATATCTAATAAGTGGCGTTCACGTTAGTCCAAGGAACGACTTGTCTGCAGCGTCCAAAGACGAGCCTCAGCTCTCAGACTCCGTGCTCCAGAAGGAGAACGCCTGTGCATCTCGCATCCCGTTCTCCGTGTTCGAAGCGACCGCTCCCACCGCCCCCGCCGTCGCCACGGCCGCCGCCGCCCTCTGAGTCGTCGTCCTCTTCGTCGACGCCGCCGCCGCGGCGTCCTCCTTCGATGCCCGGTTATCGACCCAGCACCTCCTTCGCCCGCCGCCACCGCCCCCACCACGGCCGCCCCCGCCGCAAACGGAGTCGCGAACTCGCGTCGAGCATCGTGATCATAATGGAGCAGAAAGATATTACAAACGAGATTCACTTATCCCGCGCTTTCATCTGAACTGCACCCCGTTAAATCGTCATGAAAACGATCATGTCTGTAATTGTGGCCTGCGGCGTGTGCGAAGGCAAACGGCGGCTGTTTCTACTCCTGTGCTAGGAGCTTGTGAGACTGGGAGAGTGGAGTAACGGTGTAATTAAAAGCAGAATTAATTTTTAACGTTCTGTTTTATTATGACGCCCACTCTTGTAAAGGGATCTTTGCAAGCGATGTGATTGTATGGGTCAATACAAATACAAATTCACCCTCTTAAAAATAATATTTTAGTTCCTATTTCTAGGAAGAACTAACAATGTAAATAAAATTAATAGAAATATTTTTATATCGAATCTGAAGGTTCCTTCGGTAATAGTCGATGTATATAGAAACTTCAACGTAAAGAAATAATGATGAAATGTGCGTAAAAGCTTTGAGACAATTTTGAAAAAATGGATAAAATGGAAAATTCAACAATAAATAATTAACAAATGTTTTAATCATTTGTATCACATATTTATGTATAGTAACATGAAATTAGTATTGCAAAAGTACCTGACCAAATCATTGAATTGAAAAATTAAAAAATACTAATATCTTATTGCATATATGATGCACTCCGTTCAAAATACTGTTCACACTTATTAACCAACTAAATAATTTCATCTGGAACATGTTCTTTCAATCGAAATCCCTGCCGAATCGTCTCAAAAGCTGTTAACATTTGAGTTCTGGAAGCTTTTTGTATCGCCGTTTCTTCTTCACTATCATCACCATCATCATTTTCATTACCATTCTTCTTATCGAACTAACAATATCATCTGTCGGGTATTCTGCGACGATAACATCCTCATTGACAAGTAAAAATTCGTTCCGCAATACTAATACTTTCTTTACAAATTAAATAAAACTAATTTTTAGAAACAATGTTTAGTATGTTCTGCACATTTTTATATCATAGACAAATATCGACAAGTCAGAAAGCGAGTTCGATATATAGAACTAATTTTCGATGTATACAAACGTTTGAAACGGAATTTTTAAGAGACAGGAAAAAATCGATTTATAAATGGTTCGATAAAAAAATTCGATATGCAAAGGTTCCATACATGGAGGTTCAATTAATACAATGCGGCACAGACTGTCTATTTATTAGGAGGAAACTGATAGGACTGTTTCTGCTCCAAGAATCTGCGTATTCGTTCTTGGCATTAGGTCCGCAGCTATCACACGTTTCGTATTCCAGCGGGTGTTTGACCACGAATTTTAGTTAGCAGACATTGATGACAGATGTTATGTCTAAATAACTATACATCAATATACTTCTGTTGGCACTTCATATTTTTATGTAGAAGATAATTATGAGATTTCTGGAACAATCTCCTTTCAGCTATAAAAATCTATTTCGAAAATAATGCTAAAGAAGCCATAGCATTAAATTCACTTTAATCTTTGAAATTTGTGGCTAGACTGTGTTGTGAGAGATTTCTGTATATTTTCATGATTCACATAGTTTGTTCATGAGGCTGCCCTGTATCAGGTTCCAAACGTCATTTTACAACTCACTGCGATTTATCATCATCATTCTAGTCATTAGTTTATCGTTTGGATTCCCTGATTATTATTATTATATATAGGAGTAACTCAATAAACCGAATTATAGATTCATGAACCTCACAGGTCATGCTAGGCCCCTGAAAAGTAGTGAAACCCGTGTTAAGCTGCCACTGATGTTTCCAGCAAAAGTGGCCGTTAAAGTAAGTGGTAGCTTAATTAAGGTTATTGTGTTATGGGAAGCACATAGATCAGGTTTAAACGTGGTCGTTGCTGTAAAATAGATTATTTTTTTTGTAAAATCATTTTAATTGTCTTAACTACAAAATACAGTTTAAACAATATACTTTGAATTATAAGATACACGTGTATCTTAAGCAAAATCTATTTTTGGATGAATTTTACTAACTTCACTCAAAAATTCCTTGCAGAGATATTTGTTTAGAAGAGTTTACAACTCTTTTAATCTGCATAGATTTCGAAACTTCAGAAAAATGTAGTCTTCGTCAGTTATATTTTTATTAAATATTTGTTTTAGTGCACTTAAAAAATCAGTACATTTTCTAGCTGAAACTTTTCTCCTTTTCTAGGATCAAATACCGTCTTTTGGCTAGTGTCAAACATTCTTGACATTGAGAAATGGACTTTTCGGCCTCACAAAACGAAATTTAGAAGCGAATTAGACTTAAAAATTCATCGGTTTCGCTAATGCAGTATTTACCGCGGGCTCTCAAGTTCCCTCAGAGAGGAAGAATGTCTTTAAGAACTTCATGAGAAAGTTGCAGTTTAAACGATGCTAACGCATTTTTATTTCTTAAAAAACATTTATTAAAAGCATCTGTTTTTGCCTGAAATAGAAATTTAACTCTTGCCTGAGTAGCGACTGGAGATATAACTGTTCTAAGCAATCTGGCAGTGCGTCTCGACGCAGAAATATATTGAATCAAGAGTGAACCCACTGTTCCTCTTCTTATTCTATTTCAGTTTAAAGATCTTAGAAGTGACTGTTCTTAGAAATGCCTGACCGCTGGCTGCCGTTCCAGGAGGGAATTTTTACACATGCCTTACAAATAAACCAATGGAGTTTTCTTTGGGTGTGCAGGTCGTGTGTCAACGCCCAAGGAAATAAAGTCCCCCCCCCCCTTTGAACTTATTGAGACTTTTTCATTTATTGGGTCTTCCGAGCGATCTGCGTCATAGATCAGCACCAGCGCGTTCATGCAACGCAGGCAGTGCGCAAGCGCAGGTCAGGCCGTTGGCGAATGCCTCCAGCGTCTTCAGGTTGGATCGGAAGGCGGCAGCGCATGCGCGCCACGCCCCCCTACTACAGGACAAAGCGTGCCAAGACGTTGGATCTCAATTTAACAGCCTGCTGGAGATTGAGCGTCCGTGATTGTGATATTCTCGCGGTACAGCCTTTGGCGATAGTCATGAAATTACTACAGTTATTTTTTTACAAGGATAGTGAAAAAGTGGAACAGGAGTTATAAATAATTGCTTTTCTTCCCTTTCGTAAGATTAAAAGCAAAAGTAATTGAGTAATAGGCTCTAGTGTCCCAACCTGATAATATTTCTGAATTTAATTTTTAAAACGAGAACCAAAGAATGGGAAAAGCGTCGAGCGTGTCTTTTTAAATACTTTAAAATGTATTATTCAATCTATGCAATATAAAATACAACATCTTCATTGTTGTTGTTTTGCGACCATCTTTCTCTCATTCTTACGACATAATTTAAAATAAATGTTTTGCTTATATGATTCAATTTTACTCTAAATAAATAAGAAAAAGAATAGTGTGAAGGTTAATACTTTCCTTCACTGCCAACGCCCTAGGTCCAGAGTAAGAAGACGCCACTGGAATAAACCAGTGTGTTCCATGAAAAAACTGCCGGCTAATTGAGGTGACCGCTTAATGGAGGTGGCTGTTTTAGCATGTTGAAATATATACGGTTGAAGGTGAATCTATTATCGAAGTTACATGTATCGAGTGGCATTGGTTAGACATCTGGCTAGCCACGTTCGTAATTCAATACTGCTGTATGTTATTGTTTTGCAGAGTGTATGCATCTTGAAATTTCAATACGCCATAAAATATTACAAGACTTTTAAAACCTTTCTCCAGGTGATCTATTCTGTCATTGGACCGCTTAATGGAGGTGGCTGTTTTAGCATATATAACTACATACGGTTGGAGGTGAATCTTTTATCAAATTCCCGTGTATCGAGTGGCATTGGTTAGACATCTGGCTGGCAACGTTCATAATTCAATATTGCCGTACTTTATTGTTTCGCAAAGTGTATGCATCTTGAAATTTCAATACGCCATAAAATATTAGAAGACATTTTAAAACCTTTCTCCAGGTGATCTATTCTGTCACTGGATATTTTCAAGTGATCGTTTTAGCCTGGGAGTAAGTATGTCGATGCTCGTGCGCGCCTCGCCCTGCGTCGCCCGCGGCGCGGCCACCGCCCCGTGCGGCGCACAGTGGTTGCACGGGGCCAAAAACCTGGCCGTAATGGCAAAAATCGAAGTGCGCGTTCGGAATTCAGACTTAGCGAATCTCGTTCGGAAAAACACTACTTCAGCTCCAGAAAGTTATTTCAATCAATTTTTGTCTTCGTGAAGTTACAGTTGCTCGAAACACTCGAATTCATTGATTCTTGTCAACAATATTTGTGAAATTAAAATAAAAGTGTTTAAATGTTTTGTGGATTCTTTTTGTATTTCCGAATAGAAGACACTTTTGACTATAAGTTAGGTATATTTTTAAGAAAAAGTGTCAGATAATTTTATGTATAGTACTGTTGAATTCTAACACATAGAGCGTAACAATGTTAGTTTCATGTATTGTGGATTACATTTTTTGTCCTGCGTATTCCTGCTTCAATCATTTTTTTATTTATCAAGTAGAATGTTCTTAATCAGAATGATACACATTTAGCTGCACATATCTGCACATTTTTGTTTTATAACCTCTTTACTGCAATGTTGCATACTAAGATTTAACACTAGATATCCCGGATTGCCTTCTACGACACAGGGAATTATTTTTTCTGCATATTTTTTCGACTTATCCTTCTTATAATTACTTTTAATAAGAAAATTTCTGATATAAATTTTTGGAATGATAACAATATTATCCCGTGGCCGGGAGAACTATTGTATCCATATTTCTACACATATTATTTTTATGAGTCAGTTACCCATTTTCAAACCGCCATTTTGAATTTTGAAATTTAATTATGACATGCGAAATCTGTGATCTCCAGAACACCATATGTATATTTTTATGCATTTTTGTTTTTAAATGAGTGGATCTGGCATTTTAAATTTTGAAATTTATTTATCATATTGAAATTCAGCGACCTCAAAAATCCATTGTTACCCATTTTAACGCAAATCCACTTGCATTTGCAATTATGACCAAGTTTAAGGCCCGATTGAACCAGTGTGCGGCGCTCCGACGAGGCGTGACCGGGGCGCGCGCGCTGCGCCTGTTCCCTCACACACGCGCCCCGCCCCCGCCAGCCTCCACCCTCCACCCTCGCCAGGTCGCGCGCTTAGTGGAGCGCGGCGGCGCGGCGCGCCAGAACAATGCGCGCCAGATAGCGCGCGATAACTGCCACCGCGGGCACTCGCGTTCCGCGCTCTACCCTCTGCAGGCAGCCCGTGCACAGCCACCCCGCCGTCCCACTGCACGCCCCACCGCGCGCTGCCAGGGCGGGCGGCTTACTCGTCGACACCCACGACACATTCGGCGTTTGCGAGTTGACTGCAAGTTCTGCTGAAGTAACTTTTTTTCACAAAAATGTTTTACGTATGTTTGTTCGCCTCTAAGCAAATGACTCAATACTCGTCGACACCCACGACACATTCGGCGTTTGCGAGTTGACTGCAAGTTCTGCTGCATTCTGCTGAAGTAACTTTTTTTCACAAAAATGTTTTACGTATGTTTATTCGCCTCTAAGTAAATGACTCAATACTCGTCGACACCCACGACACATTCGGCGTTTGCGAGTTGACTGCAAGTTCTGCTGAAGTAACTCTTTTTCACAAAAATGTTTACGTATGTTTATTCGCCTCTAAGTAAATGACTCAATACTCGTCGACACCCACGACACATTCGGCGTTTGCGAGTTGACTGCAAGTTGTGGTGCATTCTGCTGACGTAAAATGTTTTCACAAAAATATTTTACGTATGTTTGTTCGCCTCTAAGTAAATGACTCAATACTCGTCGACACCCACGACACATTCGGCGTTTGCGAGTTGACTGCACGTTGTGGTGCATTCTGCTGACGTAAAATGTTTTCACAAAAATATTTTACGTATGTTTGTTCACCTCTAAGCAAATAACTCAAGACGCAACGTCACCGACGACACATTTGGCGTTTGCGAGTTGACTGCACGTTGTGGTACTTTCTGCTGAAGTAACTTTTTTTCACAAAAATGTTTTACGTATGTTTGTTCGCCTCTAAGTAAATGACTCAATACTCATCGACACCCACGACACATTCGTCGTTTGCGAGTTGACTGCAAGTTCTGCTGCATTCTGCTAAAGGAACATTTTTTTTTTCACAAAAATATTTTACGTATGTTTGTTCACCTCTAAGCAAATGGCTCAATACTCGTACACACCTTCGACACATTTGGCGTTTGCGAATTGAGTTCAAGTTCTGGTGCATTCTGTCGAAGTAACATTTTTTCGCAAAAGATATTTTACGTATGTTCGTTCACTTATGGTATGTATGTGTACTTAGGTCCTGCCCTAGAAGTATTTTGATATATACCAGCCGCGTAGGTACTTCATTTTGAGTAGTACATTCCAATTGCATGCACTACTCATTTTCACGATCAATCACGTGAAGATGGTAATAATATATTAAAGCTTTTGCAAATAATTTAATAAAATGCATATTTATGTTTGCTACTGTTACGATATAAAATTGTGATAAAAGTTGTAAGGTTTGGACATTGGTATTGAAGATTAATAGAATTCAGTCTGGAATTTTTTGCTTCATGTAACAAGTTGCGCTTTGACTTTATTTTCCTTTCTGAATCCAGGTTCAGTGTCATTTGATTTTGTTTACTTGTGTTCTTTCAATAGCTTATTCAGTATGGTTTGCCACTATTTTCACCTTCCACCACGAACAATTTGGAAACAAATACGAACACCATTTTAATACCTACTGCATACCCGAAAATAATTGCAAATTGTTTCCCCATCCCCAAGTAAATAAACAAATATTAAAATAAAAGAAGACATGAATGTTAAAAATCCAATGCAAAAAAGCATTATGTGAATATTCAGGATGTCAAAACCAAATATGTTAAATGTCATCAAGTGAAATCACTATTGCTAAATACCGCAAGCACTAAATGACACTGTTGAAGTGCAGTATGTCGATCGTCAGGGAACCGGCCCACCTGCTTTATTGCTTTCAGGGACATCTATAACTGTGTAATGACTGATTGAAGTTTAATTAACAGACTCGCACATCTTCACGCACATCTGTATCATATTTTGTTACCATTTCATTTCTTAAAGAGAGAACTTATGCAAAAGTCTTGTTTATTTATTCCTTCTTTTTGCCTGTAAAAGTTAATATTATTTACTAGAAAAATTAACTACAAGTAACGAGTGTTTCGTAATAATTTCTCGAGTGGATGACAGAAATTATTCATTTTTTTTGAGTTTTTAAAATTTTTAAAGTTTTCTTACATTGATGGTTCAGTTTTATTTGTAATACATTTAAAAATGTTAGCATCATTAATATGTTATATAAATAAATAGGTTTATTACTTTATAATTAGTAATTAATATACTATGTCTTTACGTAGAATAATTTACTTATTACTGGGTTAAAATCTATGAAAAGTTGAAAAGATATGGGAATATCAATGTTGCTTTTCAGGATGCATTTCGAATATGATTCAATTGCAAAATGGCAGGTCGAGATCAAAAACTCGTTGTTGGCAAAAAATTGACGGTCCAAATAAATTGCCGTCGAAGTCACCGTAATAAGCATTCAGTTCGACTCCAGTTCCAACTGCACCATCCCTAGAACCCTCCACCATTGCTTCTCTCATCGCCCATTCTACCACCCACACCGCGCCCTCTCCGGATTCCTCTTCCACGTTTGCTGTTCCCCCTCCCCTCCCCCCCTCCCCTTGGCGGTCTTGCTGCAACGCCACACCGAGCTCTTGTTCGCCCTTTAAGGCGACCGCAAGCCGACTTTCTCGAAGAAAGCGCCAGGTGGCAGCGGAGCGACTGCAATCTCTTCCGGCGGCTCCTCCCGGGACTCGAACCCGATACCTCCCTGCGCGCACGACGCCGCCTATCGGGCGATCTGAGAAGCAGTCGGGCAAGCAGCGGGCCCAAGCCGCGACTCGATCTCCATGGAAATGAGATATCAGCAGATCCTAAATAATCACTCCTGGGCTCTGTTTCACCGTGAAGAATTAATTTCTTTACGAGTTTTAGGTACCGCACGGGTATTAGTCGATGGGTATCGTTTCGAGAATTGACAGAATCGATGAAATGTTGCAGAGGTTGTAGATTTTATCGCAGAGATATCTGGATAAAGTCTGTTGTTGGAATAGCGTCTGTTTTCGCGCACTAGTGAACAAGTTGGAGCGGGAAGGTCTACTTTCACGAACCTGACCCACACTGATGGGGAGGTTATAGTGGAGCTCGTGGTCACGTTTTTAGAAGGAAGAAAGAGAAGATAGGGATTGGAAGGAGGTTAAACAACCCCTTTGTTAGAGGAAGCCTTTAAGTACCCATTCAAAGTCATGTAAAAAGAGAGCGCCCACTTACAAAGTAGAATATTTCTTTTGTACATAATCGAATCTACAACAATATTCTATCAACTGTTAACTGAAGCTAAATCTCTTTTGAGCTCCTTTTACTAATATTTATTTCATTTTCAATAGTCACAGTGAGGGTTTTTTCAATGAAATGAAATAGAACAAACGTGCTTAGTGAGTACTTCGGTCGCCTCTCCATCCGCAATCTCGTAAATCATTGATGTTGATTTACGTTCAAACACAATTCTGAATTCCCCCTCTATCAAGCAAACGATTAAACTCTTTTATTTCATCTCTCCCTCTCCCCCCCCCTCTCTCTCTCTCTCTCTCTCTCTCTCCTGTGTGAGAGAGAGTGTGAGTAATAATAGATTTCTTAGTATATTTCTCTTTATTTAAGTTCAGTTAGTTGGTCAAAGTTTACACTATTTTCTTATTCCTGAGCTTGACAATATTAATCGATAATCATTGTCATACATTGCGGATATGAATTCAGAAAGTCTATAATCACAGTCTAATAAAAAACTATGTAGGACGCAGGGATCATTTAATGGTCTAGAGTAGCGCAGTACGTTCTCTTTAAACGCGCTTCCCCTTTAAGGTCCTGCCAGAGGAGTATAGCACCATGTGCGACATCGCTTAGCAACGACCTTGCTCTTATCGCAAAATTCGCGAATAAAGACTACTATTCAGTAGGCAAAAATACACGTAATATTAGAGGACAGCGATGTGTAAAAGGAATCCGTAAATTTTCTTCTTCTTGGACGTGCTATATTTTTAATGGTTTAAATGGTTACTGTACATCTCGGTAAGTTCTTCTGTATCTACATTACGGTAGTGTTTTTCCGTATTTCATGATTAAAATTGATATTTAAACGCATTTGCTATTTGATTATTAGAAACTGCCTTAAATAGTGGTTGTTCTCTCTCTCTCTCTCATTGACAATGGAAAGTATTTCCAATTCTCACGGTTTATTTACTAAAATTGAGTGTTATTCATTCATATGACAAGTTATTACATTTTTTCATCTTCTAATAGCAATTCGCACTTTTATGTTATTTTTAAAAACATAATTTTTCTTTTAAGAAACAGGAGCTAAAATACTATACAAGCATTTGATCCTAGACCTACACGGGCAGATATGAACAGACAAAAAAGATTTTAAAACGAACACGTAATTTAAATACAAATAATAACTATTACTCTCAATTATGAGTCTTTTTTGCTGTCATTTTTACGATTTTGTAGTCGCATGCTCTAGAGTAGGATTTTATTCGTTCGCATACTGCCAACGGGCGACAGAAGCTCAGAAGTACCAAACATTATTTCTTGACGAAAGTACAAAGCTCAATATATTCCTCATGAACTCTATCGAACGGAATAATTGAATCGGGGTAAAGACTTGTATTTGAAATTAGTTGTAGGAGTTCGGGGGCTGAGGCATAGTTTCACGGAGTCGTCCCTTCAGCACGTGCTTGTGATCGCGCCGACTCAGTCCTGAGGGTCCACACTTGCTCTTAATTGGAAGCGCCCACGGATATGATAAGATGGGAGAAATTAAAACAATGATGTACGAGACATTGCAAACGCTTATTTTGTAACAGAAGATATATTTAGTGCACAAATGTGGTTTGCTTACATTCTTTACACAAACCTGTGTCATTTCTTATTTTTTCTCCGCCATTTTTTGTTTTCTAGATTTGTAGAACTCTATTAACACGTCGCTTATGGATGCTATAGATATTGTAGTTTCAATTAATTTTCTCAATTACGTTTTCGTTACGAAACCTCTGATTTTAGACTTGCGGCAATATTAGTCAGAGAATTATTTAATACGATCTCTGCTCACTCCCATACGAAATTTTCCCGTAGTTCCTTCTATATTCGTGTTTCAGTCATTTCCACAGTTCTCGGGATACGAGCTGGATTGGCCAGACCTGGAAAGCGCAAGTAGCCCAACAGTACATATACAAATAGTACGATAAATGTGTTTTCATCATTAGGAATCACATACAGTGTTTATTGGAGATAAAACCTGTTGCGCTCCTTGCAAGCGCATGGCGTCTGGGACCCACGTTGAAGCCCAGCAAAAGATTTCTTTTCAGAACGACCGTGTAGTTTTCTCTTTAACTCCCACTACCCTGCCAAATTTACCGGCAATGCGTTGACGTGGGCGTGCGATTCTCGAAACCGCCTCATTAGCATTTGTGTCTAACGCTGGCGACGGAGGCGATGAGGAGGAGATCTGGGGGGGACGGTGATGGGGTGATGGCGACAGCGGAGGCGGAGATGATGCCGCAGGCAATGGCGGAAACGGAGGTGAAGGCGAAGGCGGAGGGAAGGAGAAGGCAAAAGACCGAGGTAGAGGTGGTGGGGCGGAAGAGGCGGCGAGGGGGATGCGGAGACGGCGGCAGCGGAGACGAAGGCGGATGTTTAGGCGGTTGTGAAGGCGGAGGTGTAGGGTGTGGCGGAGGCGAAGGTGAACCTTTAGGCGGCGAAAACGGTGGAAACGATGGTGGAAACGAAGATGGAGGCTGCGGCGAATGCGGAAGTTTAGGCGGTGGCAAAGTCAGAGGAGATGGTGGCGGAAAGGGAGAGGCGATGGTGGAGGCGTTGGTGGAGTCGTAGGCGGAGGCGAAGTCGGTGGTGGAGGGGAAGGTGGGTGGAGGTGACAGGGGTGAAGGAAGCGGCGAATAGGAGGCGAATGCGGCGGCAGCGGAGACGAAGGCGGATGTTCAGTTTGGTGGAGGCTTAGGCGGTGGCTATGGTGGAAGAAAGGGCGGAGGCGGCGTCGGAAGCGGAGGTTTAGGGGGTGGAAAAGGCGGAAGTGGTGGTGGTGGCAGAGAGGGAGAAGCGGTAATGGAGGCGTTGGTGGCGGGGGAGGCTTAGACGATGGTGAAGGCGTATGCAGAGTCGTAGGCGGAGGCGGCGGCGGCGGCGGCGGCGGCAGTGGTAGTGGCTGTGGAGGCGGAGGCGGAGGCGGAGGCGGAGGCGGCGGTGGCGGCGGCGGTAGTGGTAGTGGCTGTGGAGGTGGAGGTGGAGGCGTGGGTGTGGGCGGGGGCGTGGGCGTGGGCGAGGCGAGGCGAGGGTGGGGGCGTGGGCGGGAGCGGCGGCGGGGTGAGGACGTGGGCGGGATTTGGGGGCGGTGCGAGGGCAGGGGCGAGGGCGAGGGCAGGAGCAGGGGCGGGGGCGGGGCGGGGGCGTGGCGGCGGCGGCAGCAGCGACGCTGTGGTCCAGAGTGTTTGCGCTGGTTGGCGGCGCCGTCGGCCAGCGACCCGCGCCGCCGCCGCCCAGCGCCTCCGCCCTCTTCGTCGTCGTCCTGGCGGAGGTCACGGTCGCGCGCACGGGACACGCAGCGGGGCCGACAATACGATCACGCGCCCGCCGGCGTGCGCCGGGGCCACGTGTTGATGCGGGCGCCCATGTGTTTTGGTTCGGCGAATTTGTCCACACAAGCGCTAAGTAGTTCATGACCTCTACATTATAAAGCAGTGTAACGTTCCGTGACGTGAGACCAAAGCCTCCCATCATCAGAAATCTTTAGATTTATTATTACTAATATTATTACTATATTATTATTATTACTATATTATTATTATTATTATTATTATTATTATTATTATTATTATTATTATTATTATTATTATTATTATTATTATTATTATTATTGTATTCCTTACCATTACACGAAGTAATATGTTTCTCATGTTTTATGTGAACAAAAAGTACATGAAGAGTGGAAATTGTATAATAAATATAGTATAAACCCAAACAATTTTAGACTATGAATAACGTAGTTGTCGTTGGTGGGGTATGCTCGATCGAGAAAGCAGATGTTTTGCGGGTTGCATAGAGACGCTATTCTCCCACGTTCTTAATAAGCAGAATTTTAAATTCGATTCATTCAAAAAAACACATTTACTGATCGTGAACTAGAGGTGAATTTTAAACAATATCTCTAGAAACATGCGAACCCATCTGACCCCTTTACGCAAATGGTGATCTGCAATTAAAAACGAATATTACTCTGCCGAAATAATTATTAATAGAGATTGTTATTTAAATATCTTAATAAATTGTATTTTAACTTAATTATATACCTTTCTTTCCAATGTCACATCTGTTATTTGAAAATATGAACGACTCCCCTATGATTTTTTAAGTAACTTCCACAAATGTCCATTCCATAAATTATTTAAAGCTTACGGATGTTACTGGAGTGCTTCACATATTTGTTATCTATGTTCTAGATGGTATTCTTAAAGGAGAGTTGTTTTATATGTAAGAGTATTTTGTTTCTAGAATGCTTTAAATATTAATTAATAAGTAAGAACAATTGATTACAGCTAAGCATTAACAAAGTATAAACATTTGAATTATTCAAGGAAATTTTCTTTAAATTGCTTTCAGTCATTCCCTAACAATCTGGACCACAGAGGCGCAGTTTGCAGAACAACTGCGCATCGTTGTCGCGTCAAGGCCAAGGTCATTCGGAAAATCCCCTCCCATCCCCACGACCTCAAAGAGTCTCGCAACTCTACAGTGTTATTACACTAGTGACCGAAAACGGACTGACGACTTAGAACAAGAGGGTCAGCGGGTGGCGGGTCATTCGAATATAATGAGACGAGGTCTTACGAAGAATTAAGATTCTTTTAGTTGGGAACTTTATTTATATGCATGACATTGAAAATGATATAACTAATGATCCAGTTCAGAACGGATGAATTCTTGGAGAAAATCTCTCTTTCTTTCTCTAGATGCAGAGTGAAACCCTTGTTCTTAAGGCAATATTATATCCTAATTCACCTACTTTAAAAAAATAGACACCATCAAGAAAGAATAAAAAGCCATTGTCCAAATCTTGTACGCTGATCCTGAAAACCATCTATGTTAACTTCTAAGTTGTAATAAAAACTGATTTGATTAATGCCTAGATACAGCTTCAAAGTATGATACAGATATGAAATGAATTCTCAATGAGTTAAGATATTCCCGTGGTCCCCATAGGAACGAATGGTAACAACAAAGTGAGTACCTCGTGACTGTCTGCAATAAATATCTAATTCGATTCTCGCGTTTAATTAGCCTTGGTCGATAAGCAAGTTATGCGGTATATACGCCAATATTATATGTCGTCAGACATTTACCAGAGCATATTGTGGGGACATCATTTTTATGCTGAGGGTTGTTTCTCAAGGAATGTGGTAGAATGTCAATCATCTGGATTGCTATAATAATAACAATATAAATAATAATAATAATAATAATAATAATAATAATAATAATAATAACAACTAGCTGAACCCGAACGAACATTCCACACGTTGTGAATTTTAAACGTTCTGAAAAATGTTCACCAAATATTCTTTAAATGTTTCCACAAATGATCCCTTAAATTCTCTCAAAAATCTTCATTCACATGTTCACCACATGATCCCGCACTTGCTAACTTGAAAATTATGCTGTAAATTCAAATATTTAATTTGATTTTTCAATACGAAATACTTTTGTAAACTTTACCACTTTTGGAGCAGTTCGAAATGGAACCGGACGAGATAGGAAGTTCTTAATAGCTAGTGAATCCAGAAGAGCGAATACTCTAAAACTGTGTAAGTTCTCCAAAGATTTGTGCTCCTACGTACTTTACATTCATAAACGGGAAATACGGGACAGCAAAACATTACTTATGACGGATTCCTGAGAATGACTATCGCGGTTTATTCATTACTTACACTGAGTTCGTTTTTCAGTGTCAGTTTGCGTTTAAATAGCACGAAGAGCTTTTCATGAGTATCATGAAGCCCAATGGGAAGAACTTTGGAAATAAATGTAACACAAATGAAGTGTTTGATGTGTGGGAACAAAAATACATCTTAGACATAACACATAAGATGTCATCTAATGCAATTTTAAACCTTCCAAGCCTCATCCTCTCAAGATATTGAAAGACTACTCGTTTCCAAAGTGATAGCTAAACGAGTTTTAAATTGGTAGTGGAAAAATTCAAATTAAGCCATATACAAATGACAATGTAATGACCAAGACAAAAAAATACAGTAGATTGATAATACCTGAGGAATATCTGAGTGTATCAATATGCATTAAAAGTAGTTCAAATATTAAGTTAATAGTTCAAGAGAGAGAATTAACAATTCGACTATTAAACTTTAAACTGCTTGTGCATTCAGATGCGAATGATGCTTGGAATCGGAACCGGGAAAGTGGACGTCACATTATTAATGCATTATTGTGAGAAATGACCGAAAAATCTGGAAGAAATGTACCAAAGGAATCCCCCATTCAAAAATTAGATTTTAAATTTAATTTTTAAACATATAATTTCTTTGAATTTTTGAAATAACAATCCCCTAATATTTTTTCAGACATTTTGATTTCAAAATCTATATTAAAAACTATTTTGTAAAACTTATTAAATTGCATTAGGTGTGTCCTGAGGCTAAAAATGAAGTAAAGTATATTTTCTTGTCTCGTACCTTACTATAGTTCACCCCTCTGAAGTTGGAGGGTCAACGCAGGTAGGACAGTGCCTCGCCGGGCTCTTGCGTGCGCCAACATGCTCCGAACGAGTGCTGTGTCAGACAGCCATCACCTACGGTGGTCAGGTATTTTGTCCTATCTCTGGGTATTGCCATTAAACTTTGACGAGGCGGGCGACGAGGCGGGCGACGAGGCGGGCGACGAGGCGGGCGACGAGGCGGGCGACGAGGCGGGCGACGAGGCGGGCGACGAGGCGGGCGACGAGGCGGGCGACGAGGCGGGGCGAGGAGACGGGCGAAGAGACGGGCGAGGAGATAAGGAAGATGATAGTGGGTGAGGAGGGCGGCGAGGGGGCGAGGAGAGCGCAAGGAGGAGGTGACGAGGAGGCGAGGATGCGGCTGTCGAGGCGCGCGTGGGGCGCCGAGGAAGGGAGGCGAGATAGGGGGGCGGTGGCAGTTTGGGACGGGCGGGGGACTAGCAGGCAATGGAGCTGGCAGACGGGAGAGGATCAAGGGGATGGGTCTGTGTGTGGGCGAGTGTGAGGGCAGGCGGGCGAATGACGCCCCATAGGGCAACGGCCTGGGGCCGCCCGGTCACTGCGCCCATTGAGAGATACTCCCTCTGACCTCCCACAACATCCCACGCCCAGCGATACCGCGCACCAACACAATGCCACTGAGCCGGCGGCGGGGTCACCAAATTGCCTCAGAGCATTAGCTGCAGACTTTGCATCGCAGTCGGGAGGGGGAAGGCATTTGAAAAAGGGAACGACACCTTAGTCTGAATTGGAACTTAAATAGTCGTAATGCCTGTTAAATTGATTGCCCTTACTAAATATTTCGAAGTCTTTTAAATACAAAATGGAGATTAATTTGTGATACAATTAAATGAAATACAAATGAAGTGTTTTATCCATGTACGTCCAGAGGTGCAGATGTATATAGCAGTAAGAAATTCATGTAGGATTTACAGTAGGATATTCAATGATAATAGTCAAGGTAAATATTCTTTCAGTATAAAATAACAAGCGAATCAAATACTTTTTTCACAATGCCTCAATTTAATATTATAAAAAATACTTGTACTGCCGCTATATGAATTAAATGTTTTCTTAAAATAGCTTTAAGGAATCAAAAAATGAGCAATAGGTCCCGCTTTATTTAGTCTCTTTAAAGGAACATAATCTTAAAAAAAGTCAGATATGCACTTTTTTATGTCAAAACAATGCTCAACTTAATCACACCACTAATAATGACATAAGATATTAATATCATCAAATTGTAGACAAAAATGGCAAATAGCTAACAAACGAGAAATATAAAGTCACGTATATTATCACGCACGTTGGAGTTTTACCAGGATCATTTGTCTGAATGATTAGCTAGTAGAGTTCATGGTTTGTAAGACAACCGGATTATTCAAGGTTGTTTCAGTGATAACATTCCCTTTCCACTGAGCTTATTTTAGCCGAGATGCACTTCTCTCATCAGACACATCACTTGACATTTGCAGGACAATTACGAAGGATACAAATGTAACATGGGCAGCTATAAGTAGAACAAGCCTTGACACGTTATGCATGCTATTACATGTGGCAAAGGACGCTCACTTGTCCCACCAGTGCTAGGCAGCTTCGACTTCAATGTACACTGATCGGAGACTCACGTATATTATCACGCACGTTGGAGTTTTACCAGGATCATTTGTCTGAATGATTAGCTAGTAGAGTTCATGGTTTGTAAGACAACCGGATTATTCAAGGTTGTTTCAGTGATAACATTCCCTTTCCACTGAGCTTATTTTAGCCGAGATGCACTTCTCTCATCAGACACATCACTTGACATTTGCAGGACAATTACGAAGGATACAAATGTAACATGGGCAGCTATAAGTAGAACAAGCCTTGACACGTTATGCATGCTATTACATGTGGCAAAGGACGCTCACTTGTCCCACCAGTGCTAGGCAGCTTCGACTTCAATGTACACTGATCGGAGACTCCGAAAGATCGTGCAAAAGAAAATAAATTCTTTCTGCATCAAGAATGTTGTCAAGTACAAGTTTCTTTACTTACTAAGTTAAATTATTAATTACAGCTGACCGCAGTCGACTGCTGTTTGATAGTTTTGTTTGGAATTTTGATAGTTTGATAGTTTTGTTTTAGAGAACTTCTGGGGACTAACAATTTTGGTTCACTATATTAGAGGTTCGCTATAGCCGATGAGGTCAAAATTAAATACAATTTCTCCACAATGGTTGATTTTATTAATATAGAGATATAGCAAAACATTAACAGCACGAACTGAAATTTCAATTTTTTTACCTTAAAATTCAATTATTTTCAAATGTTGACTTCGTACATTTTTCATTTGTAATTTCTCTAAACCCTTCTTCAGTGTTCGTTCCCTGATCATACTTCATTCTGCATTGTCCACTATCTAAGTATCGTAATGCAGTGTTGACACTCTTCAATGTCTCTTCCACTGTTGGAACACCGTCCCACTCTCCGAAGGAATTTGTGGCACTGAGGTGAAATATTCTTTTACAGGAGGGAATTATTTTCCGGAATGTTGTATTTTCTACATTCACCATAGCCGAGGGACAGGTTCATAATATCCGAATCTTCTTATGCTTGTCTGTAATTTAAGTGAAACGGGACCAGTAACTTTACTTCAGTATAAATGAGGGTTCACTATATCAGAGTTCACTATAACCGGATTCGACTGTGTATGGTATAAAGATCACGAAAATGATTCGAATACTAAAAATGTGATAATATTTAACACAGTTAAAATGACAGGGAATTTACTTGAAAATAAACAATTGTGATGAAACTAACACGTGTTATACTGTTATCATTCGTGAAAATTGACCAATTTCAACAAACTTTGTCGATTTATAATATTAGAATGCCCGACCTGGTCATTTTGAATGGTGCGTTGTATTCCAGTAGTATTTTTTTCTTCGTAATAATGAACATTAAGGTACTAGGACCTCGTTATATTTAGTGTTTTTATGAAGAGTACAATTTGTGAAAGTTTTAAAGATTTCTTTTGCACCGAAATTGTTTTATTCCGTAATCTACCTTAACGCTTAAGTGTAGTCATATTAACAACTTGCGTAATGCCGTAATAGATTTTTAATATTTGATAAACTCTTCATTTTTCAAGATATTCAGCGAAATTGTGGGAAGCATTAATATCTATTATAATTGTTGGTGTTGGAAAAAGTGTTCATGTTCCAATTCCACGTTTTTGATATGCTACATTTAGAACTCCAGATTTTACTCGTTGGTTATCTTTATTATAACAATTGGCAGCAATTCTTATTTCCCCTCTCCATCCAATAATGCCGTCAACGTTGGCTAAGAATTGCACATTTCATAGAATCATTGATTTACATCCAAGTCTCCACTATTGTTTTCTCAATAAACAAGACCCACATTTTTATTATTTGTGTAGGTCATTACTTTTAAGTGGTAGGGGACAGAAACCTGAATGGAGACCGCAGGAACCAGTGATAGCCTCAAACAATTTGTATTAGGAGAGATGGCTCAGGGCATCAACTGATATCACTGCAGACCCTCTGACCGGAAAGTCCTAGGGTCGAGTCCCGACGGTAGAAGGATTTTCGACACTAGATTGTCAGCTAGGTCGAATTCAGTCGCTGTATGGAGGATAATTCTAGCGGTCGGCTGCTCTGATCGGTAATTTCTCCGATCAATATCAGGCGAATGCTGGATGAGTATCCCAAGAAACGGGCCACGGACCGCGCGCGATCTCTTCTTCCTCTTCTCTTGTTCTATCCACATCCCTTACACATACACTAACATGCACAACACATTCCGGGAGACCGGTCGCGAGCTTAGAGCTTGTCCTGGTTGGGACAGTGCTCCGCTGGTGGGAGATACTTGGCTAGGGAAAACCCCGCTAGCCGACTGTTGGTCGGCGCCGGATCTCGCCTTACAGCGGGGAAAGACCACTGCCACCTCCGTAGCAAAAGTACGCACTACATGTATGGGACGACTACTTCAGTAGTCTGTGAGAAGTCTGTGAAGGCGATGGTTTGCCCGACGGCTTGCATAACGTTTTCATTCGGTGTGTTCATATAAGAAACACCATTTGACATGTCAGCAAGATAATTTATGATCGATATGTATATCGGAGGCGCGAATATTCTCTTGCTTAGTCCACGGATAATGTTATCCGTACTGCAGTCGCTCTATATCACGGGAAAGGTCGTACCATGATATGAGGGCCTCATATTACTTTATAATGTTATTATCCATAACTTCAGCATGGACAACTGCAAATAAACTAATTTTCTTTTTTAATATTAATTGTTGGCAAAGTAGTCCTAGATATATCGAGAATCCCCAGTGAACGAGTGTATTTAGTATGACTACTTAGCGAATAAATATCCCCAAAATGGGAGTATGTTTTTAAAGGTGAATTTAAAAGAAAAATATAAAAACATCCGCTTCAAACTCACAGGGCTTCCAGTCCGCCCAGATCAATTTGGGAATGAAAAATTTCGAGAAAATTGTCGTAACGTTTTAGGGGCTAGAGTTGACCACAGATACTTGCTTAGATGGCTCCGGGCATCAATTGATGTCACTGCAGTGCCTCTGGCCGGAAGGTCCTACGATTCGAGTCCTGACGATAAGATTTTCGGCACTGTCAGCTATATTGAATTCAGCCGCTGTCGGGAGAAAAATTCTAGCGGACGGCTGTTCTGAACGACAGTTTCCCGTGGTTACTCCAATCAACACCAGATGAATGCCAGAGCAGTACCCTAACAAATGGTCTACAGACCGCGCGCGATTTTCCTTCCCCTTCCTTGTCCTCTCCTCATCCCTTACTAACACACATGCACAACACTACCACACATGGCGGGAGACAAGTCGGGGCCTTATAACTTCGACGAAAACGAAACGGTTTTCAACGAAAACTCGCGGTTTTTGCACCTCTTACAACACTTTCTCTATAGTACGTACGTAGTACGCAAGATAGAAAAAAGTACTCTTAGTGTGTATTACAATGGAGGGAAAACTTGTTAATTTTTTGCTAATAGATAATTGGCAACGATTGAAGCTTCAATCAATATTCCTTCTTACGTTTGGACCATCAAAACTAGTAGTAATTCACTTCGTACAATTCAGCGTATACAACATCGGACTGCAAACATAAAGAGAAAAAGAACTTTTGTACTTCCTCAAGTAGGCCTACGCAATTACGTTCTTGCCGTTGCTCCGTGTGGCGTCGCTGCTGCCTCTCGCTGCTTGCACCGGTCGCCGTAGACCGGTTCAGTCTCATGTTCGCCCAACGAGAACGTCGATAAGATTAACTCACGACACGTCGCTAACATAAACTTCCTCCTACACCTTCAAGTAGTTAAGTAACTTTGACGTTTAATCTCATTCTGAGGTCTTCTACAGTGACATAGTTTATTCTCAGATAATGAACTAATATATGTCAAAAAAGGATGTGTATCACCCTCTTAGCGATCAACGATGTTTTTGAGAATAAAAACATCATTAATGAATTGTTTCTTTCTCCTATAAGAAGGAAAGAGAAACGTTCATTTTTGGGAGTACTTTAGACGAAGCGTTCTAGAACATTTTGAAAATGTTCTCACACATTACGTTAACTATTTTCTTTACAAATTTGCAAGAAGGAATCAAAATACGTTTATAAAAATTACGCATGTACAATTTTCATCAAAACCTCTAAAACGTGAAAAATTGCGAACAATTTGATCCCTCCTTCAACCATATTAATACAGATAGAGATTCTTCTGTGAGTGAAATCTTTTCAGCAAAAGTAGATATTTAACTAATATCAGATACAATGTTTTCAAAATATAAATAGTAACGTAATTTTGCGTAAAATAGTGATTATTTTGAAAAACAAACAATGTTTTCTTAAAAAGACGACCAGTTTGCTATAATTTTCGTACGAATAGAAAGAATAATAATAACATAGTATCTATTCAAGTTATTTGCTTTAAAATCTTAAGAGTTTCAAAAATTGGAAAAGTATAATGAAACTACAATTCTTAATGGTACTAGACTTCAGTATCGAAGCTAGGTATTGTTTCTTCACGCAATCCATTCCTCAGTGTTACCTCTTTACATAATTTCACAGTACTATTTTCAAAATATTAGTCGTTTCCGCATAATTTTCAGTTACAACGTTTGAGTTTTTCCATGACAAGGCCTAAGGGTTGATACGAGAGAAAGTGCTATATTATATTACATAACAGTCACTATAAATACATAAAGTATGTGCAGGTAGAGCCACTAGTTTTTCATTATTTGTAATGCAACGCAGATGGGCGATTAAATGAATATTTCATTCGCAAATGGACGTACTATATCAATATGTGGTAAAACCAGCTTTAATATATTTAGAATGCAGAATCTTGTTTGTCACGATGGACGTTCATGCATTAAGAGTAGTTAGAAGCAATCTGTCTTGCTGAGCTTTGTAAATCTAGGTAACCATCTCAAAATGTCGATACATACAACGATAACAAAGGAAAATATTAATAATTATGCTATCAATATTTCAGAGACACCCGACGACGTTACGATATCTTGGTCATGTAGCGTGTTCCTATAACTGCTGCTGACTTCTTTCAATCAATTTCCAAACTGAATTTTCATGTGTTTTTTTAGGTTGACACCTAACGCATTAGGTTGCCATTTTGATGAAGAAGCAAGGCAGTCAATTCTACGTAAACAAGGTGAATCGCCGCAGTCTTAATCAGAGTCTGGATCTTCACAGTGCACTGTCGCCGTCCCCGCGAGAGATCGTCTCACACGCGAGTTGGCTGTATTGCAAGTAGCGCGTGTACGGAGCAGACACATTGGCAGCGTGCGCCTCCGTGTGCAGTCAGCCGTTAACTGGCGATGCCTCCATGCCACCGCCACAGCCACCGCCACCGCCACCGCCACCGCCACAGCCACCGCCACCCACCGCCACAGCCACCGCCACAGCCACCGCCACAGCCACCGACACAGCACAGCCGCACAGCCACCGACACAGCAGCCACCGCCACCGCCACAGCCACACCGCCACCGCCACAGCCACCGCCACAGCCACCGCCACAGCCACCGCCACAGCCACCGACACAGCCACCGCCACCGACAGCCACCGACAGCCACCGCCACCGCCACAGCCACCGCCACAGCCACCGACACAGCCACCGACACAGCCACCGACACAGCCACCGACACAGCCACCGACACAGCCACCGACACAGCCACCGACACAGCCACCGACACAGCCACCGACACAGCCACCGACACAGCCACCGACACAGCCACCGACACAGCCACCGCCACAGCCACCGCCACAGCCACCGCCACAGCCACCGACACAGCCACCGACACAGCCACCGACACAGCCACCGCCACAGCCACCGCCACAGCCACCGCCACAGCCACCGCCACAGCCACCGACACAGCCACCGACACAGCCACCGACACAGCCACCGCCACAGCCACCGCCACAGCCACCGACACAGCCACCGACACAGCCACCGACACAGCCACCGACACAGCCACCGACACAGCCACCGACACAGCCACCGACACAGCCACCGACACAGCCACCGACACAGTCACCGACACAGTCACCGACACAGTCACCGACACAGTCACCGACACAGTCACCGACACAGTCACCGACACAGTCACCGACACAGTCACCGACACAGTCACCGACACAGTCACCGACACAGCCGCCGCACGTGTCACCGCTTTTTAAAAAATATATTCATTCATGAAAGTATGTATGTAGTTAAGTATTACAGATACTACATATATTTTTGGTAGACTTAATATTATACTTAAATTCTAATATTACAGTTGCAGCTAATTATACATGAATAGGAATTTTGCAGAGCTGGATGGGATTTATTCAGGTCTGAAAATGTGTTGAGAAATGAGTCTAATGAAATGGAACCTTCAATTATTTACTCCAGTCTATTTTTTATTCTAGTTGAGACCTGGTACGTGAGGACCAAGTCATAATAGATTACTTGGGTTATTATGTTTATTTTGGGGAAGAAATTGTTAGATAGGAGCGCAATATAGGGAACTATGAGGGGTAAATTCAGTTCTTTGTACAGTTGAATGTTTGAGATGAACCATAGTGCATGAGTCGCCAGTCCGAGGAAATGGTTTTGATGATGTGACATTTGTTGATATTAGTTTTAGGGTAGATTGGTTGGTCCAGATTGGGAATAAAACATTAGAGGCCTCATTATTGATTTGTTGAGTGCGGCCTCAGGGCCCCCGATAGTTCTTAACACAATTATTTTATAATAAAGTTTTCAAAAAATAAAATAAAAATGTTATGCACGATTAAACTCTACGCAAAAAATTGTCACCACGGAGTGGTTTCGTGCATTACTGGATAATATTTGTAATAAGGTATGTTGCCGCTTGATGCGAGAAAGTCAATCAATGATGAGAAGTTATTTTTTTTAACTTGTCTTTAAATATTTAAATATTTGTATTACGTTTTTTAATTGATATGATTTTCTTTATTTTCTAGCATCGAAATTGGGGGAGGGGAGATCGGTAAAAGTAAGAATAGGGGGCCCCCAAAGTCCCTCCCCCCCCAGGACCAAGAGCCCGCAATGGTGTTAAAACAGCCCTGCTTAGAAGTGGCTTCAGTTGTATTAACCGTCACCGCATCTTGGCGCCACCTCCGAAACCACGTCCATCCTTGCACTGCTGCTGTTGCCGACCGTCGCAGCCTCCGCTTCTGAGGCTGCCACCGAAGTCTATCGTCACCGGCACCGTCGCTGCTACCATTTTTACTCCCACCGCCGGAGCCCTTTATCTCTGCTCCACCGCCACCGGCACGACCGCACCGCAACCGCAGCAGTAACCGTCAGACCACCGCGACCGCTCCCGCGTCTAGGGATGGCGGTTTTTACTCAAATAACCGGTTCGAGGTTATTCCGTTTTCCACACTCTGTTTAAGAAGTTTTTAGGTTCATTGACTCCCCTGCTTTCTTTGCTCCTCCAGCGTCCACACGTGCACCCCCCGTCCCCCACCGACACCACGAACCCCAGTGCTAACATTGTAGTCACCGTCCCCACCGTCCACACGTTATGATTGTCACCGGCGTCACCATCGATGCTCCTGTCACCACTGTCATCGGCATTACCGGCGCCGCCATCACCACTCGCCAGCGTCACCGCCGTCACCACACACCGGCGCCACCACTCATTGGATCACCGCCGTCACCATTCAACGGCATCACCACTCACCGGCGTCACCACTTACTGGCGTCACCACCGTCACCACTCACCAGCGACACCACTCATGGGCGTCACCACTCACCGGCGTCACCATTCACCGGCGTCACCGATCACCGGCGTCATCTCTCACGGTCGTCACCGCCTTCACCACTCTCCGACGCCACCACTCACTGGCGTCACCACCGTCACCACTCATCGTCACCGTCACAGTCACCCCGTCAACCGCAACACCTCCGTTACCACTGCCATCACTTCCACAGTGAGTGCTACCGCTTCCGCTCTGCTGCTCCCTCCGCAGCCCCCGCCACCGCGTCCCGTTGGGCCGTGAGCGGGCGCCCTCAATGAGGAGAGCGGCGGAAGCGGCTGCCCCCGCGCGCGCTACTTCACAAGCGCCACGTGCGCCGCCGCCCCGCCCACGCACGCTGACCCTCAGCCTGCTCTGTCGACTCTGCTTCACAAGCCGTTTAAAATACCTTCATCTACAACCGATTATGCAGACGATATAGCCGGAATTCCATTAACCTTCCGTTGGTTGATTGATTGATTGATTTTTCGTGTTTCCGGGCGCGTCAACTGCTCTGGTCTTTAGTCCCGTTCGTGTAGTGCATCCTTTTTTCTCTCGGGAGATGGCGGTGATCTTCCCCCACTGGATGGCGAGATCCGGCGCCGACCTACCGTTGGCTAGTGGGGTTTCCCCCTAACCTGGACTCTCCCACCAGCGGGGCAGTTCCCCAGCCGGGACAAGCTCAAAGCTCCCGACCGATCTCGCGGAATATGTGGTGGTGTAGTGCATATGTGTAAGTGTGTGTGTAAAGGGGAGAGGATAGGAGAAGGAAAGGGAAGGACAGATCGCGCGCAGTCCGTGGCCCGTTTGGTAGGGTACTGCTCCGGCATTCGCCTGGTGTTGATCGGAGAAACCACGGAAAACTACCAATCAGAGCAGCCGGCCGCTAGAATTCTCCTCCAGACAGCGACTGAATTCGACCTAGCTGAAAAGCTAGTGTCGAAAATCCTGCCGCCGTCAGGACTCGAACATAGGACCTTCCGGTCAGAGGCGCTGCAATGACATCATTTGATGCACTGAGCTACCGCTCCCGGTCCTCCGTTGGTGTGGCTCAATATCTGAGTCTGGGCCTATCAAAAATATTAATTATATTTATGACTGTTGGAGTACGGGAGCTGTACATTCTTGTACCTCCGGCAGTTTTGAATTCGCACCTGCATGAGCCATTGTTAATGTTTGAAAAGTGATGGCTGTGACAAGACACTGCAACACGGTCCCTGAGACCGGGCACATTGTTCGTATGATGATCGTTGTGAGTGAACTGGTAATTTATACATATTTTTTGGGCATGATTTTCGGTGATTGTTTTCAACTTTCACAATGAATTATAATTATTATTTATTGTTATAAAAAACAAAAACAAAATTCCAGTGTCGAAAGTGCAAAAACTTTGAGCACAACACATTGAAGTGTTGTACATAGACTGTGGGTCTATTTAGTAAATAGAGAGTAACGGTTAGGTGACATTATTACTAGTTAAGCCAGCTAACATGTTTCAGCCCATAAGTTTTATAAAACAGATATGAGAGAACGTTTAAATCATGGTATTCTTATGCTCTTCATGTATTCTGACTTTAATTGTAATTACTATTTCTAATTCGTTTATATTTTGTTTATGCTAGTTTTATTAGTCATTTTCCTTGTGTGTTTATTAATTGTCAGTGTGAGGTCTTTGTGATATCTGATCAATTGTTAACATTTCCATTTTATTATGCCTAGGAAATTCGAATACCCGGTCTTAAGAATCCAGCCACACCGTTGGTGTCCTTTTATTTCGCCACACCTACGAAGGGTTAAACCGGGAGCGGTAGCTCAGTGCATCAACTGATGTCACTGCAGCGCCTCTGACCGGGAGGTCCTAGGTTCAAGTTCTGACGGCGGCAGGATTTTCGACACTAGCTTTTCAGCTAGGTCGAATTCACTCGCTATCTGGAGGAGAATTCTAGTGTCCGGGTGCTCTGATCGGTAGTTTTCCGTGGTTTCTCCGATCAACACCAGGCGAATGCCGGACCAGTACCCTACCAAACGGGCCACGGACCGCGCGCAATGTTTCCTTCCTCTTCCTTGTCCTATCCTCTCCCATTACACACACACTAACACTAACATGCACTACACTACCACATATTCCGGGAGACCGGTCGGAGCTAAGAGCGTGTCCCGGCTGGGGCGGTGCCCCGCTGGTGGGAGAGTCCTGGTTAGGGGAAACCCCACTAGTCGACGGTAGGTCGGCGCCGGATCTCGATATCCAGCGGGGGAAGATTACCGCCATCTCCCGAGAGAGGAAAACATGCACTATACTAACGGAACTAATGACCAAAGTAGTTGATCTAAATGGCTAGCAAATCTAAAATTCCCCTGAATCCAACTAAAACTCCAACAAAAATTTTCACTCTTAGACAGGACACGCCCCCTACCCCTTAATCTTAAACAATGTCCAAATAAGCTGGTACCTTCCAAATAAATCAATAAGATATTTTGGATTAATCATTAACACACTGGAAACAATATATTGACAAAAAAATTAACCAAGCCAAAAATAAATTACACCACATTAAACCTCTTACATACATACATACATAGCTATCTCCCATACAACACTGCTCTGATATTATTCAAAACAATAATAAGATCCCTATTGCTGGACAAAAGTGTTAATCATCAAAAATCAATACCTGAGGACAATAACAAATGCATCATAGTATATTACACACAATCGACTACATAAAGAATTCAACCTAGAGCAATTAGCCCATAACATCACATATCTCTCCTCATACTTTAATATAAACCTTACGCAAATATCATCTCTGTCCGAATTAACGTTCTGCTGAAACCTAACCCACAACACAAGAATCAAAAACAAGTATCCATTTTATTTATTTCTAAAATTGTTCTCCGAAATGGAATAAACAGGGATGCCTTACTAGGTTTCCTCAGCCAATGTATTAGCTTTGAGAAATTAGTTATAAGTTAGTTTTTAAGGCATCAATGCATGTGACAAAGTTGTTTTAATAACAGAACCATGTAAATAATGAAATCTTGAAATGTAATAAATTAAAAATAAACTGTTAAGTTAGCATATATGAGTTTGGTCCTACAAAATAATTATTTACACAGGTATTATTTAAATAAAGTAATTTGGATTTACGTCAGTAGCTGTTAAGATATAATGTCGTCGCCTGCCCTCAGTTTTCCCACTGCGTTTTTGCACCGTGATACACGTGCATCAGACTTACTCCGCTGAAATTTACGCACTCATTGAAGCTTGGTGCGTACATATCCACCTGTGACTCACATGATCGTAGCGACCCTTGAACCAGTTAAAGTTTGAGAAGAAAGGTAAACGGAGAGATAGCGCAAACTTCGTCGGTCTGCCGATCCGTTGACAACGCTTTACTGCCCATGTCCGCAGGCAGATCAAATCACCCTGCCAATCCTTAACTAGTGCGAGGGAAGGAGAGATTTTTGATTAGGTGCTACCTGATGGTTTGGAAAAGACCCGTCCATGCCACAACATCCAAGCGCGAGGCGGCATTCGAACCCGCGAACCTCGCTACATTGCCACTACGCCTCAGAGACAGGTAAAATATAGGCTATTTCTGAAAACCAACGGTCTCCCGAATTAAGGTTCATCTACATATCAACCATCCTGCACTCCTATGTCTCTCACATTCTCAATGATAGACTGAATCTACTTCTCCATGTTTGTATTCGCGAGTCCAAGGGCAAGTCCATGTGTGCGCGCCATCCCTAAGCCCTCGCAAAGTCTGTTTTACCTCATCGGGGCGGACAGTTACCTCATCGGGGCGGACAGTAAACAAGAACGTTATTAATGTTGTCAGTTTCTATATTAATGTCAGTTTATATCGCTTGTTACTTAATGACGCTTTACTTCCATTGCTATGCTACTACGTAAACAGAATCATAAGAACTAAACATTTTGTATCTGTCTGTCTGTTCTTGCACGACAGCCTGCGTACATGGCCTACAAGCAGCGTCCCGGCCTCGCGGCCATGGCTTAAGGGGGTACATGTGGTTAGCACGAAGACATCCTCACGCCTTATTCTGGTTTTCTCAACCTGACAAGTTTTCTCGTCGTCACACAGCATCTTGCACAACCAGGAATCGAACCCGGGGTCGCGTCATGGAAAGCGAACACGCTGACCGATGAGCTAAACCGCGAGGGCAATTTTTTGTATCATTAATACTAATACAATTATAAACAGTTTAAAACTTCTAAAATTCATTATGTATATACATGTATGTGTGTATATATATTTATATATATAATATAAAAAATAATATATTAATATATACTTATATATAATCTAAATTATTATATATATATTTTCATTTCATATTACATATAATTAATATATTATATATGTAATATTTTAACATCTTTCTTAATCCAAATATTCAACTTGCCACTGGCTTGCCCTCGGGTCCCAGGGCGTGGCTTGGGGGTGTGGGCTGAGTGAGGGCGAACTGCGTGGATGTGGGTGGAGCGGAGTGAGCCGCAGAGGGCGACCTTTCTGCAGTGGGTGACGCGGCGTCTGGCGACTGCGCCGGACTATCAATAGCACCTGGACTCACGCGCGCATCACGCACCGTAGACAGCTTCTATTTCCGGCCGCGCGGCACAAGCACGCGCTGGCTCTGTTTCCCTTCGCTCTGTGTTTATGTTGAATGTATGTGAATGTGAGACTGTATGAGTGAGAAAGTGTTATTGAGAATGCGCAAATGTATGAAGGAAAACGTGACTGTAAGAGTGAGACAGAAAGTGGATGTGAGAGAGTGAGAGTGTGAGAGAATGCGTCTGACAATGTGAGAAAGTATGTGTGTGTATGAGAGAGAGAGTGTGTGTGTGTGAGAGAGAGAGTGTGTGTGAGAGAGAGAGTGTGTGTGTGAGAGAGAGAGAGAGAGTGTGTGAGAGAGAGAGAGAGAGAGTGTGTGTGAGAGAGAGAGAGTGTTTGTGAGAGAGTGAGAGTGTGTGTGAGACAGAGAGAGAGTGTGTGTGTGAGAGAGAGAGTGTGTGTGTGAGAGAGAGAGAGTGTGTGTGTGTGAGAGAGAGTGTGTGTGTGTGAGAGAGAGAGAGTGTGTGTGTGTGTGAGAGAGAGAGTGTGTGTGTGTGTGAGAGTGTGTGTGTGAGAGAGAGAGTGTGTGTGTGTGTGAGAGTGTGTGTGTGTGAGAGAGAGTGTGTGAGTGTGAGAGAGAGAGTGTGTGTGTGTGAGAGAGAGAGAGAGAGTGTGTGTGTGTGTGTGAGAGAGAGAGGTGTGTGTGTGTATGGAGAGTGTGTGTGTGTATGAGAGGGTGTGTGTATGAGAGAGGGTGTGTGTGTGTATGAGAGAGGGGTGTGTGTGTGTATGAGAGAGGGTGTGTGTGTGTATGAGAGAGGGTGTGTGTGTGTATGAGAGAGGGTGTGTGTGTGTGTATGAGAGGGTGTGTGTGTGTGTATGAGAGAGGGTGTGTGTGTGTGTATGAGAGAGGGTGTGTGTGTGTGTATGAGAGAGGGTGTGTGTGTATGAGAGAGGGTGTGTGTGTGTGTATGAGAGAGGGTGTGTGTATGAGAGAGGGTGTGTGTGTGCTGGGAGAGAGGGGTGTGTGTGTGTATGAGAGAGGGTGTGTGTATGAGAGAGGGTGTGTGTGTGTGTATGAGAGAGGGTGTGTGTGTGTGTATGAGAGAGGGTGTGTGTGTGTGTATGAGAGAGGGTGTGTGTGTGTATGAGAGAGTGTGTGTGTGTGTATGAGAGGGTGTGTGTGTGTGTATGGAGGAGAGGGTGTGTGGGGTATGGGAGAGAGGGGGAGTGTATGAGAGAGGGGTGTGTGGGTATGAGAGGGGGTGTGTATGAGAGGGTGTGGTGGTGGTGAGGAGAGAGGGTGTGTGTGAGAGAGAGGGTGTGTGTGAGAGAAAGGGTGTGTGTGAGAGAAAGGGTGTGTGTGAGAGAAAGGGTGTGTGTGTGAGAAAGGGTGTGTGTGAGAGAGGGTGTGTGTGTGAGAGAGGGTGTGTGTGAGAGAGAGGGTGTGTGTGAGAGAGAGGGTGTGTGTGTGTGAGAGGGTGTGTGTGTGTGTATGAGAGAGGGGGTGTATTAGAGGGGGTGTGTGAGAGAGAGGGTGTGTGTGAGAGAAAGGGGGTGTGAGAGAGAGGGTGTGTGAGAGAGGGTGTATGAGGGAGAGGGTGTATGAGGGAGAGGGTGTATGAGAGAGAGGGTGTATGAGAGAGAGGGTGTATGAGAGAGAGGGTGTATGAGAGAGAGGGTGTATGAGAGAGAGGGTGTATGAGAGAGAGGGTGTATGAGAGAGAGGGTGTATGAGAGGGAGGGTGTATGAGAGGGAGGGTGTATGAGAGAGAGGGTGTATGAGAGAGAGGGTATTTGAGAGAATGTGAGAGAGAGTGTGTGAGTGATGTTATACCAAGCCGCTAAGTGAAGTACGGTGTCGCGTGATATTACTATTATTTAATAAGTTGGGATTCTTGGGATCTAAGTCTCCTCAGAATACAGCGGGATGGAAGAATGGTACAGTGAAAATTAAAAAAATAATATCGTAATACTTAAAAGTCCTTTCGTAACTCATAGTAAGTAACTCGATCGAAAACTGACAAATATTTTATGATATATCATTATCTCATCGCGTTGTTGGATTGGCGGGGGGGTGGTCCTTCAACCTCCCACTCTCCGGGAACCTTCAATGGCTACATGGTACGACAGTTTAAGCGCACTGGCTCCTCGAAAAAGAACTTTGTATGTACAAGAACAACGGGCGTACCTATTTTAAATTCGGAATAAAACTGGCATTGCGTGATGAAGAAAACTGTACCAACTTCAACCTCTTTCGAATTCATTTGAAAACCTGATCGGCAATGTTTTGTGTTCGAATATTTGAAAATGCTTGTATAGATCAATTTTAAACATTATAATGAAGTTTTATTTTACTGTTTTATATCGTTAATGAAATTGTTTTCAAAAAATAAATAAGTATGTATATGTTTCGCGTTTTTGGTTCAATATATTCCGTTGCCTTTTTATCAGTTATCTCCACACAACTACATGTCATTTTTGCTTTCTCGTCTTTCTTCCTAAGCAGAGAAAGTATTATAAATGTGCACCGGGAAACGGCGATTTTCGGCATAGAAACTCCTATTGAGAAGCTCTGGTAACGCAAAAGTGGCCAAATATACTCCCTATATTTAACAAATTACCTCCTCCATCATTTTGTGTAGTGAAGGTCTGTCTCCAACAAGACATCCATGTCTTTTGGGCCTTTGACACCGCAAAACCAATTGATGGAAAAAGTCTGTGTCTGTCCGTCTGTGTGTTAGTCTGCTAGCTCTTATAGCACCCAGATAATTTTCTCCAAATTTGATATTCTCCAATCGATTTAAAGAAACTCAAGGATCTACGAATTTGAAACGTACATTTTTTTTTCAAAAATGACACCAACTTTTTCTATTCTACTTTCTCCTCGGATAATCTAAACGATGCTTTAAAGAAATGGTAAATGACTAATTTTTGATGAAATTAATAAATTTTAGAAAATTATAAAAGATCAAATTTATTTCGGCGTCTTCTAAATACAACATTGAAGATATTATCATCTACATTCTGGTTTTCTACCTCTTACGGAACCGTTCACCCACATTAGCAATAGAGTTCCCCAAAAGGACGCAACGATTCTCACTCTTCGGTAACCTGATGAGGTTCTGCATATACGGTAGAGGACGCTTCTTAAACAGGATTACCCTTTAAAATTCAAAAGAGGAAATATTATATACATCTTATAATAAAATAGAATGAGATTACGGAGGAATAATTATGATCTTACTTTAATGATGTTTGCCTTCGTTTTCAATTGAAGCGATTTGCATGTTCTTTAAAAACTGCGTCCAGAAGAATATTGCATGGAATACGAAGTAAATCGATAACTTAGCAAGTGCGTACTTACTCTCTCCATCGTCAGGTTCAGGCTACGTCCAAAATCATCTCAATAGGCAAAATGCTCGGGGAAACATTTGATATTGACCCATTTATGTTTCTTTCTACTTCCACTGACAGACATTAATTTGCCATGTGCCTGGCTTATTCGATCTTGCGTTTATCCAGTTTGATATTATGCCCATCATATTTCCTTGTAAGTAGCATCATATTGACAAGTTGTGAAGAAATCTAGTCCTTATAAGGAAATTCCATTTGTACGGGCATGCTTAGTTTGGCATTATGAAGTAAATAACGACTTGTCCCAGTTAAGGTTCATTTCCGAATCGTAAATTGTATACCCAGTTAAGTTGTAAAAAGCTTGGAAAGTGAAGTGAGAGTCACTTTTGAACTACAGAAGAAAAGATTACGTGCACAAAATCTTAGGGTGAAATGACAATTTAACAATGTTTTGTTGAATTTTCTTGGTTCGTTGCGCTATTTACTTGTCATTACGGGTATAATTTTGTGAAATGTTCATGAAAATAATTGGTGGTTCACAAGAACTTGACGAGTGGAATTATTTTATGTAAGCCACTTGAAGTAAAAGAAAATTAGACAAAATTCGGACGTTTTTACGGTTATAAAGGGAAAGTAAAACACAAAAGATATTTATGAGTATACTCTATTATATTTAATTTATCGTCCTTTAATAATTTGATAGGATCGGTTGGATGTAAATAATATAATATTAAATTTCTACCACATTTTCTGCTCAATTAACGGAATTTTCTGGGAGCACAGCAAATCGAATCGGATCTCCAATTACACAATGCAGCAAATTGTAAGGTTACAAGAACTTTTTTCGAAAATATAGTCGTCCGTTATGTCTTTCGACTTCCTGAATTCGCAAATGATACTCAAACTTTTGCATCATTTACATTTTTTGCACAATACGCATTCATTTGTAATTAATGACAATTAAATGTAATGATACATACGAACATATCAGGAAGATCAAAAGGAACACCATTATTTTCAGATTCAAGGCCCAGAACACATATAAATAATTTAGAATTTTCGGGTTTCAAATATTTGCACAAAGAAAATACACTTTCTTTTTAGCAGGATTTCTTACATCACATAAATTAACACCAAGTTGTTATATTTCATAATATGTATTTGAACCAGAAACTGCACCTCTGTCTGTGTATGCGCAATATTTCTGAATACAAACATGCAACTTTTAGCACATTGGAACAAGAGCAATCTTCTATAAGGGAAGTGCATTAATATTGTTCTCGTTACGGTTCAAGTACGGACTAAAATGCAACTTACGAAAAATGTTACTGTCGCATGGACATATGTACTGAAAAGCGACATAGGGTATTTTCATTTCTTTTTGTGTTATTATATATAAATTTGTTTTATTTTAGATATTTCCCGTCTTGTAGTGCTTTTAGTGAAAGTACTTATTCTTACGTTACTTTCCTCAGCTACTATTAATTCTGTTGATCAATTATTTAGATTTTCGTATTTTAATTTAAGGTTCAATCAATTCATTTTTTATTTTATACAATTAATGTATTACTTGTTATTTTAAATTTAGAAATGGCACAACCAAGACGTATAAACCTGTTCTTCGGTAAAAATCACGTGAATTCAAAATTATCTTCAATGGAAATAAACATTGCTGGTTATGGGATTATGGAAATAAACATTGCTAATTATGGGAGAATTAATGGATGAAGGGACTCGTGCCACCCACATCTTTGTTACATCTTAGGTGGCAAAATTATTGAAGGTAAGTGAATTCCATTTGTGTTACTTATTCTATACTTTTAAACTGTTTATTAGAGCAATTCCCAGGATCATTCATTGTTGCTAATGATCATTAACTTAAATTAATAATAAATATAACCATATTTTAAAAAGTTATTGTGTGTTTATAGGTGGGTGTGATTTCAATTGCATTGGGCGGTATCATAAGCAGATGCAAAAAATTAAACAAAAACATCTCACCTCATCTGAAAAGAATGTTCTCAGCCACTGGAATTAACACATTTGCTAATAATGCTACTGCAATCAAAATCTGCAAGATTTTAAGATCAGGTTATCCATAGAAATGACTAATAATTTATTTATTATTTATATTATTTGATACTTAATGAAGCCATTATATATATAATTTATAATATATTAATTATACTCTTCGTCTCTGATTGTCAAATCGTTTAAGAATTATTTATTGAAAATTCATTAATAAAAATTTTATAAAATGTTCTCGCTTACCTTCTATAATTATACAATTCTAATTAGTATTGCATGACTATACATAATTTTCAAAACATTGGGGATATCAACCAAAATGATATCAAATTCGCCATTTTTCGGGTCATGGTTATTAGATTTTCTTTTTCTCGCGCAAGATAGTAAAAATACAAATTGTATTGGGGACGAGTTAATTTCGATAATTATGTTAGTGTTAAAAAACTGTGCCCCCATTTTTACTATTTCAAAAATTATGAGAGGGAGAGATCGAAACATTTGTACTTCTAGAAAATAACTACAGTCGTCTCCGATTATAATGAAATTCTGGGGACTAACACTTTTGGTTCACTATATCCGATGATGTCAAAACTAAACAGAATTTCTCCGTAACGACTAACTTTATTAATACAGCAATACAAAAACACAGTAACAAATAATACAAAAAATACAGTAAAAAATCAATTTATTTTCAATTGTTTGCTTCGTACTTTTTCATTATTAATTTCTGTATATTCTTCTCTAGAATTCCTGCTCTCTCCATAATTGATTCTGCATTGACCTCTGTGTAAGTATCGTAATACAGTCTTGACACCTTTCAATGCCTCTTGCACTGTTGGAACCGTCCCACTCTCCGATGGCCTTTTCTACTCGCCTAATAACTTACGAGATGCATCCGGTAGCGGGATGGCGCAAGCGGCTAATGAAACTGATCGCTTTACCGTGCGGCGCGGCGGGTGTCGCCAGGCAGTGGCAGTCTCATGCTTCCTGTCGCCTACTTCCCTACGCCTACTACTCTACGCGCTTCGTCCCGCGGAATATCAAGTAACACCAAGATCGAAACTGAACCGAGCAATTGCGCGTCGCCGCCGCCAGTTGTAGCCCATGCAGGACACGACCTTAGTTTCCGCCCTGAAACGGAATGGCATAAGGTCATCAGTAAGGTACGCATTCCCGGTCCCCTTCACCTCAGGGGAGGCTTCAATTATGGCCTTTGGCCGACGACATTTCTTTTCAAGCTGTCTAGTGTTGGAATTTGTGGCAGTGGTGATACATTATTTTCCAGTAGGGAATTATTTCTTAGCTTCATTATAACCGAGGTTCCCGTTCACTATAACCGAGTTTTCTTATGATTATTTATAATGTAGGTGAAACGGGACTAGTGACTTAAGTTCACTAAAACTGAGGGTTCAATATAGCCGGAGTCGACTGTATTACTCCAATATTTTCCCTTCTTGATTTTTGGCCATTCTTCAAGCGAAAACACCCATTGTATTGTTCTTGTGGCGGCCTTATCAAAGGCCACTACCGGACTGGCGGGCGCGCGCGCCGTCACTGTGATAAGCGGGCGCTCGCCAGCCTTCACGTGCGCCTGGGAAGACGTCGCTTGTTGCTGTTTTCGGATCCGTTTCGGTGTTTGGAAGATCTGATGCACGTGGGTGCCAGCCTCTGTCCACGCGCGTACCCTGTTCGAGGAGGACCTTAAGTGTTGATTTAAATGACTCGAATGAGATTCAAACTAGTCAATAGAAAGATCAATGGCTGGAGAAAGCGGAGACAAGGGTCTATTTGAATTCAATATTATTTCGAGATATACGGATGTCTAGTGACGAATTTTAAGTTAATCAGTGAAATGAGAACGTTGGAAAGTTTCTTAGAGCTATTGATTGATTTTCCGTTGTTTAAGCCTGCATAATTCTAAATAAGTAATTTGTATCATTATATTTGCAAAATACTTCTAATTTTTGCAGGTATAGAAGTTGCAGAGTTTGTAGATAATTGATATATTTGTAAATTTGATTTTCTTAGTTACATCATGCATTTTGCATTGGTCCTTTTTTTTTTAATTAAACGTACTTCCAAACGAATAATATTATTCAAAACTGACAAGAGTTTAAACACGTTAATTTAATTCATACAACAACTTTACGAAGTTGTTCTATTTTTCTGCGACTGCTGGGAACATTATCTCTCAAGGTTAATAAAGGATTAATTTAACTGAAATATTAATCATCTTCAGTGCTTCCAACAACAATAAAAACTATTTAATTACAGTCCTAATACAATTTTATTCGAAGTACAAGTTTGAGAAACACGAGTAAATGATTTGTTCGTTCTCTTATGAGAATTGAAAATTGAAAGAGAAAAGCAAAATAGCAGCCATTGATAATTTTACTCTAGTCTCCCCAACCGTTGTTGCATTCAGCTCGAAGGTTTAATGGATCGTACATATCAGCTACGGAAACAGTGTGATGAAGAGCTTGCTAAAGAAGTAATAATCGTGAATGACAAACAATTTATATACAGTAGAACCCCGATATTTCAAGGTTACGATCTGTCCTCTTTTTGGAGTACATGTCCTTTTTTAATATTGTCCTGCTGTCCTCCCTCCTTTTTTAAATTTACATGGATTGTGCTCCTTTTTGTTCTGTTGGCCTGTTGAATTGAAAATAATACTGGCATAATTTTAAAGTAATTTAATTCATTAAAGGGACTTTACATCTTGAATATATGCATTTTTATTCAAATAAATGGCCTGCGTAATAGATCATTAGCCTTATTTTGATATAAAACTTATTTACGTTCATTGTTTGGCGAATAAATAAGGTGAGTGCGGGAAAGAAGTTATCCAATTGGGAGTTTTCATTTTTTATGATGCAAAGTCTAGTGTGATTTTTAATGGTTAGAAATAGTTGAGTACATCGTCTATACATCGTGGAGTATAAAAATGTAAAATGTCCTCCTTTTTTTCGTAAAATGTCCTCCTCTGGGATAAAATTTTCTGGTAACCTGCGGTATTCCGAACTAATTGGAGGTGTAGTCTGTTCGGATTCGGAAATGTTTGGATTATCCGAACAATGCACCATACATATACAAATACACCTATGAGATTACGAGACACAATGCAACGTTGCGTGGCGTAGCGACATGAAGTGGCAATGTTGCAGAACAACGGAGGTCAGTACTATTCTTGGGTTTTCGTAATCTAGCGCATAAGGGACTGGTCTTCACGACGATGAAATATGGCACGGCTTTTCACGTCTTTCTCGTTCGTGCCTCTAGATGTCGCTTGATCCGCAGCACTGCTTGATATGGTCGCGATCGTGCGACATTTGGCGGCACGATCGAGAAAGACGCAAAACGCCGTGCCATATTCCATCGTGAAGACAGCCTCTCACGTCACGATATGAAACCGCAAGTATAGTACTAGTACGTACGTAACCGTTCGAATGCGGTAGTAGTTGGTACATTGTTTTGAAGAGTTGAAGCACATTTTTTGTCGCTGCTGTTAACGGGTATTCTACGTACAGTATTCAGAACTGCGATAAAAAGCATGCTCCACACTTACGGATTAATGGCCATAGGAGTTGAAGCTCTCGGAAACACAAAATAATCAATCAATCAATCAATATAATTTTCTTAAAATGCACATGGGAGAATTGACCAATAACAATCAGTGCAAGAGTATTACAAAATATTTACTCATATGTTACTTTATTGCCAATGGTAGCAAAAAGAATTATCTGGGCAGGAGGAAGATATCTCCCTTCGATGTTTCAACGCAAGACCTTTCACTTGCTTCTAATTAGATAAAAAAAGTGCAGAAAGAACCAAGAAACTATTTCTCTATTGATGGTCATGAGATCGCTAGCTGATTATACACCGAAAGTGAAGATACGTCGTGTATCACTAAGTTTTGTTACTTTCCCCGGTGTCCTAAACGAGTGCGGCGGCCTCCGTGGGTGCACAATGCAGGGCTCTCAATGCGCTTGGCCGCAGTTCGAAGCCCCAGGGGCCCGGGTGCGGGGGCGTCGGCGGCGTTGCTTGCGCAAGTGTGCCAAGGGTAGCACATGTCGGCCGTCGGCGAAAGACGACACTTCTCACACAAGTGACTCCAAGAGGGAATGGCAGGTGCAAGGGCGGACATCACACTCCGAATCGCTCCTTTCTCTCCACACGGGTGGTTCGCGCAAGATAGAATATGAAGGCGCAATAAATATTTTATAATTCGTGTCTAATATTATTAGCCACGACCTCATTGAGTGATAATTGCTATTAGATGGAGGAACTACAAGATTTTCTAAAGCCATTTCTGAATTTTGGTGAATGTTTAATATATTGGTTTAGTGGTGAGTTGTAGTTGACATTTACATAATCGAAATGATTGAAGGCGTTGAACGCCTTCAATCATTTCGAGAATGTTTAATAGATTTTATCAGGCCCTTAATAAATATTTATATAATAACACACAAAAATAGTTGTTTGTATGGGTATATTTTAAGTGCATGTTTGTTTCACAATAACTTTTCAACCAATGTAGTGTTTGCTCATATTATTCATATGATTATATTTGAGAAGCCGCAAAAATACAGGAAAATTATGACCCAAAAAATGTAACTAAAAAATTGCTTACACCTCAAAATTTGTGCTACTGGAAACCCGCAAAGCAAGACATTGTTACGGGAGACAGTGATTGATGATTGATTACTAATGATTCCCGGCGCGTCAACTGCTAAGGTCATTAGGCCCATAAGTGTAGTGGTTTTTTGCTCGGGAGGTGCTCGGAAGGTTTTTTGCTCGGTGATCTTGCCCCGATGGATGGCAAGATCTGGCGACCTACCGTGGGCTAGCGGGGTTTTCTGTATCTAGGTACCTCCCACCAGCGAGGCACCGCCTCAGTTTGGCGAGACAAGCTCTAAGTTCCCAACCGCGCCGGTCATCCGGCATGTGTGGTAGTGTAGTGCATGTAAATGTGTGTTTAAGGGGTGAGGATAGGACAAGGAAGGGGAAAGAAAGATCGCGCGTTATCCTTGGCCCGTTTGTTAGGGTACTGCTCCGGCATTCGCCTGATTTTGATCCTAGAAACCACGGAAAACTACCGATCAGAGCAGCCAGCCGCTAGAATTCTCCTTAGGCAGCGACAGAACTCGACCTAGCTATCTAGCTAGTGTCGAAAATCCTGCCACCGTCGAAACTCGAACCGCACAACCTCCCGATCAGAGGCACTGCAGTGACATCAGTGGATGCCCTGAGCCACGTCTCCCGGTCCGGCGACGGCATTGCCTTTGCCGGACGTGGCCGAAAGGGCTCGAGCCGGCAGATGACGGTTGTGATGCCTCAGGGTCAGAAATGCCCGTGCCTCTGGAGGGTCGCAGACCAGACGTTTAAGTCCCGACAGAGGAGGATTATTGACACTAGCTCTAAAACTCCCATTCAACCACTGTTCGACGAGAATTCTAGAGCCTGACCGCTCTGTTCGGTGCTTTCATGCTTTCCCTGATAAATATGGAATGGTGGAAATGTGAATGGTGAAGCAGTACTGATCTTTCTTATCCTTATCTTATCCTCATCCCTTACACAAACACACTTATACACGGATTAGTACCCTACGACTTATGTTGAAAGATCAGTCACGAGCTTAGAGCTTGTCCCAGACGGGGCGATGTCCCGCTGAGGGGACACCTGTAGAAGTAAAACTTCGCAAGGGACGTGTAGCTTAGTGCAGGATCTCACGTTCCAGCATGGGAGCAATATTGACACCTCTAGGAATATAAGATGCACCACACTTACATCAATACTGGCCTAAGTAGTTGGCAAGCCCGAAAACAAATCCTCACTCATTCGAATGGAATGTACACAATCTTCCCAAAATAAATCATGATTTATTTCTTTTCTGTACTTCGTATGGTAAATCGATCATTTTTATTTACAAATATTTTGGGACTAGCAACACCATAATGGCCACTGTATTTAATTTGTTAAACGTTTAAGGTGACCAAAAGCAAGATCAATTCAGGGACCGTTAACTACATACACAAGTGCGGAGGATAGCAAACCCACGGTTTCTGTGGGTACTACACTTACGGGTCTAATGAACAGAATAGTCGTCGCACTAGGAGAATCAATCAGTACTCAATCGTACTCAATCAATCAGTAATCAATCAGCACTCAATCGAGCAAAGCGGTGTAGTGCGAGCTGTGTGGACACTGTAACGAAACCCCTGACTGCGGACTCTCGTCAGGAAATAAGTTCCTGCTTGTCTATATCCTGAAGCTACCATGAAGCTTTGTGCGTAAATTCGAGTTCCCGAGTTCGATCCTCTACAGAGTAGGAAGCGATGTGCCGTCGCACAGGCCAAAATGATACTCCCCCCCCAAAAAAAATGATTCGTCTGTAGAGACAAAATCAGATGGTGATTGAGTGGGAAGTACGAGATGCGGTTAAATCGATTGGGTAAACCCGGGCGCCTGTGAGCGCCAACATGGTAAGGTTAAGCAAGAGACAAAATCAGATGGGTGAAATTGTTAATTCATTGAGAGAGTACGAGCCACTTTCCTTCTTGCAGTAACTCAAATCGAGTGGTTAGCAATAAGGAGCAGGGAAACTTGCCCATTGTAAGTGACCTACTCTTTGTGAATAATGTAGAAAATTTATTAGGAATACTATGGTGATCTAGTCGCTCGTAAGTCTTGACCATGAACTTTGGGGTCAGCGAATGCATCTTTTGCAAAGGGTTTCTACAAGCTTTCCTTTTCTGGCTCAGAGAAGAATGGAAGAGAAGCTATATAGTCATGTTATAGACCTGTTTCTTTTATTGCGCGGGGCCACACATGAATTGTGAAAATATTATTCATATTAGAAATTCACACAATCTCAGTGATGCTCAAAAGAGAGTAAGAAAGAGTAACTGCCACATAAAATAAAAATGAGTGAAAGGAGGAATAGATATAGTTTATCATTTTTACGGAAAGTTCTAGGAAACGATGCCATTTTAAAAAGAAGGAAACTAAGTAAAGATCAATTGAAGGAGCAAATGTCAAATGATCTGGCAGCTCTCTCAGACTACCGCTTTATTATCTGTGAGGGTAATGTTATGGTTTTGTACGGAAATCGGAAACCGTAAAAAGAGAATCACATTGACGCAAAGGCGGCTATCAGCAGCAGTTCAATCTACCATGGGCAATGACCTCTGTAAGCAGTGACAGCAGTAGCAGGAGCGCGGATGCGTTAGTGGCAGGGAGAGTTGGCGGCGACAACTAAATATTCAATTCAGACCTAGGAATGAACCTCTCCAAAGATGTAGCCCTTGTAAGGCTTGTAATGCACGAGTTAATGTGAGTTATCGATTTGTTGATGTCATTTTGCATCTTAAATCCCTTTTACCAAGACCGCGCAGGACGTTTCAACACTGTGGTTGCCTAATCGATACAGCATTCTCCTAAACAGTCTTTTCGATTTCATTTGACTCGTTTGGCTCAGTTTTAGATTCATTATAAAAATTAGAAAAACTTACGAACATCAAAGAATATGCGTATGAATTTTTCAAAATTTTAATTGAGTTTAAAATGTAAAATTTGAATTTTATGTTATAAAAGTATATTTTGAATTTACATTGTGCAGTGTAAATTGTACAATGTGCATTGTGCATAAGGCTACCATTTTGCCTTTCGACCCTTTCATCAACCCGTCGATCTCCACACTTCAAACCTTCCGTGCCAGATTCACGAGGCTGCAAACTTGGATTTTAAAACTTCCTTCTAATTTCTACTTTTCTATTTCATCTTGCCCAGCCACTCCTTTGTACACTCTAGGTAAATTAGTCAATCTTTTTCCACGAATAAAATCCAGATATTCCAAAGATCTGCTACATCCTCCTTAATTAGCTGTAAAGCAGGTTCCAACATTTCTAAATTAAATATTGTGTGTATTTTAATCTAAATATTGTATGTATTTTTTCTTAAGGACCCTTCCTGGTTATCCTTAGTTGTTATTGTCTTATATTGTAAATATTATTGTCTTCAAGCATTGTACTTGTAAGATGAAATGTACTTAAAACAAAATTGTATATACTACGTATCATAAAAACCCTCGAAATACATAATAATGCCGAACAAGGATAATAAAAACTATTTTAAAAAAAGATTCACGAGGAATCTGCCCGTCCCCTTCCTCTTATTTCATTTTCAACTATTGACAGAATGGGACCCTCTCCCCATCTTCTCTTCGGAGCTCATAGGCTCATCTCAGTCGAGCACTAGGTAAGTTCGAAAGCAGCCTGGCTTCCGGAGGCTCTTTTCAGGTAAAAAAAGAAGGAAAGGGGGAAGGTACTTCCTTCTAGAATGGGATGGAAGTTGGAGGGTGTTTCTGTCTGTGCCTCACCATGCTACAAAGCACGGCATCTGTGCCCTTCCCGGGATTCAAACCTAGCCGTGGCATAACACGTTTTTAGACACAGCTGCCCCAGTCACTGTGCCTCATGGCCGGCAAGGAATGGAAGGAAGACGATGAAAAGGTAATACATGCCTATCATGCCACAACACAAACAAATATCCATATTCGAGGATCGATTCAAACACGAGTCCCTTCGACTGGAAACGGCAATACTTTCCTGCCTTCACGACATAGATCGGACAATCAAAGACCGTTTATTATACTTGTGAACATAGACTCGATTCATAACATCAAATTTACTTACTGAATAAGAGTAATTCAATTTCTTTAACGGGATATCTTCACCCTTAAGTAAGGAATTAGGCTGCTGAGTTTTAATACATAAAATGATATCGAAATAGAAATTATTGCGATGAATTTATCTGAATGAAATGTTGGACTTTTTTAATGAAAAACAATAACGCATTTTGTGTAACATACAGTGTTTTCCACACTATGTGCAGTTATTATTTATGCATCAGGAGTGTTATAGGGGGTTGTAATGATCGGGCGGCGATAAAAAACTCAAGGGCCTTTGGCTCATTCAACTGTTTTCATATTTCCTTCGTAAGCACGATCCTCTTGATTCAGGTAAGTGATGCAATATATAACTCCGTATCCAAGGCAATAACAAGCAATAAGATATCAGTAAAACATTAAATATTTTATTTTCATTGCGTTATGTTTTATGTTGATTCAACAAAATAAATTGCTGTGTGATTTAAATGATTTTATTAAGATGATTATAATTAATGAATAATGAAGTTTTCTAATGGCGATGTTCTGTTCTTTCAAGGCCTCCTCTTTCGACTGACATTACTCGGCACTATTCAACCCATTATCTAATGATTTTTTTGTTTCTTACGATCTGGAAATCCCACCCTACCCCCATGACCAAACTTATGTGTCCACCAATTGCAAAGCACAGATAATATTTGTAAAAATTGATGTTTTAACTGACGATGTAATGGAGACGGTATGTATAATGAAAGACTTTCAGGAATACAAACCAGAACATACTTTACGTGTGTCATTGACACGACAATGGAGAAGAACGTAAAGCTAACAGCAAAATATAAGGGTACTAGAAATGTTACCTCAAATGTAAAAGAAGGAAGGCACTGAGCAGAGAAAATGCCACATTGAGAGTTTCAAAAATGTAATTGTCGAGAATTTGTGAAAAGAAAATTAATCATTATCGTAGGAAATATCAATGAGATCATGTTGCTCAGTAGAAAGGTGTTCTACTTACTGAATGGAATGCACTTAGTACGAACCAAATTTTTGCAATAGATGCTGAAAATTGTATCTGATTTTCTACTTCGTGTCAGAGACGCTTATTCTGCAATTTCATCTTTTAGTGGAGGCCTACAATTTGAGATCATGGTAATACGATCATGGTATTACGTTTCAGCGAAGATTTCGTCTAGTAGCTTACTTAACTATTACAGTGCAATTCAAGCCCTTACAATTCCTGCCCCTATCAGCTTTACACTACTTACAACTAGCTAACTCAGATTTACTGTCAGGAAACTGTATCGCAAGCATCTATGACCTTCGCAAAGACTCTATCTTGTTCACTGCATATACTACAGTTGCAAAGATCAATGGATCATATAAATAAAAGGAAGAAAATACTTATACTTCAAGCTTTTGAAGTCAATAATGACGTTTCGTGAATAAAATGAAAGTACTACCTTTTACTTCCTGAAAATGATACGTTTAGTAAATACTTTATTTATTAATAAGGACTTATTCTTTCAGCACTTACTTACTATTATGCGAATAAAACTGGTCCTTATAGCGAGTAAACTGTCATTTCATAAGTAGATACTATGAATTTTTTAAGTGCTGGGTCGCGAACTCTAGAGCCTCCTGGTGAGAGGAGTTTTCAAAGAAACATAGAGCAAGCAAATACTGACGTATTGGTCTTACGAGCTTGCGAATTCGACTGAAGAGAACAAACTCACTGGAATGTGGAGTAAATATTTAATGTTACAATACGCTGCATTTACGCGAATTTTATGTGCACCATTTTTGACCAAGTTTAGTTCACAAAATCGAGGTGCGCATTAGATTCAAGTGCAAATCCATTCCTTAGAACGGTAGTAACTTCATTTTTTTTCGTTCATTACGACCTAATGAATTGCTGAGGTTGTCAAATTCAACTTCATTTCATTTATATTTGCCTATTATTGTGCGTTTTAGTTACGATATGAAGGGAAAACAGAGAAGAACATCTTATGATGCTTCATTAAAGCGTGAAGCTGTTAGCAGTAAAGCAGTTAGAATGGCTAATTATGTGTACAATAAATCCATTGGTGTATTACATCCATTAAAAAAATACCGCGTCATTGATGCACATTACATTCGATGTAAAGCACTCTTTCATAATTTTAAGTTTCAAATACAGGTGCGCATTAGATTCGATGGCCATTACAAATACTGTAAATACGGTATGTTACTAATGAATAGGGGCGGATATTGATGACCTAAACATCGCCAAAAATGATAAAAAAAATGCTCTTAAAATGTATTAAAAATGCCCTAAACCAAAGAAAAATGACGTAAAAAATCTTATCAAAACCAGTTGGGATGAACAACTCAAGCTGTGGTATACGTTACTGATGTAATCGAGGCATCTTCCATTCGTTCCAGTGAACTCAGCTGGCTAACGTTTGGTTTGGACTGTTCTTTACCAGGAAATCTCTGTCTTTTAGTTATCCCGAAATCAGCCGAACTGGCAATGGAGCTGATAGACGTCTCAAGAATTACATACTCACAACGGCTGTCAAAACAATTTTTGTGCAATGAAATCGAACAGGCTACTGAGTAATTCTGTGAACATTTGTTGCATCTCGTAAATATTATTTGAAGCAAGCACCATTGAAAATGACATAAAATCGATGAAATCAGCAAAACATGCATTAAAAAGTAAAAAATGACTTATTAGTCGAAATCTACTAAAAATACAAAATAATGCCTATAAAAATTGGCCATTTCCTTTTGTCATAACATGAAATGAATTTATATACTAAATGGCACAGTTCTAAAGTGAAAAGAAAAAAATGACATTTCATTAAAATCCGCCCCTACTAATGAATATCAGTAATATCGATTACACGCATAAATCGACGAAAAAATAAGCACGTCGATGTGTGAGACGTCTCAATGGGTTTGTTAGGTACCCAAGAAGAGTAAAATAATACAAAAGCAGGTAAATAGTGTCTATTTTGCCTGAGAAATGAAGGAATTTCTCATGTCTAATGTTATAGCTATATTATAATTTTCAGAATGTCACTACCGACGACTCAGCTGACGTCATGGAAAAAAAGGAAAACGCTTCTGCTTACGTGTGCTTCGTTTCAGGACGGCCAATTTTTGCTACTCTACGATCCCATTTTCCAAACACGTTCCAGATAGCAATTTTGCTCGTGCATACCACTAGCATCCACTATACTTATCTATACCTCTTGATGAGGGAGAATTAACACTTCATTTTCTTTATCACATCTTATTATTTATTGTTTTCACTTATATTTTTCATTTTCTATGCTTTATAGTATTAACATTAATGCATTCATACGTACAAGAAACACTTTCCGTTTCTTCTTAACCCCCCCCCGTGAGACCACGTTTTATACATCTTATGACAACGCCTTGGCTCTTTCTCCTTACTTCAATAAATAAATGATAGAATAATGAAATGTATTTTATCTGGGGTGTACAGCTTGTGGGTGGGGGACGCTAACCTAGATATTAGTCATAATCTTAAATTAACCCTACAAAGTACTATTTATATTTTACGCTATTTGTTTACATTATTTACACGCTATTGCGCTTACAATCTAAACTTACATACTAACACTTAAATACTTACAAATTAAACTTACATTAGGCGCTACTTATTTACAATATTTACACGCACTTACAATCTAAACTTACAGTACAACACTGAAGTTTTTATAGTTGGCCAGTCAAACTTGCACAGGCTCTTGAGAATCACAGTTACAATTACACTTTTCTCCCCGCACACATACACAAACATACACACACAGAGACACACATTCACCTGATGACTGCCCATCGGGGGCTCGCGCACAACTGTGCACGATTGAGATGGGTACGGAATGGGCATGGGCATTTTAAGCTATTTCTATACTTGTCTATTTGTGTTTTTACTTTATTGTTTGTTTATCTTTTTCAATATTTACATATATTGTTTCTTTTAATTTTTATTTTTGTACTTTTTTAGTCTAATTAACCTGCAACAAGCGCACGCTCATTTGTCTTCTTCTTTGGTTCTGTTCTTCCAAAGACGAAAGATAGGTGACCCATCTAGATTGCTCCACAGTATTATCACCCTGATAGTTTCTCTTGGGAAGATGTAATCAGGGTAGTTTCCGACGCTTTCCCTGATGGTTATTATTATTATTATTATTATTATTATTATTATTATTATTATTATTATTATTATCGTTATTTACATCATCATTATCATTATTATGCCTCTGGGATGGCTCATGGGCAGCGTACCAGCTTCCCCTGCTAAGGTCCCTGGTTCGATTCCCGGTCGAGGCAAAAATAGAGTTGTAGCTTTCCTTTAAAATCGCCCCAGTTTCTGTAGCTGTGTTACGAAGAAAAGCTCAAGCGGATGGATCATACTAGATACGGTGAAGAGAATACGTCATGTTCGCCTCATGTCGCTCTTACCATCAAGCATGGCAATTTAACTAGGCCCAGGCATGGGGGACACCGGTAGCTGGCCGGCGAAGTCGGACTACCGACCCCAAAACGCCGAATACATACAAATGCATTATTATTATTATTATTATTATTATTATTATTATTATTATTATTATTATTATTATTATTTTCCCCTTCCCTCCCGCACTACCTTTCCTCAACGCCAATCGTCTTGCAACGATCCGCATCCTAGGGGGCCAGCCCGAGCAGGGCCGCTGTGGGTCACGCCCGCCCAGGATTTGGCAGAGGCGGTGGCGGGGGCGGTGGCGCGACCGTCCCGCTGGCGCGCGCGACAGATCGCGCGGCGTGCGCGTGGACGGCGCGCGTAAACAGCGTGACAGGCGCCGACGCCCGCGCGCTCAAGCGGCCGCACGTGCGCGCCAAGGACCCGCACGCGCCCCGACCCCGCCACACGCGCCCGTAAAGCCCCTTTTACGCGGACTACTCGCAAAAGAGCGCGGGAAGTGTCAGTTTGTGTACTCGCGGTACGGCCAAGGCTTTTCAGATCGTAGGAGAGGTGAAAATGCATGGGGGATTAGTCTATCGTCCAATGTTCAAGAGGAGAGTAGGGAAGAATACGTGGGTGTATAATTGGGTGAGTATTTCGTGAGTCCGGGCGAGTAAACTACTTTGGTCATTAGTCTCGTGAGTGCAGTGCATCAATTGATGTCACTGCAGCGCCTCTGACCGGAAGGTCCTAGGTTCGAGTCCTGACGGCGGTAGGATTTTCGATACTAGCTTTTCAGCTAGGTCGAATTCAGTCGCCGTCTGGAAGAGAATTCTAGAGGTCGGCTGTTCTGTTCGGTAGTTTTCCGTGGTTTCTCCGATCAACACAAGGCGAAATCCGGAGGAGTACCCTAACAAACGGGCCACGGACTGCGTGCGATCTTTCCTTCCTCTTCCTTGTCCTATCCTCTCCCCTTACATACACTTACAGTAACATGCACTTCACTACCACACATACTGGGAGGCCGGTCGGGAGCTTAGAGCTTGTCCCGGCTGGGGCGGTGCACCGCTCGTGGGAGATACCTAGTTGAGGGAAACCCCACTAGCCGACGGTAGGTCGGCGCTGGATCTCGCCATCCAGCGGGGGAAGATCAACGCCAACTCCCGAGAAAAAACATGCACTACACTAACGGGACTAATGGACAAAGCAGTTGACGCTCCCGGAAACACGAAAAAAATAAATTAATGTGAATGACTTTCGTTTTAAAAAAATTAGTAAAAGTTATATTTTTAAATATGTATAATTGTCTTGTGGGAGCTGAAGCCCTATGAGAACCCTTTTTTTTAATGTACCATTATTTATATTTCCCTTAAATTTCTCTGACACTAAGTTTTATAATTTTTCCAAAACTGACGTGAGTTATACAAGTTTTCCATAACTGGCTGAGACGTTGATCGTTTGATGATGCTGATGATGATGCTGATGATATGTTTTTCTTAAATGATATCCGTTATTTAAATACATATCTTCAAATAAGGTCATGTTCTATTTTTCGAAAATAGTGCAGTTTTCACGTAATTTTGCATTAAATTAGGCAATCTTTAAACAATTGTTTTCGCACAAATGGCTCTAATTTTTCTTTTTTTTACGAATAGAGCAAACGACGCTTAAATTTAGCGCAGTTCTTATTTTCGTTGAACTCTACATTTTTGAAAATTGCAAAAGTTAGAAATAACAGGAGAAAGTATGTGCGGTTGCAGCACAATTAGTTTATTTATTTTGTATTTATTACTCTTTGATGGGTCTCTTTGGCTTCTTAACTGTAAATATTATAGAAATATCGAAGGGTTTAATAAATAATAATTGTTGGTTGCATCAACTGCATTTGACAAATACTTTCAAACGCTATCTTCTACCTTCAAAATTCACCATCACAAACTAGTACTACAAACGTTACTATGGAATCGTAGTAACAAATAATATGGTAATAATTATAAGATATAATTTATCACTTAAAAAAATGCATAAAAATTTTTAAAAAATCCGTGGTTCATTTTTGCATATGATGCATTTAATGGCTATGACTTGTTTACTTGCATCGATATAATAAGAATTTTTCCGCAGCTTATCAACTTCAACTTTGACATTCGGCCCCCGACATTTTCTGAAGAACAGGACATCTCCTGAGACAACAGGATTTATAAATACTTTCATAGATCAAATAAAATTTACACCATATCAGAACAATGGCACGTGATCAATTCGTGTCACCCATTTAGTTCGTGTATCAACAAGCCAATAATATATTTTTAATAGTCTTAGAATCACCAAATATCAAAATAAAAATACTAAAAGGATTTTTCAGAACATGTAGTACATTTTGAATTCGCAAATATTTCAGTGTATGTCACCATGGTTGGTAATCACACATCGGCACAGTTTTAGAGATATTGCATGCCAGTAGTTACCAGAGTTGGTACGTTCTCAAAAAAAACTACTCCAAGCAAAACCTCTAGGGGAGAAAGAAGGTATTACTTAGGCGTCGGAAGAGACAATTTTAATTTAGCTCAGAGGCTTCACTTAGGCTTGAGGATCTTTTACATGTCTTAACATGGGACAGCCGGCTTTACTTCCCCTCCGAAGGAAGGCGTACGAAAGATTGTTTCGCCCTTAAAAATCCACGGCATCGATCGGGTTTGAATCCGCGAACTTAGATATATAACAGTCCGATACGCTAACCGTTACACAATCGACCACGGATTCTCAAGAAAAATCAGGAAACGTGAAAAATCTTTTCAGCCAACTTTACCGCAGGATCATGAATAATGCGCACCAATTTTATTCTTACGGTCGTCCTTCTTGAGGTTGCGATTGGGCAGGGAATCAACACATTTCCGCTCGTTACAAAATTCAAAGGGTGTGATTGCGACAGTTAAATGGGAAAGTATTGTCTAAAGTATAAAGTTTCAGTGTTTCTAATGCAGAATTTATCTAATTAAATTAAGGGGAAAGAGAAAGAACACTACCAACTGCACTTATTTTCTTAACATCCAGAATCCCCACCCTACTCATTACCTTAAATAGATGAATTGTGAATAAAAATATAAAAAGCGTGAATTGCAAAATTTCAGAACTAGAAATTTTTAAGTTATAGAAAATGTATTTACATGAGCATGCTATCTAAATATTAGAATTAATAGTATTGTTGATAAAATTAAAAAAACCCTTCCCTACTTCTCCGCGCAGCTAATAAAAGAAATACTCAATAAAGCGTCTGCACAGTGTCACTACATCAGAAGCGAAACAAGGGGTCATTGCAACATTTGTTCAAAGGCTAATGGCAAACTCGTCGCAAAACCTAATAGAGTTGAGGTTCATTGACTCAGAAACTGAAGTACAAAACTTGTTACAGAATTATTTGATCTTTGAGAATTACACCGAACAAATTGTAATTAATGCACTTCTACCATATTATAATAAATAATATATTATTTTTACTGCATTTACAGTAGCTAATTGTATAGAAACACTTACATAACATAACATATTTAAACTATTTCACATTTAAAATTATATATCAATCATACTTATATATCATACCATACTTCACATTTAAAATGGTATATCAATTTCAATTATTAAATGTCACATGGCAACATGGCACATGTGTTGTTAAATAATGTACATGTAATGTATGTTTATATCTAATAGTTAGCTGTTGATACTGCCACCAGAACTTAAAATATCTTATTTTTGCGATTTCTGATAGTCATTTTTCAACGTAACACTAAACAGAATATTCTGAGCCGTTCATTCATTTAAAACAGCTGCTTGACTAACGGGAGCAAAACCCCGTTTCTTCCTGGATGAATATTCAACCGTGCTCAAGTGTTTTACAGCAGTCCTACAACCCGGTTCTCTGAAATAGACGCAGCTAGCTCGGAAGGTAGAAACGGTGGACCGAGGCTGCTTTCGCGAGTCAAACACTGGCGGCTGTCGCTGCCGGAAATACTCGAGCGAGGAGAGTCATACTTTGGAAAACAGCCTGCTTAAGGGGTGCGGCGCCTCCACCCACGACTGCCCTGCAGGCGAGCGGAGTATTTGGTTGACTGTGCGTAACGCTCAGCAGAAGCCATAGGTGCTCCGTATTTGGGCCAAAAATGGGCATACTTCTTTTCTTTTTACCCGCCTGCGCCCAGCAAAAAACACGGTTGTTTTTCATCATGGTGCATCTGAGTTTGACCCAGGGGCTCTCAGAGAAAACCAGGGGGAGCAGCTGATCTAAGGGGACCCCTTATTTCAAATAAAAAAAGAATTCCTCCTTCTCCAATTCATTAACAGAATTCATTTCTCCATGCAACAGAAATAACTTAAGGCGTCAAATTTAGATTAGAGATAAATATACTTTTCATTTCTTTTGAATGAAAACAAAACACAAAAAAACAACAAAAAAACAAAAAAAAAAAAACGGGGCCTCAATTAAGTCGAGGCCAGGGGCAAGTTGCCCCGCTTGTCCCCCGACAATTTTCTTGACGCCCCTGGTTTCACCAACAGTTTTGTTTACCCCTTACCGTCTTACTGATTTGACAAATATTTTTATGTGACGTATGCTTACATTTGTTTTGACAGCGTGAATGTTTTATGTTATATAAAACGCTTAAAAATGAAATATGGCAGACACTTGGTCCAATTTCCATAATTTATTTTGTCTAGTTCATCACAAATTTCCTTATGTGAAGTATATATAAGTTCCTCTCTATATTCCTCCATGTCATATGCTACATAAAGTTAGTAAAATATATGGCGGAGATTAGGCTCCATTTTGTTGATTTATTTTTAATAACTCTATATTATTCCTAGAGAGGTGGCGCGCAGTCGGGTTTTTGTACACCGCGCCATGGACCGCGCGCGAGCTTTCCTTCCTCAACCTCGTCCTATCCCCACCCCTTCATTACACTCATCTACACTAACATGCACTACACTACCATTTATGTTGGGAGACTGGTCGGGAGCTTAGAGGTTCTCCCGGCTGGGATGGTGCCCCGCTGAAGGGAGATACCTGTTTGGAGAAAATCCCGCAAGCCTAGGTCGGCTCTGGATCTCGCCCTCCAGCGGATGAAGACCATCTCTGAAGAAATGCACTACACTTATGGGACTAATGACCTCAGCAGTTGACGCGTCCGGAATCACTAACAACCATCAATCATCCTTCGTGCTCAACAAATTAATTCATATGTTAAGAGTACTTACAGAACTCTTGTTAATATGCGACGTTATGATATCAATGTACACTTGTCTGTCACTCAAATTCAAGACTTGAACTGAGATACATTATCACCTGTCCTTATGGATTGAAAAATGCACTTCTTCGCATTTCGTGGAGTGCAGAATGTGATACGAAAACAAAACTGAAAAACGCAAAAGCTAATGTAACCTCATGGATCACGTGCACGTTATCTTTCAAAATAATAACATCTTCACAGGTGAAACAATAAATCATATCAGAATTTTGCTATGAACTCCGCATACCTTTCACAATATTTTATTAATATTCAGAGAAGTTTTACAAACGCAACATGAAACCAACACCATAAAAAATCTAATCCAGTTTTGGTAAAAATGACAAAAGGTCATGTCTAACGTTTTTATAGCTTCTTGCTATATTTTTTGATGACTGTAGAATAGAACCATGGCCTTCAAAATTTACATATTGGAGAATTTACAGGGTTTAATACAATTCAACTCCTATAAAATGATTTTAACTCAGTCTAAAGTGGATTATTTAAAGTAACAATTATTATGCGTTGCTACTGTTTTTTTTCACAATTTTAAACAAAGACGAATATGTTAGTTTGTTTTCAACAATGAATCCTTGATTAAACGAAACGAAAATGTTTCTTTGTGAGTGAACTAAACAAATATATCACATTATCGTACTTATCATCGTCGTCAAACATTTCTTTGTTTTGTGTTTATTTTCTAATAATACATTTAGAAAAAACACTGGTTTCAAGACTGTATTTTCGGCTAGAAATCGGTCAGAAAGCTAAAAGCGTCCTAGAAAAGTACGTTACCCTTCTAGACGCTGAAGGCTAGCTAAGGGTCTACCACAATATACGAGCTCAGCGGCTTTGACAGGCGACGGCCCGAGAAAAGGCAGTTTGAAGCACCTAACACTCAGACAAACACTGTCTCGCCTACTGTTTTCTCTTCTCACAAGAACTAACTGAACTTTCACATACGACTGTTGTGAACGAGGGTTGGTATCGTGTGCTTGGTGCGGGGATTTTGAAGAGCACAGTGTTCAGAGGCGCTTTGCGGAGCACGACTGCTGTCCTTGTGGTGAAGAGGTGCTGTGAGGATGGAAGCTGCCCACATAGCACATCTGTTTAACCAGCGACAGTGGGGTTTGTAGGGTTTTTTGCCGCACGGCCTGGTATTTAATAGGGAGCGTAGTCGCATGTAGGAAGTACTAGTTGAGACTTCGTAACTGACGTTTTGTAGATCAGAGAGTTCTAGAAGGGAATCGTGACAGTGACGGGATTTTGATGCATTGATTGATTAGCGATTTCGGGATTGGCAAGGGCTAATGTCATTAGCCCCGCAAGGGTAGTACTTGTTTCTTTATTGCGGTAGATGGCGGTGATATTCCCCCGCTGGATGGCGAGATCCGACACCGACCTACGTCGTCTTGTGAGGATTTTCCACAGCCAAGTGAGGTTTTTTCTCACCAGCGTGGCACCGCCCCAGCCGCATCAAGCTCTAAGCTCTCGACTGGACTCCCGATAAATGTGGTAATGTAGTGCATGTGAGTGTGTGTGTGTGTAAGGGGTGAGAATATGACAAGGAAGAGGAAGGAAAGATCGCGCGGTCCGTGACCCGTTTGTTTGGGAGACTGCTCCGGCGTTCACCTGGTGTTGATCGGAGAAACCGTGAAAAAGTGCCAATCAAATCAGTCTGCCGCTATAACTCTCCTCCAGACAGCGGCTGAATTCGACGTAGCTGACTTGCTAGCCCTACCACCATCGGGATTCGAACCATAGGACCTCCCGGTCAGAGGTACTGCAGTGACATGAGTTGATACCCTGAGCCACCCTAGCCGGTAAGGGTATTGATATCAATTAAGACCCTCCAACCCTACTACAAGGAGGAGAATTCTAGAATACTGCTACGGTGGTCATTTTCACGTTTTCCTCCAATGTTCGTTTCAGGAGAATAACGATGCAGTATCTTAAACATAGGGCTTTGGTTTGCGTTCGACGTTTCCCTTCCCATCCTACCCTACACGAATTTTTAGGGTCTGACGATGGGGTGATTCTCTGTGAATATTAACCATCCAGTATCTTTCCGAAACTTTCTTGCAGCACTGAAGCATACGAGTTGAGGTTTCATGTTTACTCCCTGTGTCCATTCCTGAACTATTCTGTGACCCTCACATCAACAATGGTGCAGTCTAACACATTTCAAAAAGAATATTGTTATATAAATGTGAAACATCGCGTGAAAATTAAGTGCAAAGCGATTTTTCATTTAAAGGTCAATTAATCACCAGAGGAGAAAACTCCAGCGATATGTAACTGATACAACTGATGTTACATTTTGCATTACGGATGCTCAGGAGTCAAACATATTCAGTAGATTTTTTATGTGAAAAACGTGTTTTTGAGACTTCTCTTTTGTATATTTAACCAAAAATCTTCAAATGAGACTTGTTTTTATGAGAATTTACACTTTCCAATGTCTTCCCTATTGTTCTTTTCAAAAAGGTTAATACTATTTTCAATACCTCTTCCTTTAACGACACTTTCGTTCGTGCGGAGTCATCTCTAAAAATATCTTTCGAGACATTTTTTTAAATGTGTTGCTCCAGCCAGTTTTCGTACACGAACGCGTAGGCTCACCTCTAGTCTTTCCGCTGGCATGTTCTTTTCCGTTAACACTCACGTCCTTCTCCCCACTCCTTCTCATCCTCATTGTGTTTCGCACTCGCGATGAAACCTCTCTCAAAATTATGGTTTTCTGAACGGAGCAAAATGAGACATCCAAGAGCAGTTGCCTATTAGTTATATGCAATTGGAAACGCACCGTGTGACTTTGCATATTGAACCCTGAATATCGCGCTGTTTGAATTGCAAGTGATCGCTGTAGAAGAAACAATTACAAGTGCCATGTACACAACATATAAGTTATTGTAATACTGGTCCTGAGAAATATTTTTTCATAATGAATGAAATTATCCTATTACTGCATTCGCTAGAATCATTCCGACAATGGTAGATGCATGAAGGAAAAAGTTTCAAGAATCAAATTTCATTTCACTAATGACTCACTTGCTTTTTCGAAAACCACCATGATTAATAATACTAAAATATGAAGCGCTACAGGCAGTAACAATATAAGCCACACAGCAAACCTCTACTATAACTCATCATCTTCTAAATCTTTTCCCAGTTAGCTTGGGTCGGTTTTTCGGATCGCTTACTACGATCCATTATGATTTGACTGATTTTTTACAACCGGCAGTCAGCCTTACGTCAACCCTCAGCCCGGAGGAGCAAACTTTGTGTAGTTAACGAAATCGGCTTGGAAACGCCAATTTTGCGGTATTAGTAGCCTTTTCAGTAGAATCATACGAACATTCGCCTAGATGACCGAGGGAAAACACGGAGAAACTCTGTCAGAATGGCCGGTGCGGGGATCGAATCCAGGTCTGTCGATTACGAAGTCAGCACGCTACGCCCAGTTCCACCTTACTCGGTAAAACTATACTATACTTCGTAAATGTTCATAACTTGTTTTTATGAAGTTTGAATTCTCTTCCTCCTCCAAGCCCTTCATTTTTAATGACCTTAATCCGAATGTGTCGAGAAGTGACCAACATTTTGTAAAATTTCTCGTCAACTTGGTACTGTCGTAAACCAATGCTTGAAAGGAAAAGCAGCCTAAGTAGTTGTGCTTGGGTGAAGGGAAGGCGGCGCGCCCTGTGACCCAGTGACCCGTATTCGGCTTTGTTGGCCCCCGGGAACGGACTCTTCGGCACACACCCCCCACGCGCGTAAAGCGCTAGGGGGGGGGGGAAGAGAGCGTTCGTAGCAGTAAGGGGCGTGGTGGAAATACAAGGGCGAATACTCCGGTGCACCGATTTTAGTTGCCTCTGCTCATCACCAGTTTGCGTCACGAACCATGTGACCAAAGCTCGGGCACTTCGTTTGAAGAGCCAGACCAAATGCTGGCCGCCATGTTGCATGGAGAGCGAGAAGTGTTGAGAAACGTTTTGAAAGTGATACAAAGTGACAATTTTCAACGGTAACCAACCGAAAATAACACAATGAACGTGTACAGGATACAATATTTAAAAGAAAAACTTCATAAATCTGTTTCAAAGTCTTGTAGTGAGGTGATGATTTTGATATCTGGCTGCATTTCAAATTCTTGCTAATATTGTGACGCAAACTGGTGTCTGAAGCTCATTGGCTGAAGTCGGATACGATGCACATGAGCTTCCCCTACTATGGGGCAGAGAACTACCAAGACGGATCGATTTCAAAGCAGAGACCGGCCGGGGTGGCTCAACACACCAACTGATGACACTGCAGTGTCTCTGACATGGAGATCCTAGGGTTCGAGTTCCGACGGTGGCAGAATTTTCGACACAAGCTAGATTGTTAGTTGAACCGCGCGCTATATGGAAGAGAATTCTAGCGGCTGGCTGCTCTGAACGGGAGTATTCCGTGGTATCTCCGATGAATTCTAGGCGAATGTCGGAGCAATACTCTAGCAAACGAACCATGGGCCGCATACTATCTTTCCTTCATCTTTCTTATTCTATCCTCACGCCTTAGTTGTACCCTAACATACACTTCATTACATGACTGGAGACCAGTCCAGAACATTAAGCTTGCCTCGGATGGAGCGCTGACACGCTGGTGGGAGATATCTGGATGAGGAAAACCAATCAGCTGACTTTTAGGTCGGTGCGGGATCTCACCATCCAACAGAGAAAGAATACCGCCATCTCCCCTGATAAAAAATGTACTCAATCAAACTCAAAACAAATACGACTCATCTTAATGTGCTATGAAGCTCAAGCACACATCTTGCGTACCTTCTTTAAAGTAATTATATTGTACGAGTTTGGGCCCCTCGGGTGACTAATGAACAGCGTGCTAGCTTTCCAAGGTGTGATTCCCGGTTCGTATCCCGGTCGGGGCAGAAATGGAGCTGTATCTTTTCAATAAAATCGTCCCAGTTTGTGTAGCTTTGTGATGAAGATAATTTCAGGCAGGCGGAGTGTGCTACATCCTGTGAACGGAATGTCATGCTTGCAATGTGTCTCTCCTAGCCACTCCTAAACATCAGGAGTGGACATTAAACTAGGCACAAGTCTTGGAACACTGTTAGCTAGGCGGCGAAGTCAGACAAAAACGTTCAAATGCCAAATTCGTACATGATGAACTGTGTCAATTTACACAGAAATCAAACTTTATCTGATATCCTTTGGTGGTCAAACCTGTGGCCGTCGTCGAAGATCCGATGCTGTATCTGCTTTCCAGTCAGATGCTGACATTCACGCGAATAGCTTTCCCCTTGCCCCTTGCCGGCACAATGATCTGCGTTGATCTGCAGCTTCAATGACGACGAATGCCCCAGTTTTGACGTCATATATGGGCCTGAATTCATTGTCAAGAGAGCTGCAGATTTTTTAGCCCCAAACGCTGACTGTGTTTGAAGTCTCTATCACCGGAGGGCAGGGGTGAATGAAGTCGATTCATGCTGTTACATTCAAATCCAGTATTAAGGACTTTTTCATATAATTATTTGTAAAAAAATATTACTACTGTAACAATCACGACATACCTGTTAATAATTGAGGTGATATCTTCACAAAGTACCTATTTAGGCCTATTATGCTAAAGTAGTTCTGAGGAAAACGCAAATGAAAGTTTGCACTACTTTTATTTAATATCATTGTGAAGTTAAACATCAAAATTAAATAACATGACCTTCACAAAGTATGTATTATGTCATTCTTGTGACACACACACATATTTAAACATGTTAAAACATTATTTACAATAGTACTAAAGTGCCCTTCTTCCAACGAATACAAAATGCTCTGCACAGAAAGTGGAAAATAATAGTACGATGCAATATACGATGTGCAGGAAAATAAATTCAAAGAAAAGAAACTGGTGGGTGCAAATCACATTTACAAGGAATTCATTTGAAGTTCTTCCATAACAAATTCAAGCCAATTGCTGACTTTGGTGACAGGAAGCCAAGAAGAGTTGTGATATCTTTCACTTTTGCTGATTTAATGCTTATATGGGGCCTGATTCAAGGTAATTTTTAGGTTTGAATTCCTTGTCAACCATATTTGGAATATTATGTAAATCTCAATGTAAGTTTATACAACTGACACAGAAAAGAGTCAGCCTTTGTGTACTTCATTTGCATTCATATTTCTGGATATGAATGATAGTGATCTTTATTTTTGTTTTTTCTTAGAATAAATACTTTAACACTTCCATCCAATTCTTTAAATGCGACGATCCATTGAAAGGTGATGGGTTAGTACTTGTAAGACATTCAACCACAGCTTCCTAATTAAGGCAGTGCTAACTATTGTCTTTTCCTTCACGTTTATAGCAATACAATAACTTACAAAACAATTACTTGCATAACATATCACGGTACACTTCCAATGCCAAAAGCAATATGATATTCCAAACATATGAATAACTTCGCGCAAAACTGCCTCATCGAACCGAAAATTTAAGAGATTGTAGATTACAATTTGGCGATTCAATACAATAGATCCCGGAAAGAGAGACCGATAAACCTGCAGGCCCTATGTCAAAAGATCGCCTCAATTCACTTATTCACCTAAATATGTTTTCAAAATGTTCTTAAGTTTCCGAAAAGTACTTAAAAATTTCGGTTCAAGAATTGTTGAAAATAGAGTGAATTTCAATATTGTTCTAAAAACATATTTGGTAAAATGATGAAATAATAGTCAGAATTATAGTTCAGTGACAGAAATTATTTGAATTCTTTCAATGATTTTTATAATAGGAAACAATCCACCAAAAAGTAGGGGTAGTTACTCTGATAATACTTGGCCACCATAACATTTTATTTCTGTCTAGATCTGTTTCCCGAGACTCGTGCCACCGCAGAATTTAGAAAACCTTTGTTCCCTCTCGTAATCATAACCTTATCTATTATGTTTTGTAGATAAGTTTCTGCTATCTTCGGTTATGATGATAAAAAGAAGACATTACAAGACACCTTTCTGTCTTGGTAATATTCGTAACACAAAACTACAAACACCAATTTTAAAATAATACAGATGGTAAGGGAGTTTTCCTATCTCCCACCTCTCTGTGTTGTCTTCCTGCTTTTATCATCACCACGCATTGATACATTCACAACATGATTGTACTTACTTGGAGATTTCAATTATTATCAGTAGAAAGTCTGTCTTAAAATCAGAACCTAAATCTTTTCGAGTATATCTCACATGATTGATTTAAGAATGGGTGATGGGAGATAGATGTATAATATGATGTTTAATTACGATAAAGCAATGATGTAATGATAGGAAGCGGAAACAAACAATATCGAGAAAACCTGCCGCGAATTTCCTTTATCCATCACAAATTCCAAAAGAATCGGTTTTTATTTCAATTGCAATTCCTATGAGTTGGAAAGGGAGGTTGGAAATACTATTTGACGAGTCACCTTATTCACGAAGTACAGGTAGAAATTGTGATTCCGAAGAAACAAAATTTAAAAAATCTTAAGAACCTGCACACCTCCATGGCCCGTATATATCAAGTAAAATGTGTAAGTCTATATTCACCCTTCTCAATGAATTCATTTAACTTCTTTGTATGCAGTTTCAAAATGAAAATAATTCCTTTTTTCAAACTTACTGGTAGTTAGACACACTACCAAAGAAATTTAGAGGTAAGTTTGGGAAAAATATCACATTCTCAAGCAAACATAGGAACTTGTAATTCTTAAAATATTTCCCATTCTTCCTAAGGCCATTTCTACAGTCACAAAGTACAGCACTGCTCACAAAGTACTCCTGCCCCTCTATGTACATTAGTGGCAAGTTCATCGACATAACACAGGCGTTTGATCGGACATGGCATGTAGGGCTCATATACAAAATTAAGAAAATAGACACACTACATTATATTCAGTCTATCATACAAAGTTTCATGAGTAACAGAACCTCCTCAGTAAATGTACACTACTACCATTCGAACCCAAGACCAATCTTCAGGGCTATCACAAAGATTACCTCTATCACCTACTTTATTTAATTTATATGTTGCAGACATTCCCAAACTAAACAACATCCACATTGCACAGTTTGCTGATGATACAGCCTTCTATAACCCCAGCCTTTCACTTACTGATTGCAGCAACTAAGTTCAATTATACCTTAACGTAATAGACAGCTGGGCTTTAAAATATAAAATCAGCTCAATCCAACTACAACGGCCGCCATGATCTTCACACACAGTCCACACTCACCCCCGTGATCACTAATGTTAAACAATACATTCATCAACTGGGTCCCTCTCAATAAACCAATCAGATACTCAGAACTAAATATGGACACAAAACTCAATTGGAAGCAGCACACAGATGCCAAAATCATACCAGAATCAAGGTAATACAATTAAAGCCATTAATACACAGATCCAACCCGCTATCATACAATTCAGCATTACAAATATTCAAAACAATAATAAGACACTTGCAACTATACGCCTGCCCAATCTGGTTAAATGCAGAAAATACCAACCAAAGGAAACTTCAAATAGTACAAAATCAATTTCTCAGCTTCAAAAGCAAATTTCAAACGCTCCCTGGTAGTCACCTACAAACAGTTACGCAATGAATTCGACCTAGAAACTATATCATATCACCTATCTAGCCGCCAACATCTTCTCAATCATATACCAAATCCCTTCACTGTCAGTTCACAGACTCGTCAAAACCCATCACATAGAACCAGAATACAAAATAAGCTTCCATTTCACATTTTCCGTAATAAATTCTCCAAATTAGATCCCGACTAGAGGAGCCCAAGGGTAACCTCAATTTTTGCATTAGTTTTAAGTTTTTATTTAAGTTGGCTATTAAGTCATCCAACATTCAATTTGAATCCAACATTTATATTGAGCTATGTATTCTGTGTAAATAAATGAAAAAAAGTGGCAGGTGAGTGGAAGAAGTCAAAGAGGAATCCTCATCTTTAACGTAAGTTCACCTCCACAACCTCCAAAGACCCCCCATAACCATGCTTTTTTCTCTTTCCCAACCGTACGTATCCGCCGAAGGGCTCTTTGAGTATGCGCGTCGCGGGCTGTGTCCACGCGAAGACGTGATAAATCTCTGCTGCTGTACACGTGCGCCACCGCCAACGCACGCGTGCGCAGCCTGCGGCCAATTTCTGCGCCCCGCACGTCCACGCCACCCACGCATTCAGCCTCAATAACCGTGGAAGAAGTCAGGCGACGCAGGGTCCGGACAGGAGTGGTGGGCGAGGGTAGCCGAGAGGGCAAAGGGGGTGAGGAGGGCAAAAGGACAAGGAGGGCAAAGACCGCGAGAAGGGCAAAGGACGAGAACAAAGAGGGCCAAGAGGACAGAGGGCGGGGAAGGCATACAGGACAAAGAGGGAAAAGAGTGCGGAGGGTAAAGGAGGGATAAACGCAAAAAGGCAAGGACGAGAAAGAGGGTGAGGAGAGTAAAGGGGGTAAAGTAGGTAAGGAGAGGAAAGAGGGTGAGGAAAGCAAAGAGGCCGAGATAAGCAAAGAGGGTGAGGAGGGCGAAGACGCCGAGAATTGCTAAGAAGCCTAGATTTCCCAAAGGGTGACGAGGTTAAAGAGCGTGAGGGGGTAAAGAAGGCGTGTAGGGTAAAGAGGGCGAGAAGGGCGGAGAGGCAAAGGGGGCGTTGAGATGTCGGATGCAGGGGAGCAGGTTGCCAAGGCTGCGAGGTGGGGGCGCAAAGGTCTAAAAGAGGCTAATGAGCGCGCCGCGGGGAGGGCGGGGTGAGTTGCCGAGTGAATGGCTGGATGGGTCAGCGGCCGTCAGGGCAATTGAGCCCGCGTGGCGTGACCGCGTGGACAGAAAGGCACAAGGTCAAGTGGCCCGCGGGCACGCACTTGATTGCGACGCTGCTCTTCCTCCGCGTTCCATTTTGACATCGACGACCTCTGAAGGAAACTAGAGATAAAATCCAAGTTATGAGAGAGAGAGAGGGTGAGAGAGGGTGAGAGAGAGGGGCGAGAGAGAGAGGGGCGAGAGAGAGGAGGAGAGAGAGAGAGGGAGGAGAGAGAGAGAGAGGAGGAGAGAGAGAGAGGAGGGAGAGAGGGAGGGAGAGGGAGAGAGAGAGAGGGAGGGAGAGAGGGAGAGAGAGGGAGGAAGGGAGGGAGAGAGAGGGGAGAGAGAGGGAGAGAGAGAGGAGAGAGAGGGAGAGAGGGAGAGAGAGGGAGAGAGAGGAGAGGAGGGAGAGAGAGAGAGGAGGAAGAGAGAGGGAGAGAGAGAGGGAGAGAGAGAGGGGAGGGAGAGAGAGAGGAGGGAGGGAGAGAGAGGGGAGGGAGAGAGAGGAGGGAGAGAGAGGAGGGAGAGAGAGAGGGGAGGGAGAGAGAGGAGGGAGAGAGAGAGGAGGGAGAGAGAGAGGGGGGAGGGAGAGAGAGAGGAGAGAGAGGAGAGAGAGAGGAGAGAGAGAGAGAGAGGAGAGAGAGAGAGAGAGAAAAGCTCCCATGTAATAAAATCAATTTTCAAGGATAAATAAGCAATAAATTTTGGGCTCTTATCCATGTTGTCCTTCGGAATAATACTTCCTGCCGCAACAACACGGAAACGATAATTTGAATAATTGTATTTCCCACTGAATTCTAGAAGACGTGCACCGAAAATGAAGTTACATTTATGTACAGAAGCAACACAAGGGGCCATCTCAGCATTTGCTCAATGGATCAGGGAAACTGGACAAAAACCTGATCGAGATGGGGGTCATTGACCCAGAAGCTGTGATACAATACTTGTTACATATGGTTTAGAATTATTCAGTCCATTGGTAAATAATACATTAAATATCACTGTTGAAGTTAATGTTACTTTCCTTGTGATGCTCAGTATAGTCTCTAATTGTATAGAAACAGTTATGCAGCAGTAACGATTTCACTTGGGATTTAAACTTTTCTATCGAATTTAATCGTTTACTGTCACTTGGCAAAGTGTTGTAAAATAATGTACATGTATTGTATGTGAATTTTTTGTAATGAGCTGTTGATACTGTCACCTGATAAATATGATTTCTACGTCGAGTGTTATAGTAATAGACATCGGCATTTTCTGAAAATATATATTCCCACCCTTAAGCAAGTCATTTTTTACAAAAACCACTGATTCGTAAATAAACAGACAAGGTAATGGTAAAATTCCTAGATTAATGAAGAGAGGCTTACATGAATCTTGTGGGTGGGATTTGGTTATTATTCGTACAATTCTATTTTGTAGTCTAAAAGTCTGGGAGCTATAAGATGTATTTCCCCAGAATATTATGCCATATCTCAGGTGGGAATGAACATTCGTGAAATATACACAACAAGCAGTATGAAGGCTGACTGAATTTGGAAGAATTCTGAACGCGTAGCATAATGAACTTAATTTTGTGTTCAATTCATTTAAATGAACGTTCCATTTAAGGTTTGACTGAATTGAGAGACCTAAAAATTTTGTTGCCTTAACATCAGTCAATGGTACACCATTCATTTTCAATGGAGCACAAAATGGTTTATTTGAAATGGAAAACTGCATTAAAACCGTTTTATTTTCGTTTACTATTAATTTGTTATTTCGGAACCAATTTGAAACATCTGATATTCTACTATTTATGGTTTCTTCATTGCAAAGAATGTTCGTATCATCTGCAAAGAGAACTGTTCTTCCGTTTCGAATAATCGAGGGCATATCGTTTACGTAAAGTAGGAACAGAATAGGACCTAAAATCGATCCTTGAGGAACTCCACGTGCAATGGGCAAAGAGTCGGAAAGGTGCGTACGTAATGTTCCATCATTCCAGTAAGGTATTTCCACTCTCTGAGATCGTTGTTTAAGGTACGAACATAACCAATCTAGAGCAATACCACGGATTCCATCTGAAGGTAATTTTGGAAGTAAAATGTCATGATCAATGACGTCAAAAGCTTTTGAGAGATCTAAAAATAATCCAATAGGTGCCTCGTTTTGATCCAATGATGAGGCGACATCTTTAAGAAAAGAAAATATAGCTGTTCCCGTTGATTTTGATTTTCTAAATCCATGTTGGCAATCTGAAAGCGCATCGTGTTTACTGAGAAAGGTTTCCATGGGCCGATAATTTTGAATTTCATTTTTGTTGCCTTTTTTGAAGAGCTGCTTAATTTTAGCTGTTTTGAAAATATCTATAAACGATCCTGCGCATAACGATGAATTAAATATGAGTTAACGGGTGTATAATGGCATACGCACAGGTCTTTAACAAAGAATCCGTGAATTCATCTAAACCGGACGAATATTTATTTTTTAGTTTACCGATTATTTTGAGAATTTCATAGGAAGAAGTTTCAGAAACGAACTTTGTGTCTAAAATTTTGGGTGAACTGTCTGTTTTTTAATTTTGTGGCTGAAGACCCTGAGTGAGATCGGCAGCAATTCTCAAAAAGTATGTATTGGTTAAAGAGACTAGCCACTGTTGCCGGATCGTTCACATTTATATAATTATATTTTAAAACAACATTCTCTACAGGGTTTCTAGTTGATTTGGTCATATTTTTTATTATATTCCATATTGCTTTGGTTTTGTTATTTGCATTCAAAATTTCCTGATCGTGTTTCATGATTTTAGCCTGCCTTATGACTTTTCGTAACAATGATTTGTATTTTTAAAGTAGATAAGGAAATTTCGAGATACGTTATGACGTTTAGAAATGAAAGAAAGAATTCGCTTCTGTTTACAAAATGTCCTAATCCCTTGTGTTATCCAAGAATTGCTTTTCCGTGAAATATTTAATTTTATTTTTTGAAGAGAAAAGCAAGTGTTAAAATGAAATGAAAGAGTTGAAAAAAAAAGAATTATATTTGTCGTTTGTATATATACGGTTGTTAATGTTCAATGATTAAAAGAACTAACATAACATAGAAGTTTTTGAGTTTTGTTTTAATTAAAATGAGAAAGCACTTTGGTTGATGACTCTCAATCAGTCAGCAGAAGGAAGAAGAAGAAGAAGAAGAAGAAGAGGAAGAAGAAAAAGAGGAGGAGGAAGAAGAAGAAAAAGAGGAGGAGGAAGAAGAAGAAAAAGAGGAGGAGGAAGAAGAAGAAAAAGAGGAGGAGGAAGAAGAAGAAAAAGAGGAGGAGGAAGAAGAAGAAAAAGAGGAGGAGGAAGAAGAAGAAAAAGAGGAGGAGGAAGAAGAAGAAAAAGAGGAGGAGGAAGAAGAAGAAAAAGACAAAGAAGGAAGAAAGGAGGAAGAAAGAAGGAAGAAAAAAGAGGAAAAAGGAAAATAAATAAATAAAAAAAATGGGAGTCATTTTTGAGAAAATAATTGTTTAAAAACTGCCTATATTTCACGCAAAAACAACACATATTTTTGAAATATTGAACATGACCTCATTTAAAGATCAGTTTTTGATAAACAGATTTCTCGAAGGAAATTATTTCTATATTGTTCATTATTATTGTTGTAGGAAAACACTGAAGAAATTTTGAACTTTTGCAATATTAAAAAATTTGGAGTGTTCAACAAAAATGCAACCTATGCCATTTTTTAAGCAATTTTTGTTGTGTCAGATGAAATAAATTTAAAGAAGAAATTTGGAGCCATTTTTGAGGAATTTTGAAAATGTTGATGCTTCATGTAAAGTGTCCCATAAAAATTACTATCAAATTTAAATTCAAAGGACCATGACATTAGTCAGATAATCAAGGTGTATCAATTTCAACAGACAAACGGAAAGGCGGTCAGATGAGCAGGCACGTACAGACAGACTGATGGACAGAGACGGATAGACAGACGAACAGTTTCACCATCAATCAATTTTGCAGTCAAGACCAAATGTAGATTCTAACTACACAACGTCTTAGAGAAAGTAATTTACTACATATAGGAACAAGATTTATCATTACCAGGGCCCAACAATACGAGTTTTTTTTGTCAAAATATCTCAGTTTTATCCCCACAGCTATACAATACTGTCATTATACTGTGAAAGCAGCAGTGAGAAAGAAAAAAATTTAAAACCATTAGTAGAAAAATAAATAAAATTTCAGTAAAACAAAAGAAACATTGTAAATTTTAGAAATTAACACAAGTCTATCAAAAAACTATTACTCTACCAATAACCAGAGTAGAACAGAAAAGTGTGTGGTAAAATAATAAAGCAAATCAACAAATTACTAAAGCACTGAAAATGCATAAAAGATGCAGCACAAATATTAATTTTTCAAAGATCAAAAATGTTTCAATTTTTACTTTCCTTTGTAAATAAACATAGATTATCCTCTGATTTAAATAGAGTGACTTCTTAAGCACAATCAGCTGGGGCATGATTATTCATTTGAGAGTTTAAATACCAAAAATTAAGTCACATCTAGAGACTGGATTTTCATGTACTATCAAATGCTAAAAATGCATGCAAACAAGCAGTATCGTATAGCCAAAAATGCACAATCCAGGGTAAAAATGGACAAGACATGCACAATTAAATTATATTTTACTTGAATTTTTAGTTATATTGCCTTTAGTGTGCAATTAATCATTTTTCTGAACGGTTCTACATCAAATTCTTCTTTTGTCAGAAAAAACTGCTTTTGAATGCAGAAAATGACCTTTTCCCATGACAAGACGTAACTGGAGTGTACTTGAAAGATGAAATCTAAGCCAATTCTGCATTTCCTGATTTATCATCACAGATAACATTTTTTGCATTTTGGAGAAATTTCAAGTCACGATTTGAATTTAACACTCATAATGTAATTTCGCCATAGCAGCCTCACCCACATCTCGAAACATTAATTCCAGACACTTTAATGTCTTCAAAAATTTGTAATGGCTCTACTAGAAGACCTACTGATTCTAATTTCTGAAGTTAAGGAAGATAATGTTTTCTTCATTTGTATGGATCCGGGATGTCCTGCCTTTTATATTTCTCTAGAATCTTTTAAAGTTGGAGTTGCTACCTTTTCAAATTGCTCCTACTAAAGCATCAGACATTTCCATTAACAATGGATTTGTTGCAAGCTTCAATGTTGCCTCAGTAGCAAAAGTTTGCACTAAGTGTGACATAGTTTCTTTCCTTTCTCTAGCTTTGTTACTATGAGAAGTAGATGCAAGATGCTGTCCCACTTGAAACATTTTAGAACACTTAATCTGTATAAATAAATTAAAATTATATACAGTTATATATATTTCTTAAGATGGGTATTAGAATTTTGCAAATTAATATTTTGAAACAAAGTTTACTCAAATTTTGATGAAAATTAATGTCAGATTTAATTTAAGACAAGAGTACTTTACTAAAACATAGTTAGCTAGACATTCAGGTTCAAACTATCTGGGCAGAAATAATATAGGTTCGAATTTGAGATTTGGTCAAAGAAATCAAGTTTAGTATGTACTTGTTTTGTTGTACTTCTTTCTCTTTATATAATTATACTTCTTTTGTTGTACTTCTTTCTCTTTATATAATTATTCTTTCTACCGACACACCGATGCTAATAGTACTTCAAACAAAACTAAAAGAAAGAGGCGCTACAGAATGGCACAGACTTCAGACTTTCTCGAAGGAATTTTTTCTAATTTCCTTGGTGTGGACTGGCTTTAAGGCAAAATGTACCGGTACCAGTTCAATTTGTTGCCACCACGTGGCCACACCAAAATAAGCAACATTTACTTGACCGATAACGTCTGAAAAAATCGTCTGATTTTCGATCTGTAAACGGCATTGGACACATTTTTAAAATAGAATTTACGCTATGAAGGATTTTTTTTCCAAAAAATATTTCCCCAAAAAATTTTAATTTCTCTCATAGTTCCGGGATGAAATTAAAAATGCGGGCTTATAGCGCGATGACGATGTGCTTCCTGAATCCAACGCCATGTCATTCATGCAAATCGGATGAATCGGAGTGTCGTAAAGTGAAATTTGGGAAAACACTTCACCCCCTTCCCCGTTCCAAACCGTTGCGTCACCCGCCCGTTGTGGGCCCTCTCTCGATCTGGCGGCGGCACAGTATGCCCCGGCGGCCTGCGACGCGGGAGGAGGCCGAACTCGCAGACAGCAAGCCGGGTAGTCAGTTCATGCTTTCGCAGTGTTGGGAAAAATACTTTAAATTTTAGTATTTAAATACTTCGCCAAAATATTTTGTAAATAAGTATTTAAATACGTACTCAAAATATATTACTTTTTGAATTGTTAAATACATACGTATTTAAAATACTTCAAATATTCAAAATGCGGTAAAACTTTCGCATTATTTATTTATTTATTTTTATTTATTTATTTATTTATTTAACGGACAATTTGTCCTTGATTGTACAAAATCTATCAACAGATAAAGCATGTTTTGACAAAATACAAAGAACAAAATACAAGTATAATATAGTTAAAATAAAATAACGTTATTCATAAGTTAACAACTCGGCTTTAGCAATGGATAAAAAATTTGCATCACAAATATCGCTCTTGTCTCTGACTACATAATTCATCAATTTACAGCAGCGGTTTATCACATTGTTTGTAGTATACAATTGTTTATATAATTTAATAACAAAGATTTCTGTCGTTCTCAAATTAAATGTCTATGTTTTATATGTTATATAATTAAAAAGTAGAGGGCAATCTAGCGCACCCATAATCAATTTTCTCAAAGATATTGCATCCTGTAAATTTCTCAGTGATACCAGTGATGGTATATTCAATTGCAGTGCAATATAGTCATATTTGTGTTCAATGAACGGATCATCACAACCCAAATATCTGGCAGCTATTCTAAAAAACTTATGTTGAACAGTTTCTATCTTTTTGATGCTGTTAAAGAAGAAAGGCGACCATATCACTGATGAGAACATCAAAATAGGTCTAATCAGCATCAAATAAAGTGATCTCAAAACATCGATCGAGTGGAGATCGTGACAGGTACGTTTGACGAATCCCAAGGTCTGGATAGCTTTTGTAACAGATTGTTGAATATGGTCAGAGAACGTCATCTCAGAGTCAAATATGACACCCAGATCTCTGATAGATGATACCCTTTCCAAAAATTTAGAATCTAAGGTATATCGAAATACATTACATGCTCTAGTTCTAGTGAAGGTGATTGATTTACATTTATTGATGTTTAAATAGAGATCATTATCGACACACCAAGCGTGTAATGAATCCAACGCTTGTTGTAGAAGTTTAGTCATCTAGTGTTCTAATTTTCAAAAAAATCTTTAGATCGTCAGCAAAAAGCAGATATTCCACCTCAGTTAACCTCTCCGCAATATCATCAATGAAGATATTAAACAAAATTGGGCCTAAGTGTGACCCTTGCGGTACACCTGATGAAACAAAAATTGGACTAGATCTGAGACCATTTATCATAACATATTGTATTCTATCTGACAGATAGCTGCGGAACCAACTCAAAAGAGGATCCTGGATTCCAAAACGTTCGAGTTTGTTCATAAGGATGTTATGGTTCACGGAATCGAATGCTTTGCTGAAGTCTGTATAAATACAGTCAGTCTGGGTTCTATTTTCTAAAGCATCTAAGATGTAACAGGAGTAATATGCTAGGTTAGCTTCCAAACTTCTCCTTGGTATAAAACCAAATTGTCTTTCTGAAAGATAAGGAATAATTCTGTCACTTATTTTATCAAGAATCAGGGATTCAAAGAGTTTCGGAATGACACTCATAATTGAAATTGGCCTATAGTTTGATATGTTATTTTTGTCTCCAGATTTAAAAATAGGTGTGACATAAGAAGATTTCCATTCATTTGGAAACGAACCCTCTCTCAAAGATTTATCAAATATCAATTTGAAAATCTGGGACATTACATATTTACAGTTGATTATGAAGGTAGATGGAATGCCATCTGGTCCGACAGACCCCTTCATATCCAGTTGATCTATTTTATACAATATATCGGATAAACTTATCTCTATATCACAAAACGTGTCTGTATCAATCAATTCTGACATATTATCAACATTAACCCCACAAGATTTATTTTTGTAAAATGATGAAAAATAAGTGGCAAAGCCTTCTACTATAGAGTTAACATCATCGTACGTTGTTGAATCGAAGTACATTCCCCTAGGTAGACCTTTGTTCTCCTTCTTTGAATTTACGTATCTCCAAAAGTTTCTCCGATCAGCTGAGATATAATTACACAGGTTTTTATTAAAGTTATCGAAGTCACGCTTTGCCAATCTTTTACATTTTGCTCTCAGACTACAAAATCTAGTATAAATTATCAGAGAATTAGACGATTTGTAATCTGCATGCGTCCACTTTTTCTCAAATATAACATTCTTTAATTCTTTGCTAAACCACGAAGGAAATTGAGATGTCACAATTTTTTTCTTTGGTACATATAGATCGGTACATTTATATAAATAAGAATAAAAAAGAGAGATAGTCGTGTTCACATCACAATCCAACAAACTCAACTGAGAGTACAGACTACATAAATAATTAACAATATTTGCATCATCTGCTTTAGCGAAATCGTATCTCCACTTGTCATAGTCACAATATATAAAATCAGATTGAGTATTGCATGTAATTTCGAGTGAGGGATGATATGTGTCCGTTGATATAACATAATCAGTCGGTTCACTAACAGTAACATCATCAAAGTCTGTGAAAATCAGATCAAGTATCGCATTTTTATCATTAAATACATCATTTATTTGGAACAAGTTTAGAAAGCTAATTACATTGGATAATTCTATTGCACATGTTTTTTCTTGGACAGTAGTATCATTAACAAAAGTGGGGTAACTGGATAGTGTTCCACGAACCCATTTGACATGGGGGAGGTTGTAGTCTCCCAAAAGTATCCACTTAGAGTTTGGATACTCTAAGTATAATGATTCAATCGTTGTTGAGTGAGATAGAAAAATGTCATTGTTCGTTAAAGGTGGAAAATAAACGGAGCTTATAATAACATCAATTACATCAGAACGCATATGAATAAATAAATGCTCTACGTCTATAGAGCTTTCAACTTTGACACTATGATAAGTGTTTTTTATACCTATCAAGACACCACCACCTCTGTTGTATGGACTATTGTTTTTGTTACGGTCGTTTCTATAGATAGTAAAATTTTTCAAACAAAGTTCCGAACTGAGTATTTCTGGAATTAACCACGTTTCTGTGAAGACAATAACATCATAATCATTCAAAACAAGGCTATATTTCTCAAGTTCTTTAATCTTGGTTCGCAATCCTCTGACATTTTGATAATAAATTTTCAAATTGTCCTTCGTTATACATTTTTTGAAGTTCCATTTGACTTTATGTCAACTATTTTTGGAGTCCCATTAAAATATTTAATAGTTTTTAAATAACTTAACTTTAATTATAACTTTTTTACTGTAAAATATATTGTAAATGTCAATCACAATAAATTACAAAATGAGTCATAAATTTCTCAACAAAAACTAAAATATTTGAAATGTAACTTTCACTTATACTTTCACAAAAAAACTTTCAAATTTAAAATGACATCAAAAATATGTCTAACTCAAATAAATGGAATTTCCTTTAAAACGACTAGTTTTTTCAACCAAATCATCAGACAATACACCCTTAGCGAATGTATAAAACTTGCAAAGGAAAACAGTCGTTCAACTGACGCAGATGAACATAAACTAGTGTTATAAGGAATAAACGCATTTTTTACTGGTGTATTATTGTCCACCATTTTTTTAATGATTTAGACTTATCATTTAAAAATGAAGAGAAATAAAATTCAACACCTGAAAGAAAGTCTTTTTTGGTTCAATATGCGGCATTCACTAGCAGAATCAAATAAAATCAAACTATCCGTGTTATCTTGTTTTTAATTTGTATTTACTGTATTTTAAATATTTCTTTTTTTTAATACATCTATTTTATGTATTTAAATATATCTCCAAAATACATGCCAAAAAAACTCAATAATACAGTTTTTCAAATACAAAAAATACATATTTAAAATATAAGTATTTAAATATTGTCCAACCCTGTCTATAAATAATGCGCGATCAGCAAACCACTAATCACAGTTCCCAACTTGAGCATAGCATATTATATGTATGTCACAAGATGAGTCCGGAAAAATATATAGAATGAAATTGCAAAATACGAACATAAATATATACGGAAAATGTTAAAAAACGAATATGTAAAATCAGATACTCATACAGTATGAAAGATCAAATTTCATTAGAAAACATTTAGTACACTTTCACTGTATAAGTACGGCATTATTTCTAAATTTGCAATTTTCAAAAATTTATAGAGTACAACGAAAATGAGAATTCTTTTAAGTGTTCCTTCTATCCATGGAAAAAAGGAGCAGTTTTTGAGAAATTTTTTTTTATTAATTGCATCAATTTCATACTCAAATTATTCTAAAACTATGTGTTTTTCAATGAGATGTACATGACCTTTGGAATCTTCGAAAATACGTCGAGTTCGGCAAAAATGGGACAAGCACCTTATTTTTTATCGTCTTTAAACAAAAAAATTGGGGCGGTTTTCGAGAAAAAAGTTAACATTTTTTTAAATGCTTATATTTCTAGCCAAATTACATGAAATCTACTCTTATTTTCGAAAAATTGTACATGATCTTGTTTCAAGATCTATCAGAACAGATTTCAGTCAGGGAAAAATCTATCAATACTATAGTTGTAGGAAGACGCCCCAAAAAATAGCACATTAGCAATTCTATAAAAATAAGAGACGTCAACAAACACGATACTTGCACTTGCATTCTTTACACTATCCGAGGAGAAAATTTAATCAAATAATTTGGTGCCATTTTGAGAAGATTTTCAAAATGGTTTTGTGGTTTCATGTAAAGTAGCCTCAAAAATCAAAATATCCGTTTGAAACTCCCGAAGGCTCCAGTAGATTGGGAAATATCAATTTCAGAGAAAATCGGCGGAACTGTTTAGGCGTTAGACATTGACCACAAACAGACAGACATTTTGCCGTCATTTGATTTTTCGGTATAAAGGACCCACAAAACATGGATTCTTGCCACACCACTAGATACAGAAAGTAATTTACTATACAGCAACAGTATTTATCCATTTTTTCATTTCGAGGGCCCGGCAATAAGAGTTTTACAACGAATGGTTACGTAACTTCATCTTTTACGAAGATTAAAAAGAGGGAGAAAGTAAAATAAAAGTTCACAATTTGAAATTCTGTTAATCAAATATTCATTAAACTGAATTTTTTAAAATATACTCTATCTGCATACTGTTTCTGTAAAGAGAATATACTGATCTTAGTCAGCAATTACAACAACGGTATGCACGTAGAAAACTCATAAACAAGCAGAGAATCTTTGAATAACTCTCTTCAAAATCATCACGTGCAGCAATTTTGAATTAGTTTAAGACAAAAAATCTTTATTGCAAAAAAATAATAACATATGAAATAAAAATTATATTCAGTATTTATCAAATATATTTTCAGAAATAATTTCAGGAATATTGGTAATTTGTAAAACTAGCAAAATGTGTAAAATACATAATACTGTGATATACCAAAATGACAAACCATTTTTGTTTATGAAAATGTCATTTATACGAAGTAGAATATAGGAATGTCAATAGACGATTGGGGGGGGGGGGGGCGCTGTGACAAATAAACAACTGGCGTTAAAGGTCATTTTCGCTAGGTGAAGAGGATGTGGAAGTGACCTGGCGGAGGAGGTAATAGTATTGTTTTTGTTAGACAAAAGAGGATGATATAGAATAGGGTCCTGATGCGTTGGGTTTTATGAAGAACAGTGACTCTCTCTAGCAATGCGGTAATGAGCGGGTTCGCTCCTGACATTTTACCAGGTCGAGGAAAGACTGTTGATTGACAACCAAATCCGATGCAATAACTTGTATTGTAATTAAGCCTATCGATTCTTATATTAGGATAAAACGTTATTGTGGGAAGAGATGAAAGAATTCTACAAAGTAATAATCAGTACATGCATTCACGTCCACCCGTGATGCGAGTAAGGGAAGTAACAAGTAATAATAGTATTGCTGGGAGAATTTGAACTTGATCGCGAACATTAGGCAGAGGACTTTATGAAGAAGGAAGATTATGCTGCGATGAGGGAGAATATTCTACGGGGCGCCATCGAATGGAGAAGTGAAGAGCGTGTGAAGATCCGCGAATATAACAAGGTTGTTTTATAATTATTATAAGATAGAGAAAACTGGTCATGACCAAAGATAATTTCATTTTGATTAATGATGAAACAATTCTTGTTTAACTTTTATCAGAATCATATTTCACATTATAATAAATTTGAATTTTGGGGGTTCTTTACGTGAAGCCCCCCGAGATATTTTCATAATTTTCTCAAAACTTGTTCCCAATTTTTTTCTTTACATTTCTTGATAGAATGAAGTGAAATACTGCTATACAGATGCCATATATCTGATATTCCTAATAACACTCAATTTTGAAAAATTGCAAAAATTGCAAATTTTTTGGATCCTCTTGAACAACTGCATTATTGAAGACCGAGATTTTGTCTTCCAAAGAAACTTGCTCTCCACTTTTAATTCTTTAATTAAAGCATTGTTTGTTTTTTTGAAAATATTCCGGACATTCCGAGTCCCTTCTGTACTTCTTCAATATCATGGCCTTTCCATAATGTCTTGGCCTAACTGTGTGTGTGTGTTTATGTGAGGAACTGGATTCTACACCCAGAACAATGGAGTAAGTACTGAAGTGGGGCCAAAAAAAACATGGGCAAATATTTTATTTATTTTTTTTATTTATTTTACGTCAAAAAAACAGTTAAAAACTGCGTATGACGTGCTATGGGGAAAAGTGGATTGTGTGCACATTTTCAAAATTCTGTGATCCCTACACTAAGTCATATACTACTTAAATTTTGAATTTTTGAAAGGGAGAAAAAAAAAACAAAAAAACTCCCATGTAATAAAATCTATTTTCAAGGATAAACAAGCAATAAATTTTGAAAGGGAGAAAAAAAACAAAAAAACTCCCATGTAAAAAAATCTATTTTCAAGGATAAATAAGCAATAAATTTTGAATTTTGCAAGGGAGAAAAAAAACAAAAAAAACTTCCCATGTAATAAAATCTATTTTCAAAGATTAATAAGCAATAAATTTTGGCTCTTATTACTTCCTGCCTCGACAACATGGAAACGATGATTTGAATAATTGTATTTCCCGCTGAATTCTAGAAGACGTGCACAGAAAATGAAGTTACATTTATGTCCAGAAGCAAAACAAGGGGCCATCTCAGCATTTGCTCAATGGATCAGGGAAACTGGACGAAAAACCTGATCGAGATGGGGTCATTGACCCGGAAGCTGTAGTACAATAGTTGTTACAGGTTGTTTATACTTATTTATACAGTCCAAATGGTAAATGATGCATTATGTATCATTGTTAAAATTAATGTTACTTTTCTTGTGATGCTCAGTATAGTCTCTAATTCTATAGAAACAGTTATGCAGCAGAAATGATTTCACTTGGGATTTAAACTTTTCTATTGAATTTAATCGTTTAATGTCATCTGGCAAAGTGTTGTAAAATAATGTACATGTATTGTATGTGAATTTTTGTAATGAGCTGTTGATACTGTCACCTGATGAATATGATTTCTACGTCGAGTGTTATAGTAATAGACTTCGACATTTTCTGAAAAAATATTCCCGCCCTTGAGCAAGTCATTTTTTACAAAAACCACTGATTCGTAAATAAAAAGACACGGTAATGGTAGAATTCCTAGATTAATGAAGAGAGGCTTACATGAATCACGTGGGTGGGATTTGGTTATTATTCGTACAATTCGTTTTTGTAATCTAAAAGTCTGGGAGCTATAAGATGTATTTCCCCAGAATATTATGCCATATCTCAAGCGGGAATGAACATTAGCGAAGTATACACAACGATCAGTATGAAGGCTGACTGAATTTGCAAGAATTCTGAACGCGTAGCATAATGAACTTAATTTTGTGTTCAATTCATTAAAATGGACGTTCCATTTAAGGTTTGACTGAATTGAGAGACCTAAAAATTTTGTTGCCTTAACATCAGTCAATGTTACACTGTTCATTTTCAATGGAGCACAGAATTGTTTATTTGAAATGGAAAACTGCATTAAAACCGTTTTCTTTTAGTTTACTATTAATTTGTTATTTCGGAACCAATTTGAAACATCTGATATTGTACTATTTACGGTTTCTTTATTGCAAAGGATGTTCGTATCATCCGCGAAGAGAACCGTTCTTCCGTTTCGAATCGTCGAGGGCATATCGTTTACGTAAAGTAGGAATAGAATAGGGCCTAAAATCGATCCTTGAGGAACTCCACATGCAATGGGCAAAGAGTCGGAAAGGTGCGTACGTAATGTTCCATCATTCCAGTAAGGTATTTCAACTCTCTGAGATCGTTGTTTAAGGTACGAACATAACTAATCTAGAGCAATACCACGAATTCCATATGAAGGTAATTTGGAAAGTAAAATGTCCTGATCAATGATGTCATAAGCTTTTGAGAGATCTAAAAATAATCCAATAGGTGCCTCGTTTTGATCCAATGATGAGGCGACATCTTTAAGAAAAGAAAATATAGCTGTTTCCGTTGATTTTGATTTTCTAAATCCATGTTGGCAATCTGAAAGCGCGTCGTGTTTAGTGAGAAAGGTTTCCATTCGTACGTAAAAAAGTCTCTCTAATATTTTTGAAAAACTGATAGAAGAGAAATGGGCCGATAATTTTGAATTTCATTTTTGTTGCCTTTTTTGAAAAGCGGCTTAATTTTAGCTGTTTTGAAAATATCTGGAAACGCTCCAGTGCATAAAGATGCATTAAATATGTGAGTTAACGGGTGTATAATGGCATACGCACAAGTCTTTAACAAAGAATCTGGGAATTCATCTAAACCGGACGAATATTTATTTTTTAGTTTACCGATTATTTTGAGAATTTCATAGGAAGAAGTTTCGGAAACGAACATTGTGTCTAAAATTTTGGGTGAACTGTCTGTTTTTGAATTTTGTGGCTGAAAACCGTTAGTGAGATCGGCAGCAATTCTCGAAAAGTATTGGTTAAAGAGATTAGCCACTGTTGCCGGATCGTTCACATTTATATCGTTATATTTTAAAACAACATTCTCTACGGGGTTTCTAGTTGATTTGGTAGTATTGTTTATTATATTCCACATTGCTTTTGTTTTATTATTTGAGTTCAAAATATCCTGATCGTTCTTCATGATTTTAGCCTGCCTTATGACTTTTCGTAACAATGTTTTGTATTTTTTAAAGTAGATAAGGAAATCTTGAGATACGTCATGACGTTTAGAAATAAAATAGAGAGTACGTTTATTTTTACACGATGTTCTAATTCCTTTTGTGATCCAAGTATTACTTTTTCGTGAAATGTTTAATTTTCTCTTTTTAATAGGAAAGCATGCGTTAAGGAGAAATGAAAGCTTTGAGAAAAATAAATTATATTTTTCATTTGTGTCAATAGCGTTATAAACTGCCTCCCATGATTCTTTCAGCAAATATGAAAGTATGAGACCGAGGTAGGTTCATGCAATGTTCAGATGCACGAAGGACTCTTCACTACACCTCAGAAGAGTGGTGGGTACTGTAAGATGCTTTGGTAGTCTTTTAGAAGCTAGACAGAATATAAAACTAATAGCACAAGAAAGTCTGTGCCACTCTCTAGCACGACTAGTTGAAGTCTTGAGGTTTATTCTCCTATGTGCATACATAGGAGTTTCTAGTTAGGAGACACAATTCTTTGTGAAGAGATTTTTGTTCTAGATTTTACATTCTGTAAGAGAACTCTTTGTTCTACATTTTACATTCATTGGGTATTTATTTAATATCTAAAGATTGGTTTAATATATTACAAGAGATGAATGAGTTAGAAAACAAGTATTACAAAGCTTGAAAGGTTCATTTCTCCGTTTTCTGCTTACCTCTAGAAAAGGGATCATTTGTAAGAGTGGAGCGGCGGCTGGATGCAGAGGAAGATGTATCTTGTGCATGGCGACGTGCATTTGTCAGACGCTCCTCACGACTCACCAAAAAGTCCTGTGCTTGAAGCACAAGCTCATCAACTCCATCATGGCGAGCAAGGAATGCATCTGTTTTGTGCTTCAAGGTGCCCAAAACCTACAATCAAACACAAATTTCTGAACTTGCAAAGATTTCTTTTCCACAGTGGTGAAACCAGAGTGTTCAGTTAAAACATAGCATTTTTTCAGATAAACAAGTTCAAAAGATAAGCATGAAAAACAAATTTTACAAATATACAGATTTTTTAAATCCAAATATGAACCAAAATATTTTTCTTGATTATTCCATTCATAAAATTAAGATGGCAGTAAGCAGATGTAAGTATTTAACAATACCTCTGTGGTATCCCAATCAAAGCAGTACATCTCAAAAAACTTTTCGCTTTTTCTACCATTTCTTTCCATTCTATGGAATTGGAAAGGCTCTAACCGGATGAAGGGGGTTTCTGGCTTTAGTTTGCAATTCAATTAAGATTTTTCCCACATTTTTGGATGAAGAAAATATTATTATTTTCAAAATATGACGCTAAAATATCCACATGGTAAGTACTAAAAGCGAAAAACAGTTTTTCTCTTTATATTAAAAAAATAATCATTTTAGGGCATTTATTTTATTTCTTTGCTTCTGATATGAGCTTTACCATAATAACTGGTTAAAAAATATTCTTCTAGATACCTTTCAATTCATAAATAGAGTAATAAATTGATTAAAATAATTTTTTATATAAAAAGGTTAACCAAAAATTTCTTCTTTTTTATTAATAAAAATTCACCTAGTTCATAAACTTCCAGAAGAAGTTTCAGATAGTGCTATTTAATGAATTGTAAACAATTTCATATACTTTTGAGTGCTCAAAC